>JAPVLO010000264.1:0-562500 GCA_027257055.1 Cephalopachus bancanus | reverse complement strand
GGGGTGACCCAGTGCCAGTACAACAGCACTGGAGTTGTAACCTCAGATCAACTTGGGATGCTGAGAGGGGCCAAAAAGCATTGTCGCCCAACACCGTCATTTCTTTTTTCTACCTCGTTTTAAAGATGAGGAAATTGAGACCCAGGAGACTGACTTGTCTGTAGTCACACAGTGAGTTAGTGGCCATGTCAGGGGCAGAGCCCAGGCCAGCATCATGGGATCCACGACTGAACCCACATATGTGAAAGTGCCAATGTCCTTTGCCCCGAGGTCAGTCCTCTCTTAACCAGCATGACAGTTTTCTGACACGGCCCTTCCCACATCTTCCTTCTAGCCTTTTCCGTGTCACTTCCCTCGGGCACTTTCAGTTCTTCCAAAATGATCATGATTGCGTCACCTCCATTTCTTCCAACTGTTCCATTGAACTAGTGACCACTATGGGACTTCCTGGCTTCTCTGTGACCTCAGTGAAGCCCATGTCAGTCCCTCCACTCCTGAAATGAACGTTCCTTGGTCCTCCAGGACCCAGGAGAAGGGGGTTTTGAAGTACTTCCTCAACCCCATCCAATGTGCACACACATACCCAGTTTTTAAAAATGATACTCAACGAAGGCATGATCCCTGTTCTCTAAAAGTTTACCAACGGGTAGGGGAAACACCACCCTGGATAACTCAGACCACTGCACGAGAGGGTGTATGATGGAGGCCTCTGGCCCAGTTTTCCCAGTCATCCTAGTGCTGGATCATGCTTCATTGTCCCCAAGGGTGCGACTGTACTTGGGCCAAGGGCCCTACTGTGGGTTCAGAAAGCAAGTCAACTGTAGTTGTAAACGAGCCCTCCATTGTCTTAGGGTGGGCTCCAGCTCCTGAGAGAGTTCGGAGCAGCCAGGAGAGATCAACCTAGGTATCAGGAATGGAGAAGCTCCCCACTGGAGCGGAGATGAAAGAATATTCTAGAGGTAGGGGGATGGAAAGAGGACATTCCAGTAGGAACAGACCGAGAGGACAAAGGCCTGAAGGAACAGCACATGCAGGAGGTCCTGGGGAGCAGGTAGGATGGGGGATGGGATGAAGGGAGGGGGCATCAGGGCAGCTCACAGCATAGGCCTAGAGTCAGACTGACTTGGGTTCAAATCTCAGCCCTGCTGCATCCCTCTATGCAACTTCAAATAAGCCACTGACAGCCTGTGTCTGCTGTTCTGTAAAATGGCCGTGACAATAGTCCCTGCCCAAAGGATTAAAACTGGAGATGATACAAATTTGGGAATTGGCAGAAGGTAAGTTGTATTTAAAGCAGAGAGAGGGGATGAAATAGACCTATGAGATAAGAGTATACACAAAGAAGAGTCCTACGACATAGTCTGGGCCACTGGTAGGAGCCAGAAAGAGCAGGAACAGCCAACGAGCAGGGAAAATCCAGGGGTGTGGTATCCTCAAAACCAAGAGATGAGGGTGCTGTGGAAAGGAAGAATACTGAACTGGATCACACACTAGACTGAAAGGTAAGAGAAGGGGGATTTGCCAGCATGGAGGTCATCACTGATTTCAACAAGAGCAGTTTTGGTGAGAGGTTAGAGCAATTTTGGTGGGGGGTTAGGACTGGAATAGACTGAGGAGCTGGCTGGGTTTCAGGGATAAAGACCAGAGCAATACTCAACTCTTTCAAGGCTCCCTGTGAAAGAAAGTGGGAAAGGGCGTAGAAGAGGAGGAAGACATGGGTCGGGTGTGTGTGTGTGTGTGTGTGTGTGTGTGTGTGTGTGTGTGTGTGTGTGTGTGTGTTTTCATATTTAATCTTTTATATTTATAGAATTGAAATTTTAGATTTACAGAAAACCTACAAGAATAATATAGAGAGTTGCCTATACCCAGTTTTCCCTATTGTTAACATTACTATGGTACATATGTCACAATGAACCAATGTCAGTACATTATTATCTAAAAATCTGTATTTTATTCAGATTTCCTAATGTCATTTTTTTCTGTTCCAGGACTCCACGTTACATTTAGTTGTCATGTCTCTCTAGGCTTCTCTTAGTCTTTTCCATATTTTTTATAGCATTGACAGTCTGGAGAAGGGCTGGTCAGGTATTTTGTAGAATATCCTTCAATCTGGATTTGTCTGGTGTTTCTCTTGATGGATGGAGGTTGTGGATTTGGGGGAGAAAGTGCCATTCTCACTCATTTCATCATATCTTGGGTACAAGTATTAACATGACTTGATCACTATTGATGTCAACCTGGATCACCTGGCTGAGGTCGTGTATGGCAAATCCCTCCACTGTAAAGTTACTGTTTTTTAGAGGACATTAGCTCTGAAGATGATGTTATATTGAGAAATGATTACGTGGTGATGGCAGAGGGAGAAACTGATGAGAGCAGGAAAGAGAAGGCGTAATTGCAGGAATAATATCATTGAAAAGATGGATGGGCATGGGCAGAATTGAGCCCCATGGAGGGATGGGCTTTAGACAGAAGCATAGGCAGCTCATCATTTGAAAGGGGAGCAGAAGGTGGGGTAAGCACATTGTCCGTCAGATGGAATTGGTGGGAAGATGACAGTCAACTGCTAATCGAATTGCTTCTGTTTCCTCGGTGAGGTATGAGGCTGTCAGAGGTTTGAAGAGATACAATTATGAAACAGTAGTCACTTTTTAAAAATTTAATATGCTGAGCTCATTAGCTCAGCCTGTAATCCCACACCTTGTGAGGCTAAGGTGAGTGGATTGCCTGAGCCCGCGGGTTCAAGACCCGCCTGGGCAACTTGGCAAGACCTCATCTCTACGATAAATAAAAAATCAGCTGGCTGTGGTAGTGCGTGCCTGTAGTTCCAGCTACTTGGAAGGCTGAGGTGGAAGTATCGCCGGAGCCCAGCAGGTCAAGGCTGTGGTGGCCGGGAGCGGCCACTGCACTCCAGTCTGGGCGACAGAGTGAGACTCGAACTCAAAAAAATAAAAATAAAAATAAATAAAAATTTAATACATATTTATTGATCATTAGCTATGTGTCAGGCACTATTCTAAATACTGAGGATTCATCATGGGACAAAAAGAATCAATTCTTGCCCTGGTGGAGCTTGCCTTCCTGGAGATGGGTGTAGACAATTATAAAAATGTGGTATTTTAGGTGGTTAAAACGCTGGTGGGGCCAGTAAAGCAGGGTGAAAGGGAAAGACGGCATGAGCATTGAGGGGCCAGGAACAGCCTCTCCAATAATGTAACATTCGAATAAAGATTTGAAGGAGGCCGGGCACGGTGGCTCAAGCCTGTAATCCTAGCACTTTGGGAGGCTAAGGTGAGAGGATTGCCTGAGCCTCAGCAACCTGGTGAGACTCGTCTCTACAATAAATCAAAAAATCAGCCAGGCATGGTGGCACATGCCTATAGTTCCAGCTCCTTGGAAGGCTGAGGCGGAAGGATCGCCTGAGCCCGGCAGGTCAAGGCTGCGTTGGCCATGAGTGACAGAGTGGGTGACAAAGTGAGACTCCAACTCAAAAAAAAGAAGACCTGAAGGAAAGAATAAGCCTTGGGAGTATTTGGGAGAGGCGTGTTCCATGTAGCTTTGAGGGAACCACTCGAATCAAGACCCCGAGGCAGGAGCGTGCCCAGCAGTGTGGCTGGAGCAGAATGGGCAAGGCGGGGAGTGAGAAGGGCTGAGGCAAGAGGGGTGGGATGAAGTCAGTCCCTGTCAGGCCTCTGGGTCATCGTGGGGACTCTGGCTTTTACTCTGAGTGAGGTGGACAGCCATTGGAGAGGGTGTGCGGACAAGTAGCGTGTCTGGATGTACGTCCTGCCTTCTGGCTTCTGTGTTGAAAACAGATTGCTGGATGAAAGGGTGGAAATAGGAAGGACCACAGAATGGAGGACTAGACCAGGTGAGCAGTAAGGGAGGTGGGGAGGAGTGGTCGGTCACATTGTGGATCTATTTTGGACTGTTGGAACTTTGCCGTAGTCACCTTAGAAGGTCAGATTGCTGGGCAGTCTTGTGGATTTATGGTCATGAACTGAACCATTGGTACAGTGTGTGTTTTTCTCCAAAGTCACTGTTTGAAGGCTGAATGGGTGGAGAGTTGAGTGTACCAGGAGGGTATGTTTGAGGGAGTTAGGAACATTTGCAGGAGAATGACTATTGTGATGGACGGTGAAAACTAAGTTGGGCAAGAAGGAAAGGAAAAAAATGAAGAGGTAGATGGTCAATGGGGAAAAAAAAGATAGACTTGGTGAATTAAGAGATCTTAGTGAGGTCAGAGAGTCGTCGGCAAGATGTGTAAGAGAAGGGAGCCATGTGGATAGCAGGTAGTTGTCAGAGGAGAACAAACTTAAGGCTGATATCTCACAAACATGTACCATAGGACTCAGCATTGATCACTTCTAGGTGTTTATCCTAAAGAAGTGAACATTTTAAGTCCATACAAAATCTGCACACAAATATTTTTAGCAGCATTATTCATCACCACCAAGAACTGAAAACAACCCAAATGTCCTTCAATGGGGGCAAGGATGAAAACAAACAAACACGTCAAAAAAAAAACCCATATAGTACATCCATACAATGGAATACTACTCAGCAACAAACATGCACACACTTGGTTAAGCAACAGCATGAATGAACCTCAAAGGATTATGCTGCATGAAAGACACCAGCACCGAAGGGGTATGTCCCATATAATTCCACTTATAGAACATTCCAGAAAAGGCAAAAATATAGGAAGAAAGGACAGATCATTGCTTGCCAGAGGGTGGGGATAGAGAGAGGCTTCGATATAACAGCTGGAGGGAACAACTGGAGGGAGCTCTCTGGAGTACTGGAATGGTTCTAGACAGTGCGGTGGTGGCTGTGAGAATCTGTACAGGTGTAAAAAAAAATCATAGCACTGTACATCAGAAAAAGAATTGTACTGTACACTTCACAAAGGAAGACATCTGAGCAGCCAACAGACACATGAAGAAATGTTCAACCTCACTAATTATCAGGGAGATGCAAATCAAAATCACACTGAGATACCACCTAACTCCAGTCAGAATGGCAATTATCAACAGCTCAAAAAATAACAGCTGCTGGAGAGGGTGTGGCGAAAAGGGAACACTTTTACACTGTTGGTGGGAGTGTAAACTAGTGCAACCTCTGTGGAAAGCAGTGTGGTGATTCCTAAAAGCTCTAAATATCAACCTCCCATATGACCCCGCAATCCCTCTACTGGGAATATATCCTGAAGAACTCAAATTACTCTATAAAAAAGATACCCGCACACGTATGTTTATCGCAGCATTGTTCACAATAGCAAGAACCTGGAAGCAACCATGCTGCCCATCAAAAGAGGACTGGAATAAAAAAATGTGGTACGTATATACAATGGAATACTACGCAGTTATAAAAATGAACAAAATCATGAATTTCGCAGCAACCTGGATGGAGCTAGAGTCTATAATACTGAGTGACCTCTCACAGAAACAAAGATCCGAGTATCAGATGTTCTCACTCATATAGTGGACCTCGAACATCCAATGTAATACTATAAGAAAATGACTGACAGTAGTGGGAAACTATGGGGGAGGGGAGATGGGATTAACGGTAGCAAATGTCTGTATGGGGACGGGGAAACACCTCTTATCAACAGGGTGCCTGAATGAAATGTATTTGTATACCTAACCCTTAACTGTACCCCACAAAACCATAATAAAAAATATTGATTAATTTAAAAAAAAGAATTGTACTGTGTATAAATTTAAAACATTTTAAAAACAAAAGCAAAATTTGAGATTTCAGAGGTGGCTGAAATCAACTGGAAGAGGAGGTCTGCGGAAGGGAAGGAGTCAGGATGCTGTCCGAGTTGCCCAGGGAGGGGTCAATGTCAGCAGCAGTAGAGGTGGAAGGGGGGCAGGAGCTGGGGACTGAAATTGGGAGTGGGGGAATGACTGGAGACCACAGTTGTGCGGAGAAAAAGTCTGATGAAGTGAGGGAGGAGTGATTGGGAAGCAGTCACACAAAGCTCAGAGTACCCCCCCTCCACCTCCAGGCCCTGCCTGGCACCCATCTGTAGGAGAGAGAAGCCAGCCTCAACCTGAGGCAGCTGCAGGGAGTGAGTGCCTGGGGACAGGGTGGACTTCAGTGAGGGAAGGTGAAGACACATACAGAGAAGAGGGGAGGCTCTAGGAGGTGGACAATGTCAGAGAGGGTCCCCGAGAGTGCTATGGAAGGATCTAGAGAGTAGGGCAGGGTGGAGCTGAGAGAGGATGAGTGGAGGTTCAGAACTGTCCTGGGACAAAGCCAGGTAGTAATGGATGACCTGGAATGCTTGATCTGTGCTGGTGGCTGAGGGAAAGAGCCAGGAGAGATGGCAGGTCATCTAAAAGTTCTCTTAGAGGCTGGGAGGCTGACTTTTCCTGCAGCTAGAAGGGGCATGCATGGCGGTGACACTCTTCTTCAGGCAGGGTTTTCCAGGCCTTCCTGAGACCCTGCACCACCTGCAGACCAACCTGCCATGTGCTCTTTGAACGTAAAGTGGATTTGTTTGTTCATTGCTTTCTAGTGGCAGGCAGGAGGGTGGCCAGGGGGCAGCTCCTTCCCGTTCTGTCCCAATCTTGGCTTCAAATCCTGTGGGTGGGTCCAAAAATTTATTTTTGTAGGAACCAAAACTAAATAAATAAATAAATAAATAAGGAAGACAGCTGCAGTTGGAAGATTCATTTGGCCCGAAACAAAGACCATTTGCACACCCTCATTAGCCTGGTTGAGGCGAGAGCAGCTGAGCGTGAACATTGACATCGTTTGGGGGCCTCACTAAAGGCCAAGGCTGCTTTCCAGCTAAGATTCAAGTCTGGATGGAAAAGATGCCTCAGACTGGAACAGGTTGGCCCGCACAGGTTTGGGAAATCCAGGGTTTATGGGTCCACTCCTGCTGCTGTGTAAAGTGTGCAGCACCCACTGGGAGGCCAGGGCCAGATCTGCAGGGAGGGACGGTCATTCCCATTACCAGTGTGCCAAAGGTCAACTCTGAGCCCCTGGGCTGTGCTCAGGTCCTGAAACTGGTCGTGGGATGCTCGTTTTCTGCCTGAAGAAAATTGAAAAACTGGAGGGAAATTACCCTCCAAGCCACTTCAAGCCCAGCATTCCCTTTCAGGACACTCTCCTGGCCACGCACACTTCATGGGAGAACATCTAAAAGAGATTTAGATGTTCTCAGCTCTAGGCTCTGGTAGCCAGCAGTCAGTGGCTACCTCATGGGGGTTGGAGGATGCAATCAATTGATCTCTAAATTCCTGTGGAAAAGGAGAGAAGGGTCTTCTTAGTGTCCCTCCAATGATGCCAGGTAGACCTGTCCTATTACATAAATCTGCTCTTTGAATCTCTATAAGCGTAGGCCCGTGCCACCGAGTGGTGACAGAGACTACCCTAAGCAGTCTTCACAGTCATGAAATAGAGGCAGTCACACCATTATTTACCAGATTATCTTACCTACGCATCACACTATTCCTTTAAGCTCAGAGGATCATAATCATTCCCATATGGAGATTACAAAGACCAAGACAGAAATACAGTCACTTTGCCAAGGAAGGACCTTTGTATAGAGAGTTCTGGGCTTTCCGAAAAATATCTTATAGGCTGGTACTCATTTATATAATAAAATAATAAGACTAGTAATATGACCCTAAAATACATTAACAAAAGAAGAATACTGAGAAAGAAGGAACTGGTAATCCCATAATGCTATGGGTTAGCCAGCCACCCCAATTTATGATGTTTCTCCCTGGGCATCAGGACTTTGTTTTGTTTTAAAGATGTGGGATACAAGTCAGGATTGGATACATAAGTGGTTTGTGAAGTTTGTGAAGTTTGTACCTCCTGTTGGACCTCATTTCGCCTGGTTTAGGATCAGAAACCTTTTTGATGTTATGTTCCCCCCACCCTTCCTATTGCCAATCCCTTTCTTGTATTATGCCACTTATGAGGGTCCACTTATGAGTGAGAACATATGGTACTCAGTTCTTTGCTTCTGTGATAGATCATTGCATATGATAGACTAAATCCATCCAAGTTGCTACGAAGTCCATAAATTTGTCCTTCTTTATGGCTGCATAATATTCCATCACGTATATGTACATTTTTTTGCATCAGGTTTTAATAGCGAGATAAACAGGAATTTATTCAAAGAAAGATGACTAAAATGGTGAGGGGACTCTCAACTATGTCACAAAAATTGACTAGAGAAGATGAGGAAATTTGTGTTGGAGAAAATATTGAGGAGAGCACAAAAGGTCACCTTCAAATATCTGGAGACACATAGGGCATAGAATTTCTTCTGGTAGCTACACGGGACAGAATTAGGCTTACAGGTGCAGGAAACAAGGCAAACATCCTGAAAAACAACCCTCACCCTTCCCCTGATGTTGCTGTGTTTCTCAGTGTAACAGGGAAATAGTATCTTTACTCTCTGATCGCCAATGAAAGCTACGTAGAGCATGATGCCCTAAGGATATGTGACAAAGATAAACTATAATTTCATAACTTCTCTTAGGTCTTTGTGTAGATAAGCCATGGTCATGAGAGACGGAGGGCCCCTGGGAATCCAGACTGATCAGAGGGGAACTGGCACTGCCCTTTGGGTATAGGTAAAGAAACAGTAGACACATTTTGCTGAATTTAGATTTTTAAAGGTTTTTCTTCTTTGATATGGATTTAGACTGCATGGTCTCTACGAATTACATTTCTCTTTGGGAGACACTGTGGTGTTACGTCTGAAACCTTAAGCAAAAAAACTACTTGAGTCAGAGTTACCCTTGAGAACCCCCAAGAAAGGTGGAAACCAACACCCCATGTCTCCACACTGTCAGCTTTTCCTCCAGTGTCAGAACTGGAAAGTGGTTTCTTCGGATGAGCAACTAATGAAATAGTTGGCTTATATCTACAGACCATAGTCAAGAAAACATGTCTCTAAACACAACTTTACTCAGCATAGCAAGATGCTCACATTTGAGAGGAATGTGATGACTGAGATTCCCTGAGGAAATAGCTCATCCATAACTCCTTTCTCAGGACGTGGTCATTTCCTGGAATAATCTATTAGCATAGTTGCTCACATTTCAAGGGCAGATCCAGATTTTGAAGGGCCTGCTAACAGTATGTATCCTTGCCAGGTATAGGCAGCACATGCCTGTAATCCCAACTACTTGGGAGGCCGAGGCAGGAGGATCACTTGAGCCCAGGAGTTTAAATTCAGCCTGGGCAACCTAGTGAGATCCTGTCTCCATTTAAAAAAAAATATATGTACCCTTGACATGATGTAATAAAAATGATACTTTAACATCTATGAATCTTCCTCGCAAAACCTAACATCAGACAAATCCTAACAAAGGAACATTCTACAAAACAACCTCACCAGAACTCCAAACGCCAAAGTCATCAAAAACGAGTACATCTGAGAAACTGTCTCAGTCAAGAGGAGTCTAAATACAGATGACAATTAAATATAATGTAGTTTCAGCCAGGCAGGGTGGCACGCATCTCAGAAGGCTGAGGTAGGAGCTTGAGCCCAGGAGTTTGAGGCTATGGTGAGAACTAAGATCATGCCACTGTACTTTAGCCTGGGTGACAGAGACCATGTCTCTTAAAAAATAAAATACAAACACACAGAAAGAATGAGAGAGAGAGAGAAACAGAGAGAGAGAGAGAAAGAGAGAGAGAGCGCACACACAAGTGAGGAGTGGGGGCGGATTTCTCAGACAAGACCCTGTAGCAGAGAAAAGAGCACTAGATAAAAAAAAAAGAAGGGAATCTGAATAAAGTATTAAAGTATGAACTTTAGATAATAATGATGTATCAATATTGGTTTATTAATGATAAGTGTGTTCTACTAAAGTCAGATTAGTAATAGGGAAAATGGGTGTGAAGTATATGGCAATTTTCGGTATTACCATTGTAATTTTCCTGTAAATCTAAGACTATACTAAATTAAATTAAGTTTTGTAAATGATACCAAACAAAAACAAAGAAATACAGAGAAAAGAGAAGATAGATGAATAAATCTAAGTGACTATTGACTGCTAAAACAATAATAATTGTAGAGTTTAAAATAAATATAGAATTAACGTGCTTGCAAACAACAGCACAAAAGGTGGAAAGGAGTACATGGAGCTAAGTGACTCTCAGTCCTTGCATTGTATACAAAGGGTAAATGTACTCACTTATTAGACATTAGTAAGCCAGGAATGCGTGCCGTAATCACTAGGGTGATCACTAGAAGAACCGTAAAATAATGCATAACAAGCCAATGGAGCAAGGAAATGTAATCTTTAAAAAGTGTATGATTATTCCAGAAGAAGGTAAGAAAGGGGAGAGGAGGAGATGTAAAATAGATGAGATGAATAGAAATGAAATAATATGATCCTAGCTTTAAATCTAAATATGTCAGAAATTCCATAACACATAAACAGGTTAACTGTTTTCATTAAATGACATGTATTACCAGACAACGTTAAAAAAATAAATACAGAAATTAGGGGTATCCCAATAGGAAAGAGGAAGTTAAGTTATCCCTCTTTGCAGTTGACATAATTCTATACCTTAAAAACCCATGAGAATCTGTCAGAAACCTCCTTGCACTGATAAAGGACTTTGGCAATAAAATAAATGTGCAAAAGTCAGTCGCATTCCTATACACCAACAATAAATAAACAGAAACCCAAATAAAAAGCACAATCCCATTCATGATAGCCACAAGAAAAATGAAATACCTTGGCATCTTCCTAACCAGAGAGGTCAAAGACCTTTACAACGAAAACTACAAAACATTGCTCAGAGAAATCAAAGATGACACAAACAAATGGAAAAATATTCCACACTCATGGAATGGAAGAATCAACATTGTTAAGATGTCCATCCTACCCAAGGCAATCTACAGATTTAATGCAATACCCATTAAATTACCAGCAGCATTCTTCTCAGACCTGGAAATGACAATACAGGAATTCATATGGAAACCATGAATAGCCAAAATAATCCTCGGGGAAAAAAAAAAAAAAGGCAGGAGGCATCACACTCCCAGACTTTAAGCTTTATTATAAAGCTACAATAATCAAAACAGCCTGATGTTGGTACAGGAACAGGCATATAGAGCAATGGAACAAGATAGAGAGTCCAGAAGCAAAACCTCAATTTCTCAACCAGCTCATCTTCAACAAAGCCTCCACCATCAACCACTAGGGAGAGGAGAATCTGTTTAGTAAATGGTGCTGGGAAAACTAGCTGAACACATGCAGAAGATTAAAACAAGACCCCTACCTATCACCATACACAAAAATCAACTTTAAACGGATCAAAGACCTAAACGTAGAACCTCAAACTATAAGAACCTTAGAAAATGCAGAGGACACCTTTACAGAAATTGGAACTGGCAACAAATTCCTGATCAAAACCCCAAGTGCCTCTGCCATAAGAGATAAGATAGATAAGTGGGACCTCATCAAACTGACAAGCTTCTATAAAGCCAAAGAAACAATCGAGAGAGCAGGGAAACAGTTCACAGACTGGGAAAAAATATTTGCCAACTGTATGTCTGACAGAGACCTAACATCTAGGATCTATAAGGAACTCAAACATGCTGAAAAGAAAAAAACAAACAACCCCATTACAAAATGGGCAAAAGAAATGAATAGACACTTCTCATAAGAAGACATACAAGCAGCCAACAGATACATGAAAAAATGCTCAGCCTCACCAGTCATCAAAGAAATGCAAATCGAAACCACACTGAGATACCACCTAACTCCAGTCAGGATGGCCATCATCAATAACTCAAAAAACAACAGATGCTGAAGAGGATGCGACAAAAAGGGAACACTTCTACACTGTTGGTGGGAATGTAAATTAGTACAGCCTCTGTGGAAAACAGTTTGGTGATTCCTAAAAGATCTAAAAATCGACCTCCAATACAACCCCACAATCCTCCTACTGGGAATATACCCAGAGGAAGTCAAATCACTCTATGAAAAAGATACCTGCATATGCATGTTTATTGCAGCACTATTCACAATAGCAAAAATATGGAATCAACCACGCTGCCCAACAAAAGAGGACTGTATTTAAAAATGTGGTACATATACATGAAGGAATATTATGCAACCATAACGAAGGACAACATTATGAACTTCACAGCAACTTGGATGGACTTAGAGGCTATAATACTGAGTAATCTATCACAGAAACAAAGAACAGAGTATCACAAGTCCTCACTCATAAGTGGACCTTGAACAACTATTGTAATACCATACGAAAGGGGTTGGCAGTAGTGGGAAACTGCTGGGGAAAGGGTGGGGCACACCTCAACAACATGGGTACCTGCATAATGAACATTCGTATTCCTAACCCTGAATTGTACCCCACATATTTAAAATTAAAATTTTTTTTTAAAGTGTACCAATTAAGTATTGTAACTAAGGCAGCTGATTGTTTGCCATCAAATATAAATAAATGAATTTATACAAAATAAAAGTAAATAAATGCAGGCTGGTTACAGGGGATATGTCTTATAAATAAAGATACAGACAGAAGAAAGTGAAAGGACAAAAAAAAAAAAAAAATACCATGTGAACACTAACCCCAAAAAGACTGGCGTAGTATACTGACATCAGATAGGTAGGCTTCACAAAAGCAGCATTAACTAAAATAAAGAGCAACATTTCATAATAATAAAAGAGTCCATATAATAGGAAAGTATTATAACTCTATATTTGTATGCACCTAATAAGTCTAAGAAATTGATACTGCCACAAGGAAAACTGGACAATCTATCATCATAATAGGATATTTTAACAGACCTTGTCCAGTGACTGGTAGAACAGCAGGAAAAAAGTAAATGAAGATCAAGAAAGCAAAAAAACAAGCCATAAAATGAGAGAAAATATTTATAAGTCATGTATCTGATATGAGACTTTATACAGAACGTATAAGGGACACTTATACCTCAACAATTAAAAGGAAAATAATTAAAAATGAGAAAAATATTTGAATAGACATTTCTCCAAAGGAGACATACATATGGCCAATAAACATATTAAAAGATGTTCAATGTCATTAGTCATTTGGGAAATGCAAATCAAAGCCACAATGAGATATCACATCATGCATTGCTATGATGACTAAAATCTAAAAAATAACCAGTGTCGGTAAAGCTGTGGAGAGACTGGAACCATACACTGCTGGTAAGAATGTAAAATGGCACTGTCCTTTGGACAGTCAGTTTCTCAAAAGTTAACCATAGAATTACCATATGATGCTGATATTTCACTCCTAGGTATATACCCAAGGGAACTGAAAACATATGCTAACACACAAAAAGCTACACACAAATATTTTTAGCATCACTATTTATAAGGGTCAAAAAGTAGAAACTCAAGCATTCATCAATTGATGAATAAACGAAATGTGGTATGTTCATACAATGGGAAATTATTCAGCCATATAAAGCAACGAAATACTGAAATATACAACAACACAGATGAACCTCAAAAACATTATGCTAAGTGAAAGATGTCAGACACAAAAGGCCACATATTCTATGATTCTACTTATATGAAATGTCCAGAAAATGTAAATCCTTAGATACAGAAAGTAAATGAGTAGTTACCAAGGGGTAAGGGAAGGGGGAAATAGGGAAGGTTTCTCTTTGGCTTGATGAAAACATTCCAGAATTAGGCAGTGGTGATGTTTGTACAATTTTAATACACTAAAAACCACTGAAATGTATACTCTAAAAGGGTGAATATTATGGCATATGAATTATATCTTTACAAAAATATATATATAAAAGGCTAAAGTACACAATGAAGAAACAAGATCTAATTGACATGTTGTGTCCAACAATTATGAAATAAACATTCTTTTTGGAGCACATGGAGCAATTTACTAAAATTGGCTCTGGACCAGGCTACAGTACTAATACGAAGCAAGTCATAACACATCTTAAAGGTTTAAAATGACTCAGAGTATATTTCCTGACCACTGTGAAATTAAACTAGAAATAACCAAATGTAAGTTTAAGAATTGCCAAGTGTTGAATTTAAGCAATACACTTCTAAATAATCCATGAGTCAAAAAATATTACATTGGAAATTAGACCATATTTTGAGTATTAATGAAAACAATGTAACAAAGCTTCTGGGATTCAGTTAAAGCTTAAAGGGAAATTTATAGCCTCCACTGGATATATTAGAAAAGAAGAAAGGTTGAAAATCAATGATAAAGTACTTATATCAAGAAGTTTAGAAAGCAAACAGCAATTATACAAAATAGAAAAAAGAAATAAACAATATGAGGAAAACTTAATAAGATGGAAAAAAATGCAAAAGAGAGAAAAATCAGGTCAGGTGTGGTGGCGCATGCCTGTAATCCCAGCACTTTGGAAGGTAAGAGGATTGCCTGAGTCCAGGGATTCGAGACCAGCCTGGGCAAATTGGCAAGACCTCATCTCTATAATAAATCAAAAAAGTATCTGGGCATGGTGTCTCATGCCTGTAGTTCCAGCCACTCGAAAGACTGAGATGGAAGAATTGCCTGAGCCCAACAGGTCAAGGCTATGGTGGTCGTGAGCATGTCACTGTACTCCAGCCTGGGCAACAGAATGAGACTCTGACTAAAAAAGAAAAAAAGAAAAAAGAAAAATCAACAAAGCAAAAGTCAATGAACAAAACTGATAAACACCTACCAAGATTTATCAGGAATAGAGAAAGAGGGCACAAATTGCTAATATCAGGAATTAAAATTAAAGATTATCTTCATTTATAGTGATGAGTAAGAACAAATAAAAGATTATAAAAGAATATTAGAAATAATTTTCTGCCATTAAACTAGGTGAAATAGACTAACTCCTTGAAAAAAATCAAATTTATCAAGACTTACACCAGAAAAAATGGAAAATATGAGTTCTATATTTATGTAAAAAATTGAATCCTTAAGTAAAGCTTTGTCACTAAGAAAACTTCAATCACAGATGGCTTCACCATTAAATTCTTCCAATATCTGAAGAATATCACTCTGTCTCAAATACACTTAGAAAACAGAATAAGAGGGAACATTTTGAACTCATTTATGAAGCCAATATACCCTTGGTATTAAAGCTTGACAAGCATATGACAAGATGAAAAAACTCACAGGAGTCCAATCTCTCTCACAAGCCTCAATTCAAAAAACTTCAACAAACTATTATCAAATCAAATCCAGTAACACATGAAAAGGACAATTTATTGCAAGTAAGCCGGACTTATAACAGAAATCCAAAGTTCATTTACCACAGAACAATAGATCAATGTAATTTACCATATTAACAAATAAAGAAAAAAGCCCTACATCAATAGAAGTAGAAAAAACATTTGATAACATTTAAAGTGTATTACTTTTAAAAAAATTTTTAGCACATTAAGAACAGAGAGTAACTTTCTCAATCTGATAAAGGCTATTTATTAAAAACTTACATCAAACATCATACTTAATAGTGAAATGCTGAAAGCTTTCCCTTGAAAGAAGCAAGACAAGGATGCCAACTATCATTACTTCTATTCAACATCAAATGAGACTTTTTAAAATGTCAATTTCTCTTATTCTCTACCGCCACAGTCATTTAACACAAAATGTCTGACACCAACTGTGTTGGGATTTTCTATATATATCAACTAACCAGTTCTCCAGCAGACACCAATTGAGTGTCCTATAATTCAATACAGTTCTAACACTATCTACCTGGAGATAACAGGTTGAGAGCTCAGTTCCACAAGACTGCCTCCCATTCCGGATGCCAGTCGTAAGTAATAGATTGTCACCTATACTTCTGACTGCCTGGTTATAAATCAGGATTTTCTACAATCCCCTCGGTGAGTTTGATTAATTTGCTACAACATCTCAGGGAAACTTAACTCAGGAAAACACTTTACTTATGTTTACCCATTTATTATAAAGAATATTACAATGGATATGAATGAACAGCCAAATGAAAAAGATGCCTAGGACAAGGTATGGGAGAAAGAACTTGGAGTTTCCATGACCTTTTTGGGAGTGCCACTCTCCAGGAGCCTCCGTGTGTTCGGCTATCCAGAAGCTTCCTAAAGTCAGGTCTTTTGAGTTTTTATGGAGGCTTTATTATTTAGTCATGATTGATTAAATCATTGGCCACTAGTGGTCTACTTCACCTTCAGCTTCTCTCTCCTCTCCAGGGTTGGAGAGTTGAGCTGAAAGTCCTAACCCTCTTTAATCATGTCTCTGTCTTTCTGGTGACCAGTTCCATCCTGAAGCTATCTAAGAGCTCTGGGCCACCAGTCATGTCATTAGCATACAGCAGACATTCTTATTATCACTCTAGCAATTTAAAGAGTTTTAAGACCTATCAGGAAAAGAGATGAAGACTAAATATATACTTCACAATATGATAAACATTATACCAGAAAACCTAACCAGTGCAACAAAACAAGAAAAATAAAAGTACAAGGATTAGAAATGGAAAAAAAACTGTTGTTATTTATAGTCTGCATGATTGTATATTTAGAAAAATACAAAAGGATCTTTAGATAACCAATACAGTATCTTAATGAATGTAGTAAGATTGCTGAGTTCAAAGACAATATACAAAAGTCAACTGTATTTTTATATATCAACAATAATTTAAAAGTTACATTTTAAAATCAATAGGTATTAATACAACTTAGAAAAGAATTCCCTGATCCCAGGGGTTCGAGACCAGCGTGGGCAACCTGGTGAGACCTCGTCTCTACAATATATCCAAAAATAAGCTGGGTTGTGGTAGTGTGTGCCTGTAGTTCTGTCTACTTGGAAGGCTGAGGTAGAAGCATCACTTGAGCTCAACAAGTAATGCTGGATTGGCCATGAGCGAGCCACTCCACTCTAGCCTGGGCGACACAGTAAGACTCTGATTCAAAAATACAAAAACAAAACAAAGAAAGACAAACATGTAGACTTCACAGCAACTTGGATGGTTTTAGAGTCTATCATACTCAGCCATCTATCACAGAAACAAAGAACAGAGTACCATATGTTCTCACTCATAAGCAGACCTTATCATAACAATTATCATAACACTATAAGATAGGGATTGGCAATAGTGGGAAACTGCCGGGGAAGGGGGTGCACACCTCATCAACAAGGGTGCCTGCATAATGAACATTTGTATATCTAACCCTGAATTGTACCCCACATCTTTAAAATAAAATTTTTTTTAAAAAAAGTCAGACAGCCAGGCTCGGGGGCTCAGCCTGTAATCCCGCGCCTTTGGGAGGCTGAGGTGAGTGGATTGCCTGAGCCCGCGGGTTCGAGACCCGCCTGGGCAGCGAGACCTCATCTCTACAATAAATAAAAAAAAAAATCAGCCGGGCATGGTAGTGCACGCCTGTAATTCTGGCTACTCAGAAGGCTGAGGCGGAAGGATCGCCGGAGCCCAGCAGGTCGAGGCTGCGGTGGCTGGGAGCGGCCACTGCACTGCAATCTGGGCGACAGAGTGAGACTCCAACTCAAAAAAAAAAAAAAAAAAGTCGGACATTGGTCACTTTTGGGCAAAAGGCTGGGTAGTGATAAAGAGGGATGGGAGGAAGGCTTTTGGGATGCTTGTAAATACTCTATTTCTGACCTAGTCAAATAGACATGTTTCACTTTGGGAAAATTCATCTAACCCAATACTTATGATTTGTGTGCTTTTCTGTGTGAATTTTATGCCTCAACGAAATTTTATCATATAAGGTGGAAAAAAATTTTGATGAAACATTATTGATGAAGGTATATAAGGAGATAAGCATTTCATATTCTTGGTAGAAGTATAAATTGTAAATATCTTTGAAAGGCAATTGAGTAATATATCTGTACAAACCAAAATGCCATATGCTATATTCTCTGAAGCAGCAATTCTACTTCTAGGATTCTTATAGTTATATTTCTACATGTACACAAATATCCATGCACAAGGATGTTCATGGCTGCATCATTTTTAAGCCTTAAACATTCAGGGAATTGTTAGACTAAATCATGGTGCATTTATTTTTTATTTATTTTTAATTTTTTTTTTTTTTTTTTTTTTTAGTTGAAGTCTCACTTTGTCGCCCAGGTTGGAGTGCAGTGACATGCTCACGGCCACCGCAGCCTTGACCTGCTGGGCTCAGGTGATCCTTTCACCTCAGCCTTCCAAGTAGCTGCAACTACAGGTATATGCCACCGCACTGGGTTAATTTTAAAAAAATTTTTTTTTATTTATTGTAGCAATGAGGTCTCACCAAGTTGCTCAGGCTGGTCTCGAACCTGTGAGCTCATGCAATCCTCTCATCTCAGCCTCTCAAAGTGCTGGGATTATAGGCATGAGCCACCACGCCCAGCCCATGGTGCATTTAAACAATAAAATACCAATGCTTAAAACAAACAGATGTCAACCAAATCTGGTTCAAGTCCATGAAGTCACATTCTATGTTTACATATGTGAGAATGTCTCTGGAAGGGCACACAAGGAGTTAGCAGTGGTGGTGACCTTTATGGCAAGCACTAAGGGACAGGGCCTCGTGGTAAAAGAAGTACGGCCTTATTGAATCCTTTGAATTTTGTACCATGTCAGAGTATAAACTCACTAATCAGAACAGAAAAGCAGCCCTGGCCTTATGGTGGAGACCAGGACTGACAGAACCATAAGATGCCAGAGAACAGCAGGGCTTCAGAGGCCATCAGAATCAGTCTTTATTAAGCAACTGAGACTGAGGCACCCATGACCTGCATCTCCTCAGAATGGAGACGTATTACCGGGAGACAAACACACCCAGGCCCCATCACCCTTCCATCTGAGCGGCAGGCGCAGATGAAGCGATCAGATAGCAGCTAACTTCCCAGAAAATGTACACAGGAAGAAAAGCAGGTTTTCTGAGGGAGTAGGGAGGTCAGGGTTGCAGGTAACAAACAGGGGGAGGTGAGGCCATAATGTAGGGTTCCAGGGGCACCTGGGACAGACAGGAGGAGAAGGAAACAGGAAGGAACAATCGACAGTAGGTCCTCTGCCTCAAAGTAGGCTTGGGATCGAAGAGCTGGTTTCAAGTCCAGTCGCTTCTCTTTTTTTTTTAGTCAGAGTCTCACCTTGTTGCCCAGGCTGGAGTGCAGTGGCATGCTCACAGCCACCACAATCTCGACCTCCTGGACTCAGGCGATTCTTCTGCCTCAGTCTTCCAAGTAGCTGGAACTACAGGTGCATGCTACCATGCCCGGCTTATTTTTTGACTTATTGTAGAGACGAGGTCTCACCAAGTTGCCCAGGCTGGTCTTGAACCCCTGAGCTTAGGCAATCCTCTTGCCTTGGTCTCCCAAAGTGCTGGGATTACAGGCTTGAGGCACCGAGTTCAGCCTCAGTTGCTTCTCTTAAATTTCCACATCCATTCATTCGTTCAATTAATCACTCATTTGTCTATTTTTGCATGCCTCTTATGAACTAGGATCTGGCCTAGGCATGAAGAATACAACCATAAACACAGTCCTCGCAGAGATTATGAATTGTTGTGCATACTGGCCCAGGGCACAGATAATCTGTGCTGGCCTGTTGAGATGACCACTGCAGTGCCCTCCCCCATTCTTTTTAATGCTCTGTTGTAGTTTAATGAAATGGGAATGTAGCATGAAAGTGTATTTTTATCCAATATCTTCATTTGAAATGTATCTTTTTTTAGTTTTCCTCCCAAATCGACTGTGGTATAATTGAAGTTCAATAAACGGCATACATTTAAAGTACACAAATTAATCGTTTTGGGCATATGTCTACCCTTACAAAAGCGTCACCACAATTGAGACGGAGAATGCTTCCATCACCCTAGAAAGTATCCTCATGTACTTTTGTAACCATTTCCTCCCTCCACCCACATCCCCAGGTAACCACTGTCCCATGGAAAGCCCTTATGGAAATATGGAACTCTTACTACTTTGCTATCTGCTCCAGCCAATCCCTGGAGGGCAGGGGTGAGGAAAGATAAAGAAACATCAGGAAATGGAGCAGGCATGGAGAAATCGCAGGCCTGAGGCCTAAGGATAATCGAAGGGCAAAGAGCTTTAACAACATATGGGAATGAACCCTTTCAGCAAGCTTCAGGGAAACATATCATTATCCTCCTTTGTGAAGGAGGATACTGAGCCCCAGAGAGGTGAAGGGGCCTGTCCAAGCTTACACAGGTAAGTGGCAAAGCCAGAACTCAGTCAGTCTGGGTCCAAAGTCCACACTCGCCCAGTCAAATGCTTTCCTGCCATAACCTAGTGGCCACTTACCAGGATGGTCTGGACTCACTAAGGTCTCCACCTGGGCCCCAGGGGAGGCCTGCCCAGTGTGCACTGAGACCAGCTCTGTGTCCTGTAGGGTTCCCAACACCTCTCCTCATCAAGAAAAGAGCCAGCAGGGTCCACGGGCCAAAAACGCTGACTTCCCACCTGCCCGCATAGCCCAGCGCAATGGGAGGGTGAGACCAGGGAGCCCCTGGCACTGCAAGGACATGTCCCAGGGAAGCCCCCCAGGCTGCTGTGTGTGCCTCCCGCCTTCACCCCCACACCCTCCCGCACTCTGCCCTCCCCTGGCTGGGCAAGAGCAGTGAAAGTGTGATCTGACCCAACTCCACTAAGACTCCTCCTCCCAAACCAAAGAGAGCCCAAGCGCCTCCCTAGTGTGCTGGCAACATGGGGTTCACTGCCATCAGTGAACCTAACCGAGAGCTGACCGAACACACGATTCTTGTGCAAGAGTGAGGAATGTTTCTGGTGAGAGAAGAGAGTGAGGGTGGAGGCTTCCGGCAGAGGCAAGTCCCAGGAAAGTCTTGGGGACAGAGGGCCACAGGCCGGTAGAAAGAAGCAAGAATGCATTCTGTCAAAGACCTGTCGATGACACATCACTCACTTGCTCTTTTGTTTTAAGAAATATGCACTGACCCCCGGAGACCATCAGACAAAGTGAACTATCACAGAAGCAAAGAACTGAACACCACATGTTCTCACTGATAAGCAGACCCTGGTCACTGGTCACACGAGCACAAGGGTGGGATCGGTGGACTCCCGCTAGAAGAGGGAGGGAAGAAGGAAGGGGACACATGGCAACATATTGAGTACCTGGTCCACTACCAGGGTAGAGAGGGCCCACTAGAAGCCCAAACTTCACCTGCACGCAACATATGTAGTAAATCAGCCGGGCTCGGTGGCTCAACCTGTAATCCCGCGCCTTTGGGAGGCTGAGGTGAATGGATTGCCTGAGCCCGCGGGTTCAAGACCCGCCTGGGCAGGGAGACCTCATCTCTACAATAAATCAAAAAATCAGCTGGGCGTGGTAGCACATGCCTGTAATTCCGGCTACTGGGAAGGCTGAGGCGGAAGGATCGCTGGAGCCCAGCAGGTCGAGGCTGCAGTGGCCAGGAGTGGCCACTGCACTCCAGTCTGGGCGACAGAGTGAGACTCCAACTCAAAAAACAAAACAAAACAAAAAACGTGGTAAATCCTCACTTGTGCCCCACAACTCTAAAATTAAAAAATATATATACACACATGCATGGACTAGGCACTCACCAAGTGCTAAGTGCTGTGGGCAGTGGGGATGTGAAATGAATAGGTTGTGGTCTTCACCTTCCAGAGGCTCAGAGGAAAAAGCAATGTGACAAATGTTGTGACAATGGAACAGTAG
Organism: Cephalopachus bancanus; assembly: GCA_027257055.1. Lineage (NCBI taxonomy): Eukaryota > Metazoa > Chordata > Mammalia > Primates > Tarsiidae > Cephalopachus > Cephalopachus bancanus. Next base: position 540,836 of record JAPVLO010000264.1, on the reverse strand, counting down.
TCAACCAGCACTGAAGGGGAAGCACTCAATAGTGCCTGGGGTGCCAGGAGGGCTTTGGTAGGAGAGCAGTGCCCATGAGGACTGTGATGTGTGGTTTACTGGCCCAAGCGCAGGTTCCAGAGTTGGTTGTGTGGGTTTGCACCTAGGCTCTGTCAGATATTAGTTCTATGAGCTTGGTCAACTAGCTTACTAACCTCTAGCTGTGCCCCAGTTTCCTCATCTATAAATGGTACCCACCTCGGGAAGCTGTTGAAAAGATTACATGAATGCATACACATAAGCACTGTTAGCACAGCATCCGGCTATTAGGTCTGTAAATGTATTTATTAAGATGATTGTCTTGAAGGAAAAGCAGGTGAGGAGGGACACAGGGACAGTGTGGCAGAAAGTAAGAACTCCATGAACAGAGCATGTGGTGCAAACAGAGCCAGAAAGGTGGGCAAAGGCCAGACCTTGCCAAGCTGGAGGTTGTGGCCTTGACCCTGAAGTTGATGGGGAGCTCCTGGCGGCTTTTGTAATGATCAGATTCAGTGACTACATCACGAAGCAGCTGGATTGGAAGAGGTGAGACAGGAGGTGAAAAGCTAGGAGCTCACCACGATAGAAAAGAGAGAAATAAAAAGGCCCTAAACTAGGCCAGGCATGGTGACTCAAGCCTGTAATGCCAGCGCTTTGGGAGGCCAAGGTGAGAGAATTGTCTGAACCCAGGGGTTTGAGACCCGCCTGGGCAACACAGCAAGACCTCATCTCTACAATAAATCAAAAATTAGCCAGACATGGTGGCACATGCATGTAGTTCCAGCTACTTGGAAGGCTAAGGTGGAAGGATCACCTGAGCCCAGCAGGTCGAGGCTGCGGTGGCCGGGAGCAGCCACTGCACTCCAGTCTGGGTGACAGAGTGAGACTCCACCTCAAAAAAAAAAAAAAAAAGGCCCTAAACTAACACACCAAAAAAGGCCCTAAACTAACACAGTGGCCACAGGAATGGAGAGGAGGTGGCGAGGACTGGGACCTGGACAATGGGGTGAGGTACCAACAGAACACAGGGTAGCCTGTGTGAACCACTGCACCATTTACCAGGACTGAGGAGACTGGGGTGGGGTGGTTTTGGGGTTGTGAGGAGACCAATGATAAAACAATAGGTGCTAGGCACAGATCTCGATGTTTTATATGGAATATTTCATTTCAATCTCCTACTGACCCTTTGCCACAGGTACAGGTATTGCCCCACCTAGAGATGAGAAAACGGAAGCACAGTGTGATTGAAAGACTCGCAAGTATCCGAACTACAGTGTGGTTTTCTGAGCCTGCATTCTAATCCCTCTGCTCCATGTTGACTTAAAGACACCGGAGGGCGGAGGCTGTGAGGCTGGAGGTTAGCACAGAGGCCTGGGCTGGAAGCAGTGTGGTCAAGTCGTGGGAAGGATGAGATTGCCAGGGGTGTGTGAGAATGAAGAAAGAGAAGGGCAGAGAGAGAGGAGCTCTGTCATATGGGGTGGGCAGGGGAGTGGGTAAAGGGTAGGAGGGTAAGAGGTCCAGCCAGCCAGGAACCCACCCCTACCCCAGGATCCAGCAGGCACCTTCCTCTGCCTTCTTGCCAGCGCTGGCACTGGGCCTCTTGCCTGACTGCCCTACCCACAGCTCCCAGAGAGCACACGGGCGGCCTGGCCCTCTGCCAGTGCCTGGAGTCGGTTACATAACCACTTGAGCCAGTGAGGCAAGGCCAGCATTACCCTCCTCCCTTAGAGGTATCCAGAGGGGAGGGCTGAAGGGACTAGGTTTGGCTTTGGGAGACAAAACACACTCTGAGTGGGAGGACGCCAACCCGCACTGGGCTATTGTGAGGTCCAATCCTGTCTCCCAGTCCACATGCAGACAGGGTTTAGGTTCTGTTGACAAAAGCGACTTAGGTATTTACCTCAGACCCAATGGCTGCTGGCCCCGGGTCCTGTTGGGGTGTGTGAATACACACACACACACACCTCATACACACTCCAGAGCCAACTCCCTGAGTCACCCAGTCCCAGCCAAATTCACCTGAGGTGACTGGCATTTCTCTCAACACCCAACAGGTCATTGTGCTGAGTTGTCAGTCGAGAGGAAGCTTAACCGGTTTCATCATTCACATAATGAGCCTCATAAATTCCTGAGGGCTGTACCAAGTGCTGAGATTTCTGCAGCACTTTCACCTGAGGGAAGAGGAGAGGCTAAGAAGGGAGGTAGACAGTCAAAGGAGGGAGAAATCCCCCACCTCCACTTACTTGCCCTCCACTGCTCTGGGTCCAATCACATACAGGGCCGAAGTTTGGCCCCAGAGTGGTGATAGAAAAAGAAGGAGAACAAGCACAGAGCTGTGAGGGATCATGGATGACAGAATGCGTGTCCTCAAGGGCCCTTACAGACCTTTAATTGGTCTGACTGTCTCTCATTTACAGATGAGGAAACTGTCAATCCAAGGATGCTCAGTGGGTGAAGAATGAACTAGGAATTAGCCGGGCGTGGTGGTGCACACCTGCAGTCTCAGCTACTTAGAAAGCTGAGGTGGAAGCTTTGCCTAAGCCCAGCAGGTCAAGGCTGGGGAAGCTACGAGCATGCCACTGCACTTCAGCCTGGGCAATAGAGTAAGACTCCAATTCAAAAAGAAAAGAAAAAACAAGGACTCACTGGGGACAGAGTCCAGGGCCTTCAGTGTCTACTCAGTGCTTTTGTCCTTACTCCCACAGACTCTAGACAAGCAGGACTGGAAGAGGACGAGATGCCTGTGGGCCTGACCCTGTATCTGATACTGGGGACATCCCACGACCCGTGCCGCCAACCTTTACCTCAGGGGTCTTCTACTACATGGCACAGCCTAATGGGTCAGGTCTGGTCACTGTGACATCTCCATTGCCTGCAGCACTGTAGAAATGTCTCCTGAGTGACGGAATACCAGTTTCTTCTCTGGAAGCCATGAGAAACTGAAAACAAGTTTTAATCTATTTTTAATTCATATGTATCACTTCACTAGCCTGACAAGAATTTTTCTGGCTATGAGTTCTTCATGAACAAGGTAGTTAGGCTGATAAGTTCCCCCTGTGGCAGACCAGAATGGCGTTCTCTCTCTCTCTCTCTCCCCCCCCATCAGTGCCCAGGAAGTAGGGGGCAGGGGTGGCTGAGACAGGACCCTCCCAGCTAGCCCTGGCAGCAGGAAGGCCATGATAAGCTCCCCTACAATATCCCCCAAGCAAACAAAAGCGTCTTACTGCAGCTACCAAAGCTGCCCAGAGTGTGGGCCCTGTCTCCTTCTCCTTCCGAGTGGCCAAGCACGTGTTGACCAACAGCCTACTGTGTGCCAGAAGGAATGTCCAGGATCAAGAGGGGACCTTCCTGGTGAGCTGGGATAAGGAATGCTGAGAATGTTTATCTACCAAAGATCTCTGAGAGCCTCTTCAGGGCCAGCCCTGATCCAAGCCCTGAGGGTATCCAAGCCCAGACACGAAAGAGCATAGGCCTGGCCCTGCCCTCATGGGGTCCAGAACCCTGACTGTCCCAGAAACAAGTGCAGTGGCACTGACCTAGTCATGCTGGCACTGCTGGATAAAGATGAACAGAGGGACAGATGTAAGTGAAAAGGGGAGGCTCAGGACCTTGCTGAAAAAATATGACCATTGAAAAGCAATTCAGGAGACAGCCGTGCTTGAGAAGGATCACAGCAAACACTCACTGAGCATTGCCCGTGTGCCAGGCCCCCCAGATAGAATCCGTTGATGTCTTTACTCACTTAATCCCTTAGCCACGCAGAGGTGGTTAACTGCTATCATCCCCATGTGAAGAGTGAGCCCAGAGAGGTCGCCTAACTTGCAAAGTTCACAAGGCTGGGAAGTGGCGAGCAAAAACTTGAACCAGGCACTGGGATTCTGGTGCCCAGATGCCTGGTCTGGATGCTTTGCAGCTCCCTTCAGAGGCTTCCAGCTGTATTAAAGCTTCAAACTGAATCAGGTGGGTCACACGTGAGGTGACAGAAAAACCAAAGGATCTTGGGGGGATGGTGTTGCTTTGGCATTTCTTGGCAAATTCACCATGGCAAGAATCTTGCCTTAACTGACCAAAAGAAAACCGCGTCATTCAAGCAGAGATTAAAATATTGGCAACCAACTGACACTGATGAAATCCAGAAGAGATCTATAAAATCCCATGTTAATGCATTCATTGACTTTGGGTGGGTGTATGTGGGATAGTGACCAGAATGCTCACCCCTGCCCAGAGGCCACTCAGGAAAGGGACACAAACCTCTGAGGCAGGAGTGGCACTCTGAAGACTAAAGACGGGTGTGAAATCGGCACACCGGAAGTAGGGAGCATAGGAAGAGGAGGCCCCCTTTGGCTGAGGTGTCTCCTCCAAGGCACAGCACAACTCTCTGGTCATGGCCCAGCCAACCTTGCCTGGAGAACCAGCTGAGGAGCAGATCAACCTGGGCCCTACCTCACTCACTAAGTATATGGCCCTTAGCAGAGAAGCAAGACAATGGACATGTCATCATGGGTGGGTGACAGTCACATTCAGGTGCTCTTGGAAAAGAAAAGTAGATGACCCATACTCTCCAGACTCAGTTCCCCTCTTGACCTGAATACACCTGTGTAGACCTATTGGGTGCACACCACTAGATTTTTTCCCCTCTGATTCACACTTCCCTATATTCCATGTATTCCCATCCAGACAGATGACTCATTCCTGAGCTCTAATGGTTAGATCTAAATGGCCTTTCCCGTCTCACCTCGGGGCATCCAAGGGAGTACAGGCCTTTCCTTATGTATATGAGTCCCTGCTTTTGTCCCTGGAGGACTGGTTCGTTACTTTTAGTTGACTTCAGTACTGTAGATCCCTGCATCTGCCACTGGAGAGACCCCAGAGCACATACTTTAACCTCCTTCTCAGAGCTCTTCAAGCTGCCTGTGTCCTAGATTCCCTTATCTCCAGGTTCCAGGGGTAACTGTCAGCCCTACATGTCACCAGCAGCCAGCATCTGTCACAGAGAACTGGAAAGACCTAGACTGGCCCAGGCTGTTGAAGCCAGTGGGACACTTGGAAATGATGCTATTGTGCTGTGTAGACAGGGTGGGTAACTTCCCATCCTCTTATACACACCCTGAACAACCAACAAATGTCCTGGAAGCACCTGTTTCTGGTAGACCAAGAAATCATACATTTGGGTGGCTAATTTCTCTAAGTTCTTTTCTCTGCCAAGCACAGAAATGGGCAGCCCAAAGAAGGCAGGAAGAAATAAAGCCAAGAGTTCTCATGCTTCTGATTTAAAACATAAAAATAAGAGAAATATGCCCACTGTGCAAATAACAAATAGACCCACCCCTCCTCCCCAGCCAAATATTGATATTTCCTTTAAGTGTTTGACTAAAATATCCATACTTGGGTAGGGAGAGGCTTGTGGTTATTCGTTAAAAGCTGTTCTAAGTCATATACAGTCACTAAAATTATGATTTTTAAACAAAAGTTACAGATTTAGAGTGACTTTCTGTGCCCAAAAGTTATTTTGACATTTCATAAAATAAATCATTAGCTCAGTCCATCACCACATTATGTCACAACGTAAAAATAGTAAAACTATTGTTTTACTATTTTTAATATTTATTTATCATTTTATTTTTATTCATTTATAATTACATAATTTATAATGACATAGTATCTATTTTATTTATGTTTAGTATTTTTAAACAGCTAGTGTAGACAAGAATGAAACAGTTCTAGTTATACATATGGAAGACAAAATGTAAGACATCTTTTCCTTGAATTCTCCTGAATGGTGATTGAATTCATCTCCCAAGAAGTTTTTTGTTTGAATCCAAGTAGACCAAGCAAAATAAAATATAACAAAACACAGGACCTACAGTTTTTAAATTGCCAACTAAATAATCCAGATGGTCTTTTTATTCCAACATGGCCATTCTGCACTCAGTCAACTCAGCCTGTAGCCAATTCCTGCCCAGAATCAAATGCCAAGGACCTTGTTGTTAATATTCCTTCCCTGACTTCCCCCGAAGTTGTAGCAATGGCATTGTGAAGCAGAAAAGTTGTGCCTGGAACCTGCCTGCGCCTCTTATTTAAAAAATTGGACTGAGAAACCCCAGCTTGCATAAAATCCATTGCACAAAAGCGACATCCATTTCAAAAGTGATGCTCAGTCATTTGCTGATATTTGAGGGAGTGGAGAGCTGCCTTTTCAAAAAGGGACAAGGCTGCGGCCGATAGGACCTGCCTGTAGAGGTGATCAGGGAAAGCAGGGACTAGATCCCAACATACTGAGCAGTTTTTTTTTTTGAGTTGGAGTCTCACTTCGTCGTCGAGACTGGAGTGCAGTGGCATGCTCACGGCCACCCCAGCATTGACTTGCTGGGCTCCGGCAATTCTTCCACCTCAGCCTTCCAAGTAGCCAGAACTACAGGCTGCGCTACCACGCCCGGCTAATTTTTTAAATTTATTGTAGAGACGAGGTCTCACCAAGTTGCCCAGGCTGGTCTCGAACCCACAATCCACTCGTCTCAGCCTCCCAAAGTGCTGGGATTACAGGCTGAGTCACTGAGCCCGGCCCTGAGCAGCTCTTAAATGGCTCGGGGACAAGACATATTCTCAAGGTGAAATTGTATTTACTAGCAAGAAATTAGGGACGAATTAGAAAATGGTTTGATTTCTGCAAAATTTAGAGCAGGTGACTTTGATCTATAAAGCTGCATATTAACGGAGATCTGAGTTTTCAGAAGTTCAGCCACAGAAATCGTACCCAAGGTAAACCAATCCTAGAAACCTCCTAATTACCTTCCATAGAGAGACAGTGGAGTGAAGTCGTTAGGCCAGACTCTAAAACAGATAGCCAGGATGTGAATCTCAGCTCTATTCCTTACTAATGGTGCCACCCTGGAAATGAATTTACCTCTATTTTTCTTTGTAAAATGGGCACAATAATGGTGCCTGCCAGGTAGTTTGTTTATGGATATAATAGAGATCCAAAGATCTTCAGAGGGTACCCATGAGTTTCCAGTTGGGAACAAATCAGTGCATTCATGTGAGGAAACTACCTATAGCTGAAGAAAGGACCATTAAAGGTTATGGGTTCCCATCAAACTTAAAAGCAAGACTCAATAGTATCAAACTGTTCCCCCAAACCTTAATTGCATCCCAGAACAAAATACAAGAAACGTGTAGGCATACAAAAACATCCAGCACCTGAAAAGGTAAAATTCATAATGTTTGACGTTCAATGAATAAACAAACATACATATGAAAAGAAAAAGGAAAGTATGACCTACATGAGGGAGAAACAAACCAGTCAATAAAAACATATATGAAAATGACACAAATGAGACAATTAGCAGACAAAGCTATTAAGATAATTAGTATAACTATATTCCGTATGTTCAAGAAGGTAGATGAAAAATTGAATGTTAAGTAGAGACATGGAAAATACAAACAGACCCAAATCAAACTCTAAAAACAAAAACCTCAATGTCTAAAATAAAATAAACACTGAATGGAATGAACAAGAAATCAGACACTGTCAAAGAAAAGACTTATGAACTTGAAGACAGCAATAAATAGTATCCAAAATAAATCAGGAAAAAAAATGACTTGGGGTTGTGGGGGGACAGAAAAACCAGTGAACTAAGTGAACAAAATACATGTAATTGGAGATAGGCACAGAACAAAATTACTATTTGAGGAAATGATGGCCAAAACTTTCCAGAAATGATGCGAACCAAAGTCCACAGATACAAAAATCTCAAAAAACTCCAAGCAAAATAAACATGAAGAACACATCAAAGAACATCATAATTAAATTACTTAAAACCACAAATGAAGAGAAAATCTTAATATTAGGCAGAAAAAAAAACCTGTCAACCTAGCAATCTAGACCTAATGAAAACATCTTTTGAAAACAAAGACAAAATAAAAATTTTCTCAGAAAGACAAAAGCTGAAAAGAATTCATCATCAGCAGATCTGTATTACAAGAAACAGTTTTTTTTAGATGGAAGGGAAATTTTAGGTACATAAACAAAGAGCACTGGTAAGGATGAATATGTGAGTAAATTTTTCTTGGAGTTGGAGTCTCACTTTTGTTGCCCAGACTGGAGTGCAGTGGCATGCTCACGGCCACCACAGCCTCGACCTGCTGGGCTTAGGTGATCCTTCCGCCTCAGCCTTCTAAGTAGCTGGAAGTACAGACACTCGCCACCAAGCCTGGCTAGTTTTTGTGATTTATTGTCGAGATGAGGTCTCACCAAGTTGTCCAGGCTGGTCTCAAACCCCTGGGCTCAGGCTATCCTCTCGCCTCAGCCTCCCAAAGTGCTGGAATTACTGACTGAGCCACCACGCCCGGCTGTGAATAAATATTAAAGGTTTATTTTCTTGTCTTGAAAACATAATTGACTATTTAGAGCAAAAATAATAACAATATGTTGTGAGGTTTATAACATACATAGAACTAAAAAGTATGATAACAACAGCACAAAGGCCACAAGGGAAGTGCAAGTAAACTGCTGTAACTTTTTAATGCTATACATAAAATAGTATATTACTTGAAGATAGATTGTGATAAGGTCAAAATGTATATTATAAACCCCAAAACAACCACTAAGTAAACAAAACAGAGTTATAACTATAATCTAACATAAGAAATAAAATAGAATGATCAAAATAGGCAACAAATACAAAAGAAGGCAGAAAAAGAGGAAAAGGGGGGAAAAGAATAAATGAGACAAAATATAAAAGAGGGTAAATTAAATCTTAATCTTAAATATTAAATATAAGTGGTCTCAATACCTCCACTTAAATGATAGAGAATGTCAGATTGGATAAAGCGGCAAGACCTAACTATACATTGCCTGTAAGAAATACACTTTACATATAAAGATAAAAATCAGTTAAAAATAAAAGAGCAGATACCACTTAACACTAACCAGAGCAAACCAGGAGAAAACAGGAACATCTCGTAAGTAAATGGCGAATTAATCAAGAGGACATAATTCTAAATATATCTGAGTCTAAGTGATATTATGATATATGAGAGGGAACCCAACAAAAATACGAAATTATTATTTGGAGGGCAGGCCCCTTGTAGTACAGGCTTCCCCTGTTCTGGGAACTCATCAGGATCAGTGTATCAGCTAAAGTTGTTGTGAGAGGCTGTGTTTCAGCTTCAGTGAAGTTTTTTTTTGGAGATTCTTTCTTTCCCTTCCTGCCTTCCTGCCTTCCTGCCTTCCTTCCTTCCTTCTTTCAGTTGGAATCTTACTCTGTTGCCCAGGCTGGAGTGCAGTGGCACACTGCTTACAGCCACCGCAGCCTTGACCTACTGGGTTCAGATGATCCTTCTACCTCAGCCTTCCAAGTAGCTGGAACTACAGGTATGCGCCACCATGTCTGGCTAATTTTTTATTTATTGTAGAGATGAGTTCTCGCCAAGTTGCCCAAGCTGGTCTTGAACCCGTGGGCTCAGGCAATCCTCTCACCTCTGCCTCCCAAAGTGCTGGGATTATAGGTGTGAGCCACCACGCCCAGCCAGAGATTCTTTCAATGTGTTTGTGCCCATTTCATGATGGGAGATTTATGAGCACACCTGCCCATACCATGTTAAGTTTTCTGCAGTTTTCAACCAAAAATGTTATGACCCCTGTACCCCACACTCCTTATTCACCCGATCACTCCCTGAGTGACTTTTTGTTTCCCTAGATGAAAAAAGTTCTCACAGGGAAACGTTTAGCAGATGTGGAAGAGGTGAAACAAACAAATGGCAAAAGCACTGAAAGGCATCAAAATGGAAGAGTTTAAAAACCGTTTTGAACAGTGGAAAAAGCATCTCACTCTGCATCAAATGGAGAGTATTTTGGAGGTGACTGAAGTTTTAAAATGTAAAAATAAACAATTTTTAATAAATAAATCCTGGGTTTTTCGGGGCCTCCCTCATATGTAATTCGATAGATAGATAGATAGACAGATAGATATAGGTAGATAGATAGAGGGAGAGATAGAGGGAGAGACAGAGATAGAGATAGAGATAGAGATGATAGAGGTAGAGAGATAGATAGAGATAGAGACAGAGATAGAGATAGAGATAGAGAGAGGTTTTTACCCGTGGTTCCTGGCTCATAAGGCCCATAGTCCTTGTTACGGGAAACAGAATTTCTAACCTTCTCCTGTCCTTCTTTTCCCTGCACAAGGCAGAACTCTAATCTAACTGTAAGTAATAATACCCTCATTCCAGAGGTGGTCCTGCCCCATACATTGGAGGAAGGAATGCTGCAAAGAGAGGTTAAGAAAACTCTTAAAAGACTGGCCTTGCTGGATTTAGATCATACCTTTTTTGTCTAATGGCACTTCTACATGACTATCAATCATGCCTATCCAATGAAGTTTCCAGAAATGGCTGAAGAGGACAAGACACAAAGAGCTTCCAGATAGCTGAGCATGTGGAGGTTCCTGGAGGGTGGCATGCTTGGGGAGTGCATGGAAGCTCTACCCCACTTCCCATACTCTGCCCTGTGCATATCTTTATCTGTATTCTTTGTAATATCCTTTATAATAACCTGGTAAATGTGTTTCCCTGAGGTCTATGAGCTGCTCTAGCAAATTAATCAGATCCGGGGGGGGGGGGCTGAGAAACCCAACTTGAAGCCAGTTGGGTTAAGTTGGTTGAAAGCATCTTTCAAATATTTTATGTCCTTACTGATGATCTGTTTACATGTTCTATCAGTTACTGAACATTTATGACTATGAGTTGGATTTGTGACTGGTCTTGTGACTGGTATCTGAAGGGAAGGACAGTTTTGGCGACTGAGCCCTCAATCCCTGGGAGCTGACCCTATCTTCGGGCAGATGGTATTGAAATTTAATTAGAGGATACTGGTGTTTGCTGTTGGTGGTGTTTGCTGTTGGTGGGGAGATATCCCCACACATTTTGGGATCACAGAAGTCTTGTGCTAACTGCTATTGTGTTGGTATGAGAGCAAAGGGAAAATGGTTTAAGTTTTTTCTAACAGCCTAGTAACAGTGCTTCAAAATATATAAAGCAAAAACTTAGGATAAAACATATGATAAAAATCATAAGAAATTGCAAAATCTAACTCATAGTCATAAATGTCAATACCCATTGTTCACTAATTGATAGAACATGTGAACAGATTATCAGTAAGGACATAAAATATTTGAAAGACGCTTTCAACTAACTTAACCTAACTAACATTTATAGAAGAGTTTGCCTAGCAAGAGCAGAAGATATATTATCCCGAAGTGTATACAGAATATTTACCAAGATTGACCATACTCTGGACTACAAAACAAATCTGACTTTAAGTCACATAAGATATATTCTCTGACCACAACAGAATTACATTAGAATACGATAACAACAAAAAACTTTAGAAAACCCCAAAATATTCAGAAATACAAGTTGAAGAAGAAATGTAAAAAGCAAATTAGAAAGTATTTTTAATTGAAGAGAAATAAAAACACAATATATCAAAATTATGAAAGAGGTGCTTTAAGGGAAATTTATAGTACTGAAATGCTTTTATTAGAAAAGTGGAAATGTCTCAATTCTGTGGTCTCAGCACCCACATTAAAAACTTTATAAAGAACCTGATGAGCATACACGCAAAAATCCTCAAGAAAATACCAGCAAACTGAACTTATCAACACATGAGAAAGATCCTTCACCATGATCAAGTGGAATTTATTCCTGGAGTGCAAGGACGTAAATCAAATGGGACACACCATATTAATGAAACGAAGAACAAACATATAATCTCAATAGAAGCAGAAATCCATTGGACAAACTTCAACATCCTTTCATTATGAAAACTGTCAACTAACTATAGTATAGAAGGAATATCTCTCAACACAATAAAGCCCATACGTGACACACCTACAGCTAACAACATACTCAACAGTGACAAGTTGAAAGCTTTTCCTCTAAGATCTGGAACAAGATAAGGACTACCACTTCTATTCAATATAGAAGGTTGGTTTGGCTGGGAGTCCTAGCCAAACCAGTTGGGCAAGAAAAAAGAAGGCATCCAAATAGGAAAGAAAAAAGTGAAGTTGTCTCTGTTTGTTGAAGACATGATCTTATCACAGAAAATTCTAAGGATTTTACCAAAAAGCTTTAGAACTGATAGAGAAATTCAATAAAGTTGCAGAATATGAAATAACATACAAAAAGTATTAGTGTTCACTATCTGAAAAAGAAATTAAGAAAACAACTTCATTTACAACAGAATCAAAAATAAAATACTTTAGAGTAAATTTAACCAAGCAGGTAAAAGATCTATATTCTGAAAACTATAAAACACTGATGAAAGAAACTGAAGATGGCACAAATAAAGATAGCCCAAACTCATAGATTGGAAGAATATTTTTTAAATGTCCATACTACCCAAAGCAATTTACTATGCAACCCCCATCAAAATTTTAATATATTTTTTTACAGAAATATAAAAGCAATTTTAAATTGTGCATGGAACCACACACACACACAAAAGTAGCCAAAGCAATCTTGAATAACAAGAACAAAGCTAGAGGCATCATACTCCCAGATTTCAAAATATATTATAAAGCTATTGTAATCAAAACAGCATAGCACTAGCACTAGCATAAAAACAGACTCATCAACCAATGAAATGGGATAAAAAGCCCAGAAATAAATCTACACTTTTATAGTCAATTTTTAAAAGGTGCCAAGAACACACAATGGGCAGAGGGCAATTTCTTCAATAAATGGTATCAGGAAAACTAAATATCCCTATGCAGAAGAATAAAGTTGGGCCTTTCTCTTACACAATATACAAAAACCAGCATAAAATGGATGAAATATTTATAAATACCCAAAACAGTAAAACTACTAAAATAAAATATAGGGGAAAAGCTCCAAACATTGGTCTGGGCAATTATCTCTTGATAGGACCAAAAGCTCAGGTAATAAAAGCTAAAATAGACTATTGAAATTGCATCAAACTTAAAAGCTTTTACACAGCAAAAGTAGACAATGTACAGAGTGAAGAGACAACCCATAAAGTGAGAAAGAATATTTGCAAATCAAACATTTAGTAAGAGGCCAATATCCAAAATACATAAGGAATTCAAACAACTCAATAGCAAGAAAACAACCTAATTTAAGAATGGACAAAGAACTTAAATAGACATTTCTCAAAAGAAGATATATGAATGGGGAACAGATATATTAAAAAATGTTCACTACCTCTAATCATCAGGGAAATGCTAATTAAAACTACAATGAGCCTCACACAGCTCATTGTCAGAACAGCTATTATAAAAAAGATGAAAGATAACAATGTTGGCAAAGATGTGAAGGGGGAAGGAGCTCTGGTTCACCATTGGTGGAAATGTAAATTAGTACAGCTATTTTGGGAAACGGTATGAAAGTTCCTCTAAAAACTAAAAATAGAACTATCATATGATCCAGAAATCTCACTTCTGGATATATATCCAAAGTAATTCAAATCAGTTTATCAAAGAGATATCTGCACTCCTATGTTATTTCACCGTTATTCACAGTAGCCAAGATATGTAATCAACCTAAGTGTCTATTCAACAACAAATGTCGATGAAGAAAATGTGATATACACAATCAAATACTATACAACCTTTAAAAAGAAGGAAATTCTGTCATTTGGGACAACATGGGTGAACCTTAAAAGCATTAAAGCGTTGTTAAGTGAAATCAGTATACGTGTGTGTGTGTGTGTGTGTGTGTGTGTGTGTGTGTGTGTGTATGCCTCCACTGATATTCTTGCCCTACACACCACATACTTCGGGGGAGGCCTTCATAATAGAGATGAATATAGTAGAGAATAAATATAGTCAAATAATAGAGAATAAATATAGTCAAATATTGGTTTTTTAAAATACTAATAAAAATGATAATTTTTGGTAGATTTGTTCACATAAAAAGAGAAAGCTCAAATACCCCATATTATGATTAAAAAGAAAAACATCACTATAGATCCTACAGACACTGATATCTTATAATTATATCTCATAAAAGTTATTTTGAGCAAATTAAAACCAATGAAATTTAAAATTTGGATGAAATGGACAAACTTCTTGAGCAGTAAGATGCACTGATAACTGACAAAAGACGAAATAGAAAATCTGGTCATATTACTGTTTTTTAAAATGTAATGTAGAAACTTTTCCACAAAGAAATTCTAGGCCCAGATGCTTACAAGTAAATTCTACCCAACATTTAATAAAGATATATTACTAGTCTTACACAAACTCTTCCATAGAATCAAAACAGAAGGCTAGCTTCAAAATTGATTTTATAAGATCAGCACTGCCTTGACTAGCATATTGTAAGAAAAACCAACTATAGACCCATCTTACTCATGAGCATAAATGAGAATTTCCTATGCAAATGAATGAATGAATACATGAATTAATTAATGGGATTATTTCATAGACATGGAATAGGAATCCACTCAGCCTGACAAAGTAAAGATTTTAATACCAGCCTTGGCTCATATCTTAAGGAACTCCTGGATGCTAAGATGACTTCCTCTGAGATCTGGCTAAGTCTGAGCAAACCACTGTGCCTATGGTCCTGGGTCACAGTGGGACTTGAGAAGGTGTCAAATTAATTACTTTAACTAGATGTTCCTCATCTCTTAAATTCAAGCCTCCTTCGTCTTATGTGTCCACCTTCTGTACCAGCCTAACTCCCAATCCCCTCCTCTCATGTCTCAGAGCATACATATTGTTTGTTTTGTCCTCGTATGTTGTGCTTCATCTAAGTACCTCCACCATTTGTCTCTTGAGCACAGGGCCTGGGGCTTGTACATCACTTCATATTTTATATTCCTAGTTAACATCTGCATTTGAGTTGGGGTAAAATTATTGCCTCCCTGGTGATCTGAAGCAAAGCCCAAGGGCCAAGTCCCCCCAATTTATAAAATGTTCCCCAGGATCCCAACCAGCTTTTATAATTTTGTGATTCTTTTTTAATGGTTTTTGTGGCTCTTCCACAAGATATAGTGGAAAATAAAATGTATGATTGCCAAAGAGCAGAGTATCAATTGTTGATGGGAAAGATTACTTACTAGATTAAAGCAAAAACTCAAAAAGAGAACAAAGATAAAATAAAGGAGTAAAGCCGGGCTCGGTGGCTCAGCCTGTAATCCCGCGCCTTTGGGAGGCTGAGGTGAGTGGATTGCCTGAGCCCGCGGGTTTGAGACCCGCCTGGGCAGGCGAGACCTCATCTCTAAAATAAATTAAAAAAAAAATCAGCCGGGCGTGGTAGCGTGCACCTGTAATTCCGTCTACTTGGAAGGCTGAGGTGGAAGGATCGCCGGAGCCCAGCAGGTCGAGGCTGCGGTGGCCGGGAGCGGCCACTGCACTCCAGTCTGGGCGACAGAGTGAGACTCCAACTCAAAAATAAATAAATAAATAAATAAATAAATAAATAAATAAATAAATAAATAAATAAATAAAGGAGTAGAGGGGAGGCAAAACGCCAGCAGGGAGAGGGCTCTAACCAAAGTAATAAAGACCCTTAGCCAGGCAACTCTATGGGCTATTTTCTGCAGAAACAGAGAATGTGTGAAGGTGACCAAACCTTCCCAGAATGGAAGCTGCTAGCGTATGAGCTGTGAGATTGTGGGAACCAGTGGGCATGCAACACTGTAAAAGCATTTGTGGATGGTAATTGCTATGCCACCTGTTTTAACTCCTTGGCATCCAACAGAAATTCCATATGTCACATGCATCATTTAAATTGTTCTAGAAACCACATGACAAAACAAAAACAGATGAAGTTAATTTTAATAACATGCTTTAATTAACTCAATACAGTTGACCATCAAACAACATGAGGACTGGGAAGCCAACCCCTTGTGCCGTCAAAAATCCACATAAAACTTTTGATTCCCTAAAAACTTAACAACTAATAGCCTACTATTGATCGAAAGCTTTGCTGATAATATAGACAGTTAATTAATGTAGATTCTGTATGCTATATGTGTTATTTACTATATTCTTGCAATAAAGTAAGCTAGAAAAAAATGCTATTAAGAAAATCATAAAGAAGAGAAAATATGTTTACCATTCATTAAGTGGAGGTGGATCTTCATAGGCTTTCTTTTTTTTTAAAATAGGTTTTCATCCTCATCATCTTCATGCTGAGGAGGAGGAAGGGGAGGAAGAGGAGGAGAAGGAGGAGGAAGAGTTGGTCTTGCTGCCTCAAGGGTGGCAGAGAGAAAAGAAAATCCTCGTATAAGTGGACCTGTGCCATTCAAACCCATGTTATTCAAGGGTCAACTGTATATCAAAAGTATCATAGCTGTAACATGTAATAAAATTTTAAACTATTAACAAGACATTTTACCTTTTTTTATACTAGCCTTTGAAATGTGTTGTGTACTTCACACTGACAGCCCCTCTCAACTCGGATGACTCAATATGTCAAGTGCTCTGTAGCCACATGGGCAGCATAGGCTAAATAACGTGGGATTGAAATGCAGGGCCTTGAATGTATTTAAATGCCAGGCATGGTTCTAGACTCTCAGGAAGAAGAGTAAAATAGAGCAAGAAAGGTTGCTTTCTCATGAAATTGACATTGTCATATGAGAGAAGGAACACAAGCAGATTTTTTTTTTAAAGCTTTACCTCAGATGTTGACAAGGGCTGTGTGATGAAGGGGAAACAGGGCAAATTGATGGAAATAAACTAAGGAGAGAGAAGGGCGAAAGCAACTTTAGATAAAATGGTCAGAGTCAGAAGGGTTCTCTGAGAAGGTGAAATTTGAGCATCCCCTGAAAGGCGAGATGGAGTTAGTCAAGTGGAATCTCAAGGTGAGGCTTTCTAGGCCAAGGGGAAAGTCAGCACAAAGGATGTGCATCCAGAGGTGTTTGTCTGGGCTCAGGGAGCAGAAAAAAGGCCAAGGGGTGTGAGCAGTGAGGGGCACAGAGGGCGAGGTGCGTTCAGAGAGACATGCTACCAGACCATGTAGGCAGCAGTTCCCAACCCTGGCTGCACTGTAGAGGCAGCTGCCCAGCTTCTAGAATATACTCATGCCCAAGTTTCTCCCTCCCTTGAGACTTGTTCGATTAGTCTGTGGGAAACCCAGGTATCCATATATTTTTTTTTTTGAGTCATAATCTCACTTTGTCACCCAAAGTGACACACTCATGGCTACTGCAGCCTCAACCTGCAGGGTTCAGGCGATCCTTCCGCCTCAGTCTTCCAAGTAGCTAGAACTACTGGCGTGTGCCACCACGACCGGCTAACTTTTTGATTGATTGTAGAGATAAGGTCTTGCCAAATTGCCCAGGCTGGTTTCGAACACCTGAGCTCAGACAATCCTCTCACCTCCACCTTCCTAAGTGCTGGGATTATAGGTTTAAGTCACCATGCCTGACATGGTATCAGTATTTTTAAAAAGCATTCCAGGTGATTCTAAAGCACAGGGTTGAGAGGCACCAAGGTAAGTTGCTGACTCTTGTAGGGTTGATAGCAAAAGTGAGGCACTAGTTAGGAGTCTGTTGTGGGGAGTAAAGGGAATCGGGATCTATGTCGGGCACAGGGCTGCCCAGACTCGCTGATGGTGGAGGGGCTGGGAATGAAGGGCAGAGATAAATCCTTGGAGTCCGGGAATCTCTGGCAGTACCAGGCTCCTGCAATTTCAGGTGTCAGAGAGTAATCCCTGCAGCTCCATTCTCTGGTAGTCCCCACAGCTTCCAGCAGGGCAGGCACCTGATGGGAACACATATGGATGGCTGGAATGAAGCAACCTCTCTGGTATAATAAACCTCTTGCTCTGTGGAAACACAGGTTTCCCGTGCAATCATGAGAAATTCCTTCCTCTCTCTGGCCTTTGTAAAACAAAAATAATATTTTCCAGTGCCTACCTGAAAGGTTTGAGTATCCAGGGCAACAATGGACAGGGACAGTTCATAATAGTCATTTTTAAGCACATCAACCCTGCAAGGTAGAAATTGTTATACCAATTTTACAAATGAGGACATCAGGACTGAGAGACAAAGTGACTACCTGAAGTCAACTTGCTATCAGTGCTTATGTTGGGTTTTGATCCAGACCAGTCTGATTCCAAATTCTAGGTTCCTTTCACTACATCATGCTGAAATTGCATTGAAATTGCAACATATTAGATGACATACTGTCAATATGGCATGGAAACTATTACATTCTTTAATTGTTCCTCATACTGAGACTGGTGGGATTCTTTTGAAAAGCAAATTGGCATCAAGTATCAAAACCCCTAAAAGTGTTCCTACCTCTTGACCTTAATGAATTTATCCTCAAGAAACAATTTTACAGTACAAAAAGGCATAGGCATAACATGTGGTTTTTCTGCCACTATTTGAACCAGCAGTAAATTGGAAGTAATCTAAATGTCCAACAATAGGGGACTAGTTAAAAAGAATTATGATGTCAAGTCAAAGGAATGTTACACAGTAATAGTTCTCAGCTGAGGACAATTTGACCCCCAAGAGACATTTGACATATTCGAAGAACTTTTTGGTTGTCTCCTCTGGGGGAATTGTGAGTTCTATTGGCATCTAATGGGGAGTGATTCGGCTAAACACCGTGCAGTGCACAGGACCGCCTCCCAAAATGTCAATAACGCTTTTGATAAACAAAATCCTAACTAGTGGCTCACTTCTGCTAACACCCCTACACAGTCCACTCTCCACAAAGCCTCAGCCTTAAAAGTAAATCGGAGCCGGGCTCGGTGGCTCAGCCTGTAATCCCGCGCCTTTGGGAAGCTGAGGTGACTAGATTGCCTGAGTCCGTGGGTTCGAGACCCACCTGGGCAGGGAGACCTCATCTCTACAATTAAAAAAAAAAAAATTAGCTGGGCGTGGTAGTGCGCGCCTGTAGTTCCGGCTACTCGGAAGGCTGAGGCGGATGGATCGCCGGAGCCCAGCAGGTCGAGGCTGAGGTGGCCGGGAGCGGCCACTGCACTCCAGTCTGGGCGACAGAGTGAGACTCCAACTCAAAAAAAAAAAAAAAAAAAGTAAATCGGATCCTGTCACTCCTCTCCCTGAGCCCTTTGGTACCTTCCCATTTCACTCAGAACAAATGCTAAACTACCTGTCATACCAAAGTTAAATACAGTTAACATGAAGATTGAATGATTTGATGAGGAGAAAAATTAGAGCTCCCAAGATGAGGTACACCATAATTATAATCAAGAAAAACTATCCTGCCTATGAAGAAACACTGGATGGAAACAGAGAAAACTGGAAAAAAAGCATTGAGGGCAGTAGAGGTAAATCTTATTCTTTGAAAAGTTTTATTACATGATATTATATTATTGTTTCACAGTAAACAAAAATTAGAAAAAAAGAATTGAAGTACAACTTGCTATAGATATAAGTTGTAATTGCTATTGTCCAAATCAAACCGCACACAGAACATTTTTTTGTGCTCAATTAATAGTTCTGGAAGGAAAGGAGGAGCGTTTTGTTTGTTTGCTGTTATTGTTTTACAAAAATTATGCGAATAGATCTGGATCAAAAGTGGCCTTTTCAGAAAGCCATCCAAAATGTCATATCCATTGTGTTGACCAAGACTACTTCTGATGCAAAGGACAGAAGTCAAACTAGAACTAGCTTAGACAAGAAAAGACATATTGGTTCGTGTGACTGGGAAAAAGTAGGGGTGAACCTGCCATCAAGTCATATGGACCCAAGAGCTGAACCAATGCTACTGCTCCTTGGTATGCTCTGTGGTTTTTTATTTCTTTTACTCTCAAACTGCCCACTACATACTCATTCTGGATGTGGTCCTCATTTTTTGTTGCATACAGCCTCTCATGCAGATAAGGAACAAAGACGATGCAATGACTCCAGCCTTACCTTCACTTCAAGTAACCAGAAATGAGTCCAGAGAAAGAGAAACTCTATCTCAGAATCCTCACAGAAAATCCTCCGTCACATAAGTGGGCTCTTTTTGTTCATTAAAAACAAAACAGATGACTTCTTTCTGAGATTCTCTTGTGGGAAAATGGGCCACACATTTATCTGTTGGTCCAATCACTATGGTTGACTTCTGTGGACAGAAAATAGGGACAGAACTGGCAGGGGACGGGCCCAGGCAGACCAAAACAAACACGTCAAGTATTTAAAAACATCTAGTGACACCGACAAGAGCAATGTAGGAAGACGAAACATGAAAGATGCAGAAAGTTTTGGGCTCGTGTCATCAAGAAAATAATGAGATATTTCAGTGGACTGCTTTTTTATAAAACAAAAGAGGTATAATCACAGAATCACAGAGCTGGGAGTGGCCTGAAAGAGTAACCTGCCTTTCTGCCTCCACTGCCATCCTGGGGCCCATGAAAAAGCTTGTGGCGAAGGGAGGCAAAAATAAATGGAGCAGGTTCTGAAGTTCACTCTTGACTGTGGAAGACAGAATCATGGATGCTGCCAATTTTGAGCAGTTTTTGCAAGAGAGAATCGAGGTGAATGGAAAAGTCAGGAATCTCAGTGGGGTGGTTGTGACCCTCAAAAAGAGCAAGAACAAGCTCACCATAACTTCTGGGGTGACTTTTTCCAAAAGGTATTTGAAATAGCTCACCAAAATATATCTAAAGAAGCGTAATCTATATAATTGATTGTACAGAATTGCAAACAGCAAATAAAGTTACATATTATATTACTTCCAAATTAACCAGAACAAAGAAGAGGAGGAAGATTAAGATTCTTTTACCTGGAATATTTTATATGAGCTCTTGAATAAAACTTGAGAACCACAATGGTGGTTTATCCTTGTCTCTCTGCAGCATGAATTGAACAGAAAATTGGAACCTGTAAAAGGACTTTATTTACTTGAATGGCTACTCACTTCTTTGTAACTATACTTCTTCCCCCCGCCCCACCACTTGAAAATTTCCATTCTTGTGGAAGTAATACCAAAATAGAAGGTGAAGGTGACTTTATGGGAACTGGCAACCACTGAGCAGGTAGATAAGAGTGTGGAGATGTGAGCTTGAGTTAGTCCGTTTTATTTTTTAAAGTGTGGCAGTCGGGTTTGAGACCAGCCTGGGCCACTTGGTAAGACCTCTTCTCTACAATAAATCACAAAAAAAAACTAGCCAAGAGTGGCAGTGTGCATCTGTAGTTCCAGCTACCTAGAAGGCTGAGGTGGATCACCTAAGCCCAGCAGACCGAGACTGTGGTGGCTGTGAGCATGCCACTGCACTCTAGCCTAAGCCCAGCAGGTTGAGAGAGCAGTGGCTGTGAGTGTGCCACTGCACTCTAGCCTAGGCAACAAGAGTGAGACTCCAACCAAAAAAAAAAAAGTGTGGCAGTCAATTGTATCTGGTACTTGCTTCAAAGAATAATTCAGTAGTATACATGGGCTCCTCTCATTCATCAAAAACAAAACATGTGACTTCTTTCTAAGATTCTCTTGTGAAAAAATGGCAGTGTTGATAAAATGCAGGTTTCTGGGTGAAAGAGGAAGGAAGGAAGGAAAGATAGAACAAAGGAAGGGAGGGAGGGAGGGAGGGAGGGAGGGAGGGAGGGAGGGAGGGAGGGAGGGAGGACATCAAGTGTCTTATTTGTAGACAAAAAGTAACATAACAAGTATATCTTTTCTGGAAGCCTATAGCACGCCAGTCCTAGGCTAGGCCCTGTGTACCTGGAAGAGAATGAGAGCCTATCACTGTCATGTCCATCAGCTTCCATGGCAGGATGGGACACAAAGATGAACTTTGACCTTCAAGGCACTTGATCCCAAAAAGGATGGACCAGTGAATGAGCTGAAGGCAGTGTTACTTAGAGCAATGGCTTTCAAAACCTCTTTGATGGTAATTAAAAATATATATATATTTTACATTGCATGCTGTATACATATACACATAACTGAGATATAAGTTTTATGAAATAATACTTATCTGTATTATATGTGATAGTCTGATATTTTTTATTCCATTCTATTTCATTTTTTAAATTAACGTTTTTTTGAGACCAGGCATGGTGGCTCACACTTGTAATCCCAGCACTTTGGGAGGCCAAAGCAGGAGGATTGCTTGAGTCTAGGAGTTCAAGACCAGCCTGGGCAACATAGCAAGACCTCATTTCTTAAATAAAATAAATCGAAAAACATATATATATATATATATTTTGTGACTCATCAAATTGATTTCAAGTCAAGATCCACTAATGGTTTAAGACCAGTGGGACAGTTAGGGAATGTTCAAGGCTCTCTTAGTCCTATATGTGTGGTGCTCAAAGTTTCTACCATCAGATTCACCATTAGACATTCAGGCATCTCCAGAATCCCCTTTAGTATGTAAATATCTTAATAGAAGAGATAACAGATAATCTATTAAGTCCTACCGAAGGTTGTTTCTATAGAATCACATAGAAAACTATAAGAGTAATGGTACTGGCTGGGCACAGTGGCTCAAATCTGTAATCCCAGCACATTGGGAAGCCAAGGCAAGAGGATTTCCTGAGCCCAGGAGTTCAAGACCAGCCTGGGCAACTTGGTGAACCCTCGTCTCTATAGTAAATCAGAAAATTAGCCAGGTGTGGTGGCTCGTGCCTGTGGTTCCGGCTATTTGGAAAGCTGAGGCAGAGGGATCGCGTGAGCCCAGCAGGTTGAGGCTGCGGTGCCCATGAGCGTGTCACTGCACTCTAGCCTAGGCGTCAGAGTGAGACTCAAATGCAAAAGAAAAAAAAAAGAGTGATGGTACCAGTAGCACTACCTCAAGAGGGAAAATGCTGGTAGGTCCTGGGCATTAACAGTCAACAAGAAAAGCTGACAAAAAGGCAGATATTCATTCATTCATTCATTCATTCATTCATTCAAAATCAGCTTAAATTATCTAGACTTACTTTTTTGTTGTTATAAAAAAGGGCTAAAATAGTTACATGGCACACAATTACTATACTTGTAGCTGAATATTCATTGTCTTATGTAATGCACCAAACAGAGCCCGGCACTTAGAAGGAGTCTGTTGTCAAATGTTTCATTGCCCCAACTCCTGGCTGCTTTCCATGGAAGATGACCATACATCCCACCATTGCTGTGACTTGAGTCACCTCTAGGTGGGGTAGGATTCTCTGCCAATGTCAGATTCAGCCATGTGACTTGGTTGGGCCAGTGGAATGCAAGTGGAAATGACAGTGAAAAGCCTCAGGGTCAGTGCAAGATTCTTCCAGTTCTCCTGCACTTTCCCTTGACCGTGGTTTGTCTCAAATCAGGGCTTCTTCACCTGGGTCCCAGATGAGAGCACACATGGAGCAGGGCCAGTCACTGCTCGCCTAGGGTATTCGTGAAACAGAAATCAATCTACATGTTTATAAGCCACTGAAGTGTGAGGGTTACTTATCACAGCAAAGCTGATTAAAACAGAGTCCCATATGCAGCTAACAAGGAAGAGGATAACAGAACAGGAGGAGAAAACAGTTTTAGTACTTATTGTTGTTTAGAATCATGTTAATGTCTGAGAAATAAAAGATCAAGATTAGTTGCCTTCAAGGAGATTAAAATCTACCTGGAGGCTGGGCTCGGTGGCTCAGCCTGTAATCCCAGCACTTTGGGAGGCTGAGGCAAGTGGATCGCCTGAGACCGTGGGTTTGAGACCAGCCTGGGCAACTTGGTGAGACCTCGTTTCTACAATAAATCAAAAATGAACCGGGTGTGGTAGTGCGCGCCTGTAGTTCCAGCTACTTGGAAGGCTAAGGCGGAAGGACCACCAGAGCCCGGCAGGTTGAGGCTGTGGTGGCTGGGAGCATGCCACTGCATTCCAGTCTGGGCAACAGAGTGAGACTCCAACTCAAAAAAAAAAAAGAGAAAATCTACCTGGAGTGGAGCCACAGACAAACAATCTGGCCTAGACACAGAGTCTGAATTTAAGGGCTAAGTTTGTTACAGACCAAAGCCTGCAAAGACGTCAACAGTGGATGCCTGTTAGAGGTGTGGCAAGAACTTAAAGGACTTGAGTTCAGGGTGGAAGGATGCACAGCACTTGAATATTCAAGATGAGGGGAGGCCACTGCAGGCTGAGCAAAGAGCACTGAGCACAGGGAATGGGAGAGCCCATGGGGAGAGGCCATGGCCGAGGAAGACATTTTCTTCCTTGACTTCTCCTGGGAGTCATCCCAAGGACCTCTACCTCTTTGTCAGGATTGTACCGAGCTCCCAGACTCATTTGTCTCTTTGGTGGATGAAATGAAATTAATCATCCAGAAATCTGTGTGCAGAGCCACAGAGACATTTATTACTCTGCCATGCAAGGGGTGGGGTGCTCAGAGCAGCTGCTGGGTCTCCCAGATATGAGGCCAACTGGGGCCGTGAGATCTTGACAAAGGGTATGCTTGGCTTAGGCTGTAACCCCAGTCACCCACAGAGTATGAATGGATTTCTGGTGAATGGGCTCAGATGTGCCATTTCTGGAACACCTCCGTGATTTCCTGAGAAAGCAGAACCTCGTGGTCTCGGCACATTGATGTAATCAATGAGTGTTAGAAGAAGATTCTGCAGAACCAAGATGCAAACAGATACTGACCTTCATTCTCTAAGGCAAACACACCCACTTCGCTCTCTCCTGGAATTTCCCACATATCATGCTGACCTTCACCAAGGGAGAGTAGGCTCTTACAAATTTAGACTTGCCCTACCATGTTCTTAAGGGGATCTCTGGCAGTAACAGACATCCACGCAGTACAACTAGGGTTTTGTTTCAATGGCAAAAAATCAAGTTGAAGGAAAAATAAAGTAGGCCAAAGAGATAAAGCAAGAAGTAAGATATAAGGCTAAGTAGACAGGGACCATAAATCTTACAGTGTGCTTCCCAAGGCAGATTCACAGAGGTGCCAGGTGAAGCATGAGCTGTTCTTGCACTACAAGCAGGAAGAATCTCCTCCACCCCAATGTAGTAGGTTGGAATAAATTCCATCTTCAATACAATGTAACAATGTAAACAATAGCAGGTTTCAAATCCTCAGTATAGACTAATGGCACAAGTCAAAGTTCAAGTCATCAAATGAATGCTTTGAAAGACCAAGACAATTCGGTCCAAGTCAAGAGCCATCTGATGGTCTCCCTTGACCCAAAAATAATGTTTAGAATATAGAAAAATAGATGAATGGTTTGTCCTTCAAGCAATCCTCCATGAACATTATTTCTTTAAAATGAGCTTCTGGCAGGGCTTGGTGGCTCAGCCTGTAATCCCAGCACTTTGGGAGGCCGAGGCAAGTAGATTGCCTGAGCCCATGGGCTCAAGACCAACCCTGGCAACTTGGTGAGACCTCATCTCTACAATAAATCACAAAAATTAGTCGGGCGCAGTAGCGTGCATCTGTAGTTCCGGCTACTTTAAAGGCTGAGGCAGAAGGATTGCTGGAGCCGAGCAGGTTGACACTGGGGTGACTGTGAGCGTGTACTCCAGCCTGGGTGACAGAATGAGACTCCAACTCAAAAGATAAATAAATTAAGTTAAATTAAAATAAAATAAAATGAGCATCCGATAATAATAGAGCTGCAGACTCTGAAGTTACATCATCACACAAAAGCTAAAGAGTCATACAATCTATTGTTCCTATTAAAGGAAGGCTGGATGTGTACTGGCCATAAGCCAGTTGGAAGGCGGGGCAAATGTCCTCTTTGGCCAAGATAAGGAGTCTAATCAGGATTGGAGCCAACATGAAAATCCACTGAGCCTCCACCCAGAAGAGGACCAAGAAGAGCAGCAAAGTTTCCCACAGGAATTAGTTCTGCATCTATTCCAACCTGTGGCAAAGTTCCAAAAGCTGTATGTCACAAAGATCAGCTTCTAGCGTGTTAGCCTAGAAAATGTTCAAGGCCGCTATTACCAATTGCCCCACTAAGACCACAAAACATTTAAGAAAGCATCCAGAACGTTAGAATCCTAATACCAGCTCACAGCTAAAAAAACATCGCATGGCCTAACTAAAATGACCTACACACAGTTATCTTTACAAGTCATGAAATGAATATGCTTGCATGAAAAGAAGGGAGAAGGGTATACCAATGTTTTTTCTTTTTTTAAAGTTTGGATATCACTATGAATTGTTGTCATTAAAAATAGTCACTTGTCCCCGCAAAGTCTTATGATGTAAAAAGAAAGTTCTAAGGAATTCTCATGTGTTTTTTTCCCTTTTTGCCCCGCTGTCTGCAGCTCACTCAGCTAACCCAGAGAGTCTGTTTCACTTTTTCCTTTCCACACAAACATCACACTAACAGTCTGGCCTTTCCAAACCACCCTGGGCAACTTCAACCGAGCTGATCATACATTAGTGAATTCTAGAAGCCCAACTCTGACCCCAAGAAACTATGACATTGTCCCCATTGGAAGTCCCAACCTTCACCTGCCAAGCTGGACTCTTCCCACAGGCAAGAAGGAGCAAAGTTTCTCCTCTTGTTCATCTGAAGTAACAAATTTGGGCACAATTCAAATTAACCTTAAGTGCTGTAAGTGGGATGATTTGTTTATACAGTCTTAATTCCCCCACGACACCTAGTAGAGTATTGCATACACTATAGGAACTTAATAATAACTGCTACCATTTGGCAAACACTTACTTTATTCCAGGGGCTGTATGTGAAGCTTTAAATAATTATTTCATGCACACATTTTGTCATTTATTCTGAAAACTCTATTATTATTCCCATTTTTTAAAGATGAGGAAACAGAGGCTCTGGCAAATGCACAAATGCACAAATGCACTGACTCATCTAAAACAATACAGCTAGTAAGTAACAGAGTGAATTTTTTATTTTTTTGAGTTAGAATCTCACTCTGTTGCCCAGGCTGGAGTACACTGACATACTACTCACGGCCACTGCAGCCTTGACCTGCTGGGTTCAGGCGATCCTCCCACCTCAGTCTTCCATGTAGCTGTACTTACAGGCACATGCTACCACACTCAGCAAATTTTTGATTTATTGTAGAGATGAGAGCTTGCCAAGTTGCCCGGGCTGGTCTCGAACCCATGAGCTCAGGCAATCCTCTCACCTCGACCTCCCAAAGTGCTGGGATTATAGGCCTGAGTCACCATACCTGGGTGCAGAGTGAGTTTTAATCCTGAAGCTGACCAGTGCTAAAGCCCTAACTCTTTCCACCAGGCTGTCTCCCTATAAACACTTCATTTCTCCAGTGACTGTTGTACCAATGATGGAAGTCGTAGATGAGCAAACTTTGGCTCACTATATCTCATAAACCACCTAAGAATTACAAAGTCCAGCTATGGCATAGATATTGAGGCAGTGACCACTTCAGCACAGAAACAGTTTTCTGAGATCTTGTAGAAAGGATTGTCATCATGGTTAAAAAACTGGACTAAGTAATCTCGATATCTAAAATGAAAAAGTAGACTAAAGTCATATTCTGAGAAATAAGGCCAAAGTTAAATTCCAGCTTCCTCTCATTTCAGAAAACGTGCATAAACATCTTATATATGAAACCCAATGTTTCAGAAAATACACAGGTTTTTTTTAAAAAAAGACACAATTCCCAATATGGAAGAAGCGTTTACTATTTGAGCTAGGTATGGAAGAAAAATAAGATTTTAGAAAATGCAGGTAGAAAAGAGTTGAATGTTATACCTAGTACCAAATGAAGGGAACAAGGTATTGAAACACAGAAGGGTGAAAGGTGTAGAAAAAGTTTAGGAGCTGGGCCCGGTGGCTCAGCCTGTAATCCCGCGCCTTTGGGAGGCGGGTTCGAGAATCCCGCGGGTTCGAGACCCACCTGGGCAGCAAGACCTCATCTCTACAATAAATCAAAAAATCAGCCGGGTGTGGTAGCACATGCCTGTAATTCCAGCTACTTGGAAGGCTGAGGCGGAAGGATCGCCGGAGCCCAGCAGGTCGAGGCTGCGGTGGCCGAGAGTGGCCACTGCACTCCAGTCTGGGCGACAGAGTGAGACTCCAACTCAAAAAAACCCCAAAAAACAAACAAACAAAAAAAAACAAAAAGTTTAGGAAAATAGAGGAACTTCACAGAAGGTAGGAGAAGAGAAGCACTGAAAGGTAAGTTGAAGCCTGGTTATGGAAGGCTTTAAATGACTGAAAAATCTGGATTTCGGTCGATTACACTTGGAAACACTGAGACTTCTGAACGAGGGAGTGATTTGTTCATGGCTGTAGCTTAAACAGATCAATCTGAATTCTTAAAATATTAACAAATAGAATCTAACAATGTATAAAAAGAATGCTATACCAGGCCAGGCTCCATGGTTCAGCCTGTAATCTCAGCTCGAGACTAGCCTGGGCAACTTGGCGAGACCTTGTCTCTACAATAAATTGAAAATTAGCTGGGTGTGGTACCACACACCTGTAGTTCCAGCTACTTGGAAGACTGAGGCAGAAAGATCGCCAATGCCCAGCAGGTCAACACTGGGGTGGCCATGAGCGTGCCACTACACTCCAGCCTGGGTGGCAAAGTGAGACTCCAACTCAAAAAAAAAAAAAAAAAGATATACCAAAACCAAGTAGAATTTATCTTAGGTATGTAAGGCTGGCTCAAGATTTGAAAATCAATTTGTATTGGTACAAGAATAGGCATATGAGCCAATGGATCAGGATAGAGATTTTGGAAGCAAAACTTCAATTTCTCAACCAACTCATCTTCAACAAAGCCTCCACCAAAAACCACTGAGGAGAGGAGAACCTATTCAGTAAATGGTGCTGGGAAAACTGGCTGAAGACATCCAGAAGATTGAAACAGGACAGCTACCTATCACCATACAGAAAAATCAACTCTAAATGGATCAAAGACCTAACTGTAAAATCTCAAACTATAAGAATCCTAGAAAATGCAGGAGATATCCTTAAGGAAATTGGAACTGGCAACCAATTCCTCATCAAAACCCCAAGTGCCCGTGCCATAAGAGATAAGTTAGACAAGTGGGACCTCATCAAACTGAAAAGCTTCAGTAAAGCAAAAGAAACCATCAAGAGAGTGGGGAGACAGCCCACAGAATGGGAAAAAATATTTGTCAACTGTATATCTGACAAAGGCCTAACATCCGGGTGGAGCTTCAAGGAATTCAATTGTGCTGAAAGGAGAAAAAAAAAAAACAGCCCCATTAAAAAGTGGGTAAAAGACATGAACAGACACTTCTCAAAAGAAGATATATGGGCAGCTAACAGACACATGAAAAAGTGCTCAGCCTCACTCATTATCAGAGAAATGCAAATCAAAACCACATTGAGATACCACCTAACCACAGTAAGAATGGCCATCATTAAAAAAACAAACAACAACAGATGCTGGCAAGGATGTGGAGAAAAAGGAATGCTTCTACACTGCTGGTGGGAATGCAAACTAGTGCAACCTCTGTGGAAAACAGTGTGCCAATTTCTGAAAGAACTAGATATTGGCCCTCCATATGACCCAGCAATTCCCCTAGTGGGAATATACTTAGAGGAACTCAAATCATTCTACAAAAAAGATACCTGCACATGCATGTTTATTGCAGCATTATTCACAATAGCAAAAACATGGAACCAACCGTGCTGCCCATCAAAACTGGACCAGATTTTTTAAATCTGGTATATATACACAATGGAATATTATGCAGCCATAAAGAAGGACAAACATACGGACTCCGCAGCAACTTGGATGGATTTAGAGTCCATCACACTCAGTGATCTATCACAGAAGCAAAGAACGGAGAACATAAAAAAAAAAAAATAAAAGAACGTATGTCCTCACTCATAAGTGGACAATTACCATAATACTTTAAGAAAGGGATTGAAGCCGGGCTCGGTGGCTCAGCCTGTAATCCCACGCCTTTGGGAGGCTGAGGTGAGTGGATTGCCTGAGCCTGCAGGTTTGAGACCCGCCTGGGAAGCGAGACCTCATCTCTACAATAAATCAAAAAATCAGCCGGGCGTGGTAGCGCATGCCTGTAATTCCGGCTACTTGGAAGGCTGAGGTGGAAGAATCGCCGGAACCCAGCAGGTCGAGGCTGCGGTGGCTGGGAGCGGCCACTGCACTCCAGTCTGGGCGACGGAGTGAGACTCCAACTCAAAAAAAAAAAAGAAAGGGATTGGCAGTAGCGGGATACTACTGGGATAGGGGTGGCAGGAGGGACACAACCTCAATAAAGGTACCCAATCTCAAACCAGGCAAAGTGGGGACCAAAGGAAGGCCCAAACTTTACCTGTATGATGACCACTTGTATACCTAATCCTAAATTGTGCCCCACATCTTTAAAATAAAATTTAAAAAAAGAAAATCAGTGTAATCCACCACATCAGTAAGCTAAAGAAGAAAAGTCATGTGATCATATCCATTGATTCAGAAAAAGTAATTGACAAATTCCAACACTTACTCATGGTAAAACTCTCAGCAAAGTAGGAATAGAGGAGAACTTCATCAACTTAATAAGGAACATCTTCAAAAAAATCTACAGCCAATATCATATTTAAGGGTAAGAAACTGAATGTTTTTCTCCCTAAGATCAGGAGCAAGGTAAAGAAGTTCAATTTCATCTTCCTTTTCCGCATCATACTGGAAGTTCTAACTAACATGATTAAAAAAAAAAAAGGAAATAAAGGGTATGTAAATAGGAAAGGAAGCAAAGAAACTGTCTTTATTCATAGATGACATGAATGACTATGAACACAGGCCAATCTGACGCCCAGTGTAGGAGGGACCCTTACCATTTGGTAGTATAATTTTGAATACAAAGAGTGAAGTGAGTAATTTCTTAAGCTCCTGCTAGAGTAGAGTCCTGTCAGAGCCCACTTAGAAAAAACAAATCAACAAGCAAACAAAGCCAAACTCTCCATTTAATTAGCAAATTTGAACTGAGTTTATTTGGATATTAAGCCACTTGAACGAGAAGTGCAGAATTATGCCAGATGTCAGGTATGAAGCCACCTGTTCTGTTTAGACCAATTCAATTGTACTCTTCCCACCACTCCCCCACCCTAGACATTGATTTATGTTCTGGGGATAGGATGGAGTGTGATGTGACAGCCGAAGCTGTGTACTGATAAGCTACTCTATAACAGAAGTATATTTATTTCATTTTCTTCTTCATCTTCTGCCAGGCTCAGCCCAAGAAACTAAGATAACATTAGAAAAACAATGGCCTAATACAAAATGGCACTGCCACTTTTTCTTGATAGCTTCTCCAAGTGAGTATGTCCTTCCGTAGCTATCAAACTGGAGCAGAACACTTCAGAATAATTCAACCAATTCAGAATGCAGTTACGTGTCAATGATGTGCAAGACCCAATAGAGAATAAAAGGAAGTTAAGATAAGTATAGTGCAGTGAAAGAGAAAAGGCAGATTTAAAGCCCGATGAACCAACCTGTTTTGAGTCTTGAATCACCAAATAAGTTTCTTATTCTGAGCTCTCAGCTTTCTCACTTTTGCTATGAGAACGATAATAATACCAACCCGAATGTTGTGAGGATGAAATGAGACAGTGCACATGAGCTCAGGTGGCTGCAAATGGCTAAGCAAATGCTCAGTTTATTTATCCAACTAAGGCCAGCTGGCAAAGCCTATGCATGAGAACATTAAACATCCAAAGCAAACGAGGGGTACAGGACATATAAGAGCAGAGGAAGAAACTCGTGGGCTGGAATGGACCATGGAGGCATCCCAAAAGATGTGAGATTCCAGTCAGATCTTAACGCATTCAGAATCTAATTCAGATGGACAGAAAAAGGGAGGGTTGCTGTCATGAAGGAGGCACTCAGAAATAGTTACTATATGAGTGAGTAGATGAGTGAGTGAATGAAAGCATAGAGGAACAAAAGAACAAGTTGGAATGTTCCAGAAATACTCTAGAGGCGGTGAGTAGACCAGAGTCTAAAATTAAAAATAGCCCTTGATGCTGCAGAAGTTTTGTTTAATGAGTTTTCTTCCTGTGAGTGCCCATGTGAACACTAAGACATGTTTTAGAGATGGGCATTTCTGTTCCCCTGGCCTCAGAGAGACCACATGTCTATAGAAACCACACTATGGCTGGTTTGACCCCTGGTACTGTGCTATCTCTCTGACCTATCTGTGACCTGCACATTTGGGTGAATACATTTCCTGCAGCCCCAGTGGGACAAGATAGCTCTTGCACCTGCTGACATATTTAGAAATATATATTATCTTTAACGGCCACAGTTCTCTCTTGATAACCACCTCGTCACCTAGATTGCTAAAGTCAGTTTCCTTCACAAAACCACAGTGCAAAAGATTCTCATGGGAAAAAAAGGTGCCAAGGTACCTTTTGACTTTGGTGCTTGTGTCTTCAAGATGAAGTTTTCAGGCAAGAACCATGGTCAGAGGGACTAAGAATTAGGGGTCCCGGGGGAGAAGCTGAGGTAGAGGCTGAGAGCATGCGGAGAAGAGTGGTTAGAAGCAGCAGAAATTGATGGAAAGAACCCTAGAGATTTGGGCTGTGGCTTAGGGGCTGTCGCTAAATCTCTCTGTGATCCCTGGAAGGTCATGTAACCTCTCTGGGAATCAGAGTTGACATCAGGAGGTTGATGGAAGTGACTTCTAAGAATTTTGCAGCTCTTACATTCTAGGACTGCAAATAAAAGACTCAACACTTCCTGTGCCAGGAAGAGGCAAGTCTAGCCCAATTCTTTTTTTGGGCTCCTTTACCCATTCTCCCCCTCCCACCTTCATAACCCAGGGAAGTAACTGGCCTCATTAGAAAGTCAATGGATGGGCAACCCCCTTGGGTCTCCTCCCACTCTGGGAGCTTTTCTGTCCTCTCAATAACTCCTATTTGAAAAAAAGACAAGAAAAGAAAGCCAATGGACAACTAAAGTTGGGCTGAATCAGTAGTTCTATTTTTTGCAGTGTGTTGCTTTCGTTCTCCCATAAAGAAGAAAGTCTCTGGAAGGAGGTTGCTTTTATTCATTGAGGCTTTCAGTGGAGTTTCTCAGCAAATTATAACCCCAGAAACAAAATGATGGGTACCATTGACAAACTGGACTCTGCCCAGGGAAGACTGACCAAAATGGCAAGGGTCTGAGAATCTTGACTTACGAGGAACAAATAGAAACGAGGGTGTTCAGGTTGGACAGAAACAAGCTCAAGAGAAAGCTAAAGGATGGACAGAGAAGATCAGTTTGTTTGGACAAACCAACAGAACCAAGACAAAGGACAGAACCAAGGGTCACCATCAGAGGACATTGCCACTAGAAAAACTTTGCCCATGATTAGCACGTCCAAGGGTAGCTCATGGGGTCAGTAACCTCTCTAACTCAAGAAAGGTTCTAGTTCAACAGCTTTAAGTTCACTTGCCAGGAAACCTCAGAGAGTAAACAGTCAGAGAGGAGGAAGAATCTTTTCCAAGGTTGAGCTTCTAGGATTCCACCACAGAGTGGACTCTAGAGCCTGGCAAAGTTGTTCACCTTACTTTCTAGATATTTCGTTTTATCTTGCCTGAATTATTATAAACTGAATCCTGTGACACGTGACTATATGTTATTCCTTTTCCATAGATCTTTAAGAGGGCAGGGATGCCAAAGCCTTTGGTTCAAAACTCCCTGGTTTGTTTCCTCTCCCAAGTAGAAGGCTCACCAGGGTGATCAGGAATAAAACATTTCAGATGCGACACAAATCATTATTTAAAGGTTTTGTAAAGCCAATTACACTGTTTGCAAAATAAAAAATGTCCCTTTGGATTTTTCTGATCAGAGCGTTAGAAAGAGGAGCCCACCCTTCTCTTGCTGTAAAGAGAATAATAAAATACGGTCACTACTACACATCAGGAGTGGCCCTAACATAGGACAGCAGAGGGGTTGCAGAACAAACTTCAAAGCATCCAGCAGCGCAAACCTCAGGTGACATCAGGGAAGCAAGGAATAACTGACGAGGGCCCCGTTGTGGTGGTTCAAGTTTCTTTGCCCACGTTATAAGTCCTTGGCTTAGCATTCCTTCCTCAAATTGTGCCCTAATTTGCACCCCAAACATCCCTTTTCAAGAAATCACTATATTTGCCTTGGCAATACTGTTTCTAACAGGAAATGAACAGACACAACCTAACTCTCCAACATAAAGGCAATATTTCATTAAACTCTGAACTGTTTATGCATGACATTATGTAGCCATGAGCAAGGATTATTTAAAATCCATGAAGCTTCTAATGGTCTCATCACAAAAATGTTAAGTATTTGAGGTGACAGATATATAATCTGCCTTTATTTATATTCATAAATCATAACACCACTTTGTACCCATAAAATATCATACAACTATAAATTGTCAATTTATAACTTAAAAATAGAATCCATGAAGCAGCTATATAAAAATGCCAAAACAAGGTGAAGAAGAACTACATATATAGGTTCCTGACCCCATAAGTGATGTGTGTAAGTATCCAATGAAGTAAAAAGAAAAACCATTTTGTTTGTGTCGAAGTCTCTGTCGCCCAGACTGGAACTCCTAGGCTCAGGCGTTCCTTCACCTCAGCATCATAAGCAGCTGGGACTACAGGCACACACCACCACACCCAGGAAATTTTTTTTTTTTTTTTGTAGAGACAAGGCTTTACTATGTTGCACAGACTGGTCTCGAACTCCTGGGTTCGAACAATTCTCCCACCTTGGCCCCCCAGTGTACTGGGAATACAGGCATAAACCACTGAGGCCAGCAAGAAAAACTTTTAAACTGAAACAATATTAGGGGAAGTTTGTTTGAAGGACAGGTTCTTCCTCTTCCCTCTCTCCATAGACCTATCTTTAAAATTTCCATTAATTTCCTAAAATTGTTGTATGACAAGTAATCAATTTAAACAAACATGTGATCATCTTGGCATTACCATTTTTTTTTCCAGCATCACTTTTTGAAAGTCAGTTCCCTTCTCCCAAGACACACTCATGTGTAATCTGGGACTGGTTTGGTTAATCTGATTTTTATTTGAAGTCGCCATAGCCTGTTCACTCTGAAGGTTATATACATGGGGCAAACTCCATTAAAAAATGGCAATAAGCCTAATGTATCATTTTCTTAGCCAAGAAAGGTGCTAAACCCCTCACAACAGGAAGAGGCATGCCAGCCTGGATAATTACACCGATACTGACATCCACCAAAAAATGCTGGTCCCTCATCTCTCTCATTGCCCTGAGCCTAGTCTTCCCCTGGGACATAGCTGGTGTCCTGTTTCTTACTCAAACTTGAACATCCAACAGACCCTGCACACCAGTTTCACTCCAGAATGGGATTCATGGGTGTCATGTGCTCAGCTGAGTTCTCCTAGCTAGAGAGTCAAATTCCCTGACCCCATCTCTGTCTTCTGGTGTCCACAGTTCTTATGAACAAGCACCAGGCCATTGGTGACCTTCAAAACAGGCCCCTCCTCAACAGCGTTCCTGAGTTCCAGTCACCCTAACCCGTCCCCACAATCTGACAGCCGGAGGAAAGCTATAGAGCTTTCTGCCAATAATCTTAATATTACAGATCAAGGCCGGTGCACGCCTCCCCCTTCCCTGGAGAAAACAGTGCTTAGAAATACATGTGCAGGGTCCCAGCCTGCCCATATCCCCCACAGGGCCTGCTGCCACCTCTGTGGGTTCCCAAAATCTCTTTCCAGATGGAGCCACACAGGCCTTTTTAGTCCCTTAGACCCTAAGCCCTAAACACTAGTTTTTATTCAAATGGGCTTATAAACCATATCAATTTTACTGGCGCTGCTGATTATTCATAACATGGAAAAAGTCACCCCATGTCGGTCTAATACTGGCCCTCTGCTATCTGTCTCAACTCAACTCGGCTTAAGACTGGTCCTTTCCCAAACTCCAGCTGACATTGGTCCTGCCTCTGAGTCCTTCCTGCGGGTCACACTGAGGGTCATGTCTCTCTCTGATTTTTCTCTAATTCTCCCTGTCTCTCCTTCACTGAACTGAAAGCCCCTTCTGGGAGGGCCTGGGTCAAGGCCCAGGGAATCTAGCACTCACTGGAGGCATATAGCATGTGCTCACTAGGGACTTGTAGAGCGAAACTGGAACAGAGACATGACAAAATACCCTGACAGCCCTTAATAATCCAATAGGAGGGCCAGGCATGGTGGTTCAAGCCTGTAATCCCAGCACTTTGGGAGGCTGAGGCAAGAGGATTGCCTAAGCTCAGGAGTTTGAGACTAGCCTGGACAACTTGGTGAGAACTTACCTCTACAATAAGTCAAAAAATAAGCCAGGTGTGGTAGCGTGAGTCTGTAGTTCTGGCTACTTGGAAGGCTGAGGCGGAAGGATTGCCTGAGCCCAGCAGGTCGAGGCTGCAGTGGCCCTGAGTGTGCCACTGCACTCCAGCCTGGGCGACAGAGTGAGACTCTGACTCAAAATTATAAGAATCATAATCCAGTAGGAGTGTCATCCTTGATCTTATCTGTAGTATCCGATTCAAGTCGTTTGTCATATAGAGTCTACCAGGTGTTAAGCTCTGGAATGTAGCTGGTAGCCTAATCCTCTTTGTCAGGTCATCTATGCATATCTGAAATAAGGTACAAAGTCCTCTAACCACAGAGGAACATTGAAAGTTTAAGTAACAGAAAATATTATGTAGCACATGTTGGCCCTGCCGCTGGCCTCCCTGCCTTCTGGGCTCCCATGGCTCCTGCAAGTTGAGCCCACACAATCCCAAAGGCACACACTTCCCAAAGGCCACTCTCATGTCTCCCCATCACACCCCATTGTCTCCAGTCTCCTGCTTCTTTAATGGCCCGTATCTCCTTGAATCTCCTTTGGGGCCTCTTCCTACAACCATGGCAACTGGTTTATACACTTCTGATCAATCAGACATAAGAACTCATTTCAGCCTTCCTCCAGCTTCTGGCCAGAGCTGAGGAAATCCTTTAGCTTATCCTCTACTGATTAAGTTAGGACAGACTACGATGTTCTAAATTCAAGTTGTTCAAGGTTCTGAGGGAAACTGCCCCACATGCACACACCAGAGCCACATCCTCAGTTCTGACTCTCTTGGGTGCAGAGACACAGGGAAGCGTGGGGTCTCCAAGTCCCTGGGCTGACTCTGGCCCAGCCCCTCTCACATGCCTCGAAGGATCACTCTCAATGTGAGCACTCACAGCTGCACACTCTCTTAATCCTTACAAATACCTGGAAGCATGTAGTTTTAAATAAGGAGGAGAATCTGGAAACTCAGGGTTAGCTATCTCCTGACAGATAGGACAGAACTTTCCTCTCAAGAACTTCACATTTATGGGAAAAAAAAATGTGTTCAGAAACTTGAAAATTGTTTTGTTTTGTTTTTTTCTGTTTATCCAATAGTCCTTGATGAAAATTATTTTAATTGCAGAAAACATGTACGAAATTTTCTGCATGGGAATACACATAAATGTACATCCTTGCTTAAAAAGTTGGGAAAAAAGAAAGCCTAGTGAAAATCTACAGATTGTTAAAAATGTAATTCTAATTTCTTCCGGCACATATAAATTCAATTGACTTGATATTTATGTTATACTTTTCCTCGAGAGAAAAAAAAACGGTAGTATGTATCTTTCAGGGAATTTGTCAATTTCTTCTACATTACCAAGTTTATTGATATAAAGTTCTTTATAATATATCTTATTATCCTCTTAATAGTGATGTCATTTTTTTCATACCTGATATTGGTCACTGGTGTTTTCTTTTTTCTGAGAAGTTTGGTAATAGGTTTATCATTTTTCTTGTCTTTCAGCTTTTGATGTTCTCTATTTACTGGATCTGTGTTATTATTTTTCTACTGACCTTTATAACTTTCGTTTTTCTACTTATGTTTGGGGGTTCTTTGCTTACATTTGCTCTTCCTATTCTGCTTTCTTAAGGTGAAAGCTGAAGTCACTAATTGGAGAACTTTTCTAATACAGGCATTTTAGTGCTATGAATTTTCCCCTAAGTACTGCTTTAGCTGTGTACCACTTTGAAATCCTATATTATAATTTTCATTCAGTTTAGAATACTTTCTAATATGTCTTTTGATTTTTTTCTTTGACTCATGTGCTATTTAGAACTGTAATACTGTTTCCAAATATGTGAAGATTTTCCAGATCTCTTTTCTTTATTGATTTTTAATTTAATTACATTATGGCCAGAGAACATACTTTGTATATCTTGAATCCATTTAAATGTATTGAGACTTGTTTTATGGCCCAGAATATGTTCTGTTTTGGTCAACTTTTTATGTGCACTTGACAAAAATGTGCATTCTGCTGTCGGTGGATGGAGTGATCTATAGATTATAGGTTGGTTGAAATTGTTGTCCAAGTCTTCTATATTCTTATTGGTTTTCTATCTATTTGTTTTGTGGATTTTCTATTTCTCCTTACAGTTACGTCAATTTTTGTTTCATATATTTTGAGGCTATATATGAAGAAATATAAATGTTTAGGATTGTCATTGTCCTGATGATTAACCCCTTTTTATCATTATGAAATTACCCTCTTTATCTCTGGCAATATTCACTGTTCTGAAATCTAATGTGTTTGACATGAATATACCCATTAAAGTTGGTATCTGTTTTTCATCCTTTTACTTTAAACCTATTTGTATCCAGATTTAAAATATTTACATCAATCTTTATGTATAAAGATTAAATCTTTATATTTAAGATGGATTTCTTATGGGCAGCATATGTTGGAGTTTTGTTTTTTAATCCAATCTGGCAATATCTGACTTTTTACTTAGGAATTTACACCATTTCCACTTAACATGGTTTTGAAATGGTTGGATTTGATATTTTTCTTTTTGTCCCATCTGTTTTTATTTCCCTTTTTCTCTTTTTCTGCTTTCTTTTGAATTGAGTATTTAAGCTATCTCTTTTGATGGCTTATTAGCTGGACTCCATGGTGGTTAGAGTTTATAGTATGTATAAAATAAAAATACATATACGTTAGTCTCTGATCCTGGTGTATCTAACACAGAGTTCCTAAAACTCTTGCAATAGCCTAAGCAATAACAGTGCTAAGAACATCTTTTGTTCAATGAGGTGACTCTTGATGGGCTCCTGGATGGGAGTTGGTCACCACAAAGACCAAGCCATGATTAGAAACTTGCAACTTTCAGCCCCATCCGCCATCCTTGGGGAGAGGAGAACAGCTGGAGATTGGTTAATAATCTATCATGCCTATGTGATAAAGCTTCCATAAAAGTCCCTAAAGTACAGGCCTGAAGAGTTTCTGGGTCAGTAAACACATCTACTTGCTAGGAGGGAGGTAACTTCATGGGGACAGAAACTTCGGCACATGGGACCTTCCAGACCTCACCTTGTCTCTCTCTCTTCATCTGGCTGTTCTTCTATAATTGTAACATCCTTTGTAATAAACTGGTAAATGTGTTTTCCTGAGTTCAGTGAGTCATCCTGGCAAGTGATAAAAACTTAGGAGGGAATCATGGAAACATCCAGCCTGTACACAAGTCAGACAGAGGCTGTGGGTGACCCAGGAATCCACCACTTATGATAAGCACCTGATGTCGGGGCAGCATGGTAGGACTGAGCCCTCAACCTGTGGTGTTTGAGCTAACTCCAGGCAGACATTGTCAGAATTTAATTGAGTTGTAGGATATTTGGTTGGGGTTCATGCGGAATTAGAGAAATGCTTGATGTGGGAAAAACCACACACACATCTTGGTGTCAGAAGTGTTGTGAGCAGAGGGAGGAAAACATTTTGTTCTTCCCATATAGCATGAGTTTCTATTTTCAAGGGTTATTAAACTACTGCACACACAGTATAAAAACCCTACGGCAGCACACTCCCTTTTCTTCCCTCCTGCCCTATGTGCTATTCTTGACAAATAGGTATTTTACTTCCACAACTGTTATGCAACTTACTATACTTTGTTATTATTTTTGCTTTAAAAGTTGACTATCTTTTATAGAAATCTAAATTGTGAGAGAAAATGCTAGAAATTTACCCATGTAGTTACCACTTCTGATGAGCTTTATTCCTTTGTGTGGATCCAGGAGCACTCTGATATCATTTTCCTCCTGCTTGAGGAACTTCCTTTAACATTTCTTATAGTGCAGGTCTGCTGGTGATTATTTTATTACATCTTCGTAAGGGCTGATAAAGTCTATTTCACAAGAGTTTCTGAAGAATATTGTCACTGGGTAAAGAATTCTAGGTCAACATTTTTTTAAAATTTTCATTACTTCAAAGATGTTGGCCCACTGTCTTCTCACTTACATAGTTTCCAGTAAGAATTCTGTTATCATTCTTACGTTTCTTTGTCTTTTTCCCTGGTGCCCAGTGGATTGTCTCTTTATTATGAATGCTAAGCAATTTGACCAGATGTGATTTGGTTTAGTATCTTCTTGTTTCCTGCACTTGGGTTGAGTTTCTGTGGTTTTATAGCTGTTATCATATTCGGGAAATTTTTAGTCACAATTTCTTTTAATTTTTTTTTTTCTCCCTCTCTCCTCTCCTTTGGGATACCAAATGCATGTATAATTGACCACTTGACATTTTCTCAAAGTTCACTGATGTTCCATTCATTTGTTTAATCTTTTTTTTCTTTTTAATTTTAAATTGTTTCTACTACTATGCCTCAAGTTCATTAATCTTTCCTGCTGCGATTTATAATTGGTCATTAATTCCATAAAGTATATTTTTATCTCAGACATTCTACTTTTTACCTCTATAAGTTCAACTCTTTTTAAAATGCTTTTCTCTATTTAATATGTTCAATCTTTTCTCTAGCTTTTTGAGCACATAACATATAGTTGCAATAACTGTTTTAAACTTCATCTTCTAATTCTATCATCGCTCTCATTTCTTGATCAGTTTCATTGATTGATTTTTTTTCTCTCATTATGGGTTGTATTTTTTTGTGCATTTCTGTTTTTACATGCATGGACATTTTTTATTTAATGCCAGACATTGTAAACTCTATCTTGTTTAGTGCTAAATATTTTTGTGTTCCTATAATTATTCTTAAGCTTTTTGAGGGAATAGTTATTTGGAAATATTGATCCTTTCATAGCTTGCTTTTATGCATAAGAGCCGCATTTAATCTAGGGTTCATCTTCTCCATCACAAGGGAAAGACACTTCTTATAGTTATTCCACCCATTACCCTGTAAGTTTTGAGGGTCTCTTGCCTGGTTGCCAGGACTATGCACTTTTTGCATCTCTGTGTGATCTCTGGCCACTGTTCCTTCTAGTTCTTTCAGGTTGGGTAGTTTCCCCGTAAGTATGCACTTATCAGTACTCAACAGAACACTTGAGGAAGACTCACTATAGATATTTAACCCCTTGCACTTGGATGTCCCCTCTGAGGGGACATCATAAGTCTAGTTAACCACTTGGATGTACCCTCTCAGAAGACATAAAGAGATTGCTAGTGACTATACGGGACAAACGTACGCAAGTGCAAATTTTTCAGAAATGTGTGTTTTCTTAAAGTTTTCCATTCAAATTACATGAAAAAGCAAATAAAGAGATGGAATATATACTGGGATATACATAAGAAAATATCAGCTGGCATTATGCAGAAATAGAATGTATGAAGTACTTTCATAGTGATATACAGACTGAACAATAAATTACATATAATTTATGTGGGAGGAAGAAAACGAGACTGCATTGTCTGCTCAAATAGAAAAACACCAGGTGGAAGACGTCAAACAAATTACTATTGCATGACATGTGTCAGTGAATCTGCAATACATGCCGGTGACTGTTTCACACGTTAACACACGTTAAGACGTAAAATTTTGATCTTGTCATAAATTCCTCTATGTTCAAAATTCCATTATAAGTCAAAATATCATTACAATAAAATACTTGATTCTAAAATTATACTATGTAATATAAAGTGATTCATTTGTCACTATTCCATAAAAAAGTGCCATCAAGTTGCCGGTAGGTGACCCACAAGATGTCTCCAAGTGCAAACGGCTAGAATTCTGTGTGTAGCCATCTCTTCTCTCATTCTCTACTCTGCAAAGTTCAGCCATCTTGGCTTCCTCCACTTAACTCAGGGTTCCTGGGCTCCCCGTCCCTAATCCATAGCCTAAAACTTTCCTCGAAGTACTAAGATATGGAGAATGCAGGGTTCATCTTGCTCGGTTTTTGTTTTTCAGGGATTACCATCTTTTGTTGCCTCATGTCCAGTCTTAAGAGCCATCATTTCACGTATTACCTGGCTCTGGCAAGAGGATCAATCCAGATCCTGTTATTTCCTAGTGGGCAGAAATGAAAAGTCAGGACTGTGGATATCATTTTAATATCTGTGACAGTGGTAGCCATTCCAGAGTAAAAAATGTGGGAAGGAAAAAAAAAAACAACAATAGGACTCTATCTGCACTGCAATCAGATGACAAAATTCAGAGAGGTGATATAATTGTTTTGCAAAAGTATAAAAATCCAAGAGCAAAATACATGTCATTACCTTAAGAAAGCCAAAGAAGTGGAAACTTTTGTGTGTGTGTGTGTTGGAGTCTCACTCTGTCACCTAGACTGGAGTTCAGTGGTCGCTCCTGGCCACCTCAGCCTTGACCTGCTGGGCTCCGGTGATCCTTCCGCCTCAGCCTTCCAGTAGCTGGAACTACAGGCACACGCTACAATGCCCGGCTAATTTTTTGATTTATTGTAGAGATGAGGTCTCACCAAGTTGCCCAGGCAGGTCTCGAACCCGTGGGCTCAGGCAATCCATTCACCTCAGCCTCCCAAGGCGCGGGATTACAGGCTGAGCCACCGAGCCCGCCTAGAAGTGGAAACTTTAATGAAAGAACAGCAGAGCTGGTTGGAATCTTGGCAAAGCAGTAGACGGTTACCAAAAATTAGGTGATGAGTAACCTGATACCGAATATAGAGGAATGGGCTTACAGTGCCCATTTAGAGATCAGGGACGTGAGCCCTGCTCCAGTGTCATGGGCAAGAGTCAAGTCCCTGGCCAGAGACTCCTTTGGTCAACAAACTCAGAACATTTGTGTCAGAAGCCTCAAGTCACTCAAGTTGAGAAGAAACTACATTTTTTTTTAGAGGCAGGGTCTTGCTATGTTGTCCAGGCTGGAGTACAGTGGTCATTCACAGGCACTATCATAGTACACTGTGCATCCTTGAACTCCTGGCCTCAAGTGATCACTCCCTCTGCCTCCCAAGTAGCTGGAATTATAGGTGACAAATTGCTTTCTTATTGGAGAAGCACCTATCTAATCTTAGGAGGTTTAAATTTAAGCATAGAAATAATTAAATAGATTAAATATGTCTAAAGTTAAGATGTCAAATTTAAGAATAATTCATATAAAGTTAATATTTGAATCTATATATGTCTAAGGGAATTTGCATG
The DNA here is from genome assembly GCA_027257055.1 of Cephalopachus bancanus. NCBI lineage: Eukaryota > Metazoa > Chordata > Mammalia > Primates > Tarsiidae > Cephalopachus > Cephalopachus bancanus. The sequence continues at coordinate 497,586 of JAPVLO010000264.1, read as the reverse complement.
TAGAGTATCTAACAAATTAGACTTGTGATTCTAATTCAGAATTTCTATTACATTTGGTCTTATATTTTATAGGTTTATAAGGAATACCATGTATGTGTTTAATTTATTCTGAAAACTACAAAATACTTCAGAAGACAGTGTTGATTAATTACATAGTTGGAATACTTAAGAATAAAAATAGAATATGCTGAGTTTTAAAGGCAGTTTGGATATCTTAGGAGAAGTTCTATGGCTTCCATTAAACATGACTGCAAATATTCACCAGATTAACAAATAGAATTAAGAAATTTGCAAGTTAAACCAGCCACAGTGGCACATGCCTATAGTCCCAGCTACTCAGGAGGCTGAGATGGAAGGATCTCTTGAGCCCAGGAGTTTGGGACCAGCCTGGGGAACATAGCAAGACCCTATTTCTAAAAATGTAAATAAATAATTTTTGAAAGTATGTATAATTTTTTAAAAGCTTAAGGCAGAGTTAGTTTTCAATTTAAAACATTAACTTAAGCTTTGAAATAAAAGTAGACCCTGAATAATCTTTTACATCTGTCAATGTTTCCCCCTGCCCTCAGAATACCAAAAACTCACATTGACAGAAGGAATCCCAGGCCTCCTAAAGCATAAAATGAAAACAATTGCTCTAAGCTATGGTCAATCACGGAAGGGTATGCATAACACTAAAGATAGCTAATGCCAAATGCTAACTCTGAACCAGGCACTATCCTTTACATCTTGACTCACTGAATTGTCTCAATAAGTGGGGACTATATTTAGTCCTAGTTTTACCAGTGAAGCAGCTTAGGCTCCAGCCAGAATGTGGCAGAACTGGGGTTCACACCCAGACCTCCAAATCCAGAGTCTGCACTGTCAAGCACTGTACCACATGCAGTGTGATGCTTTCGTATCTCGTTTTGCTTTACTTTGCTTTCAAAGAGTCTTGCAGCCACAACACAGGGGATGGGTTGGTGAGGAGACAGAGTCAGGGAGGCAGGCTGGGAATGGCTGCCCCACTCAAGTGATATCTGAAAGGCAACTCCTAATTCTGGAGCTGGAGGACAGAGAAGAAGGTTGGCAGAGGGTCACTTGGGAGGTACGCAGCAGACTAGCTGGCAGAGAACAGTGACTCTATGTTACTTTCAGGGCCTGGGTGAGGGCCCAGGTAGAGCAAAGGGGAAGAGTTAGGAGAAAAAGCAGGGGGCTGAATCTGAGTGCCTGCGAAAGCAATCAGTGGACACCTGGCCATGGAGTCTGAAGTTAGGCTGAAAAACTAGGGAGGCTGTTCATTGTACAAGTAATGTTCTATGAGAGGCTTTGGTTTCCAGCAGCCCCTTCTGAGTTTGGCATCTTTTCCAGTTCCTTGCGTTTCCCCAGCAGCTGTCAGGTCACCAGGAACCTCGGGTTTCATGGAAACTTCTAGATCTCAAGGTCTCAGGAGGTGATATATAGGGAATCTAACATCTCTCTTGTTTTTCACGTGATGCCAGAAATTCTTAGACTTTGAACTTTGGGACCGTGGGGTGTTGAAAACCCAAACTAATGGAGAAAAAATAAAACTCTCACCCATTTGTTTCTGGCAAAATATCTAACATAAATCATAATCTGGCCTGCTTTCCACTTTTAAACTAACATTTATTAGGCACCAACAACAATGTGAGAGTTCATTACACCTGTCCTCAACCTATTAGTATTGTGGAAGAGAGACATGTAAAAAGTCAGTGATAGTAGGAAGCCCAGTGAAATCCAGGCTGTCAGAGAGCAGCAAAAACTGCACAGAGGGACTTCAGAAAGAGGAACAAACTTACCAGGCCACTCCTCTTCAGCTTTTGAGCAAAACATTTATTGGCCCTCATAGTGCTATGAAAAGAATGTTGCTAATCCAACTCATGCCATAACTAGTTTTTGGCTAACACTAGGGTTTTTTGTTTGCTCATTTTTATAGACCTAAGTCTCTAAGGGCTGACATGAAATCAATGTGTGAAACAAAGCTGCCATTTAAAACCACCCAAAGAGAAAATGAGAGAGGTAACTACTATGTATATAACGGTGTCCAAAAAACAGCAAGGCCTCCTTGTTTCAGGGACGTGAAATAATGCATTCTCCAAACCAATGATGGGAATGCCTATCCTATATGCGGGAGGAGACCAAGGAGCGTTAAACCTGGTACCTGCCTGTAGGGTGCTACCAATGTCCCTCTGTCCCTGGCATTCAAATATCTACTCTCCACCAGCAGGTTAAGTAGGTCAGTCCAATATGTATTAATGAGTCCTGAAGTATCTTCCGTAATTTAGGATCTGGTCTTACCTTGAAGTGGCCAGGTTCTAGAAACTTCGTTATTTCTACTTGCATTTGCTTGGATCATCAAAGGGATAGAACACATAATCATTTTTCCATTGTTTCAGAAGAACACATCACAGTTGCTGAGAAGTGGTAATTGAGTTTATCAAATACAATTACCTCCACTCATCCCACCTCCTTCTCAGTTTGCCTTTCTCCATCAGGAAGAACACGCTCCACCTCCCACAAAGGACTCTTGCATATTTGAATGGCTTCCCAGGAGTCTTTGAGTGGCATATAATTACACGTAATTTAATTTTTTTGTCATTAGTCCTAGAGGCTTTGATCCAAGGTCTCTGCTATTCTGATACAAGGAAAATAAAGCTCCCACCTCAAATTAAATATTTGCCTTTGCATACAGTTTGCTGTTCATTATACAAGTAATGTTCTGTGAGAGTCTTTGGTTTCCAGCAGCCCCTTCTGAGCTTGGCATCTTTTCTAGTTCCTTATGTTTCCCCAGCAGTTGTCAGGTCACCAGGAACCTCAGGTTTCATGGAAACTTCTAGATCTCAAGGTCTCAGAAGGTGATATATAGGGAATCTAACATCTCTCTTATTTTTCACGTGATGCCAGAAATTCTTAGACTTTGAACTTTGGGACTGTGGGGTGTTGAAAACCCAAACTAATGGAGAAAAAATAAAGCTCTCAACCCATTTGTTTCAGGCAAAGTATCTAACACAAATCATAATCTGGTCACTTTTAAACCACTTTTAAACCAACATGTATTAGGCACCAACAGTGTGAGAGCCCATTACACCTGTCCTCAAGAACCCATCAGTATTGTGGAAGAGAGACATGTAAAAAGTCAGTGGTAGTAGGAAGCCCAGTGAAACCCATGCTGTCAGAGAGCAGCAAAAACTGCACAGAGGGACTTCAGAAAGAGGAACAAACTTACCAGGCTACTCCTCTTCAGCTTTTGGGCAAAACCTCCTCTCTCTCCTGGTGGCAAAGTCAAGCATCATATTGTCCCTAACTCCCCAGTATCACTACTCTTTAGAAACTTCCTGGACTCCTAGGTTAAAGAGGTTATCATCCAGACCCACTGCCTACCTTTTCACCCACTTCCTGCCTCTGTCTTGGGAGAATTGTGTATCCATGTAAATGATACCGAACATTCCAGTCTCCTGGTCCTTAACATCCCTTTCCATACCGGGCTGCCCATCCTCCTGGCACACCTCCCATCTTAATACCACCAAGAACCACCTCAGCATTCAAGTCTTAACCTGATCACCACTCCAGACCGCAGCCTCCCATCCCTACAGCTCTCACTCAGGACCTCCTCCCTACACCTACTCTCTGCCCTCACCTTGACCTCTTGACATCTGACTCTGTCTGGTTCCTTTATCTATGGGCTCCTACTGACTTCACTTTCCCATCCAGCTGAGACCCGACAGGTTTCCATACTTCAACTGTTGCCTTGTCAATCACCTCAGCTCTTTCACCTTCTTGTCTTTTCATCATATCTATCCCCATAAACTCCTAATTCTGGATTAATCTAAAAATTCACCTGTAGACCAGGGTTACTTTTAGGGCAGCTAGAGAAAATCTCACCGTGGTGAAGAAGGATTTCCCTTAAGTGTATGATGTCAGCTGTACCCGCAACTGTCTTAGCCACTTAACTCTCTCCCATTCCCCTCAGTACTAAAGGCACTAAACGTTTACGTTTTTCCTCAAGTGAAACTTCACAATTCAACTCCTCCCTCTCCCTCTCCCTCTCCCTGTTGTCCCTAATTCTCATTTTATCGAAACACATGTGTGCGCACGCACACACACACACAAAGTCAACTTCCAGCCCCTCCGTCACCATCAACTACAAATCTATCTGCATCTGTCCTCATCCTTACCCCTCCTCAAAAGAAAAACTATTCTGGATGTTCAGATGTATCCATTATCACTGACTTCCTGAAGGGCTCTGCTCCCTCAGGAGAAAGTTCCTATCAATGGCTGTCAACCTCTGGATTACTACTGCATTGCTTACTTCTTCCTGTAAACAAGCTTATGTGTCTTCTTTCTTTAAAAAGTCTCCTTTGGGCTGTGCTCAGTGGCTCAGCCTGTAACCCCAGCACTTTGAGAGGCCGACGCGAGTGGACTGTCTATGCCCGTGGGCTCATGACCAGCCTGGGCAACTTGGCGAGACCTCATCTCTACAATTAAATAAGATAAAAAAATTTACTAGGCATGGTAGCACGGACCTGTAGTTCCAGCTACTTGGAGGGCTGAGGCAGAAGAATAGCCTGAACCCAGCAGGTCGACGCTGGGATGGCTGTGAGCGTGCCACTGCACTCCAGCCTGGGTGACAGAGTGAGACTCCAACTCAAAAAAAAAAAAAAAGTCTCCTTTGACCGAACCTCCACTCCCCAATTTTCACCAGACAACTTATAGGACACATCTACAGTCTCAGCTTTCACTTTCTCACCTTCATTCCCTCCCCAGTGTAAGCATCACCAAAGTGGCTACCACAAGCACCTAGCCCACATCTACATTTAGAAGTCTCACAGACAGCTCAAATTCATCATCTGCAGAGCCAAACTTGTGATCTCTTAACCTTCTTCACCCACGACTTTGCCGTCTCGGCTGAAGGTAAGGGCCGTGCTTCCAGTTGCTCATGCTAAGAAATTCAAAACAATCCTTTCCTTCTTTCTTTTGCGCCCATGTCCCAATCCATCAGGCATTCTTATGGCTCTTCAAAATATATCCGAAATGTGACCACTTCTGACCACCATCCCTGCCACCATCCCAACCCAAGGTGCCTGGATTATTGCAACAGTGGATCTCCCTGCTGCGACGCCACCCTCCCGACAGCCGATCGTCAACACAGTAGCCAGAGGGATCTTTGTGGAGCGTAAGTTAGACCACGTCATGCCTTGACCCAAAACACTCCAGTGGCTTCCCAAAACCAAATTGTTTTCCACAGCCTACTAGGTCCTGGAAGATTTACATCCACCCCCAGCCCTGGCCTCCTTCCCTCACTCTACCCCAGCCACCCTGGTTTCTTTGCACACCAGACACAGTTCACCTTAAGGCCTTTTTAATGATGGTGCTCTTTGCCTGAAATGCTTTTTCCGGACATCCACAGGGCCACCTCTTCATCACCTCAAGTCTTTCCTCAGATGTGACTTTGTGACCACCATATTGAAAACCGAAACCCCTGCCCAACATTCCTGATTTGCCCTCACATCTTCCCCTTCATTTACCCGTAAGTATAGGATAAGTATAAACTTACTTCTAATGTGCTATAAATATACTTATCTGTCATGTCCACTCTTTGGCTGGCTTTCCTCACTGGCATAGAATTATTCACTTGTATGGCCTAAGCCCTAAGAACTGTGCTTAGTATATTCGTGGACACTCAACACATGTTTGTGGAAAAATGAACTGAATTTCCAAAGTCACCAGTGAACCGCCACATCCAAAGGGAACTTTCCAGTCCTCACCTCACTGGGCATCTCCACAATTCTGACACTGGTAACCGGGCAAATCTTCCTCCTTCCTTCCTTTTTCCTTCCTCATCACAAATCACCCCTTCCTCCTCCCCTTCTGTAGGTCTTTCTTCCTTTAAGTACTGATGTTTCTCCCAAAGATATCCTCAATCTGTCTTCCACCCTAATTTTCAAATACTCCCTCAAAAAAAGAAAAAATCATCTACACCCAAGGTGTCAGCTGCCACCTGAACACCAAATGACTCTAAAATAGCTACCTTCACACAGGCCTCTCTCTCAAGCTTCAGACCTATATAGTCAGCTGACCACTAGACAATCTCAAATTCAGTGTGTCTAAACCAGCTCCCTTTTCCAGTGAGCGCCATTTGCCCAATTGGCCAAGCCAGAAGCCCAGGAGTGGTCCCAGACACACCCTCTCTCTGACCCTTCACATCTGCCCAATCCCCCATTCCCTCCCCACTGCCATTTCCTAATCATCTCTTACTTGAACTGCCATCACAGCCTCCTCTAGTCTCTCTGCTGTTAATCTCATCCCTCCAAACCATCCTCCATAGAGTGATCGTTCCATCAGGTATCTCCCTCGCCTCTTAGTCGCCTATGAGGGAAAATCTAAACTCCTCTCAGGCAGGAATGAAAAGGCCCTTCAGACTGACCTCCTCTCAAACCACCCCCTTCCCATTTCCTGGACCATGTGCCAACTCTCCGGAAGGTGCCACGCCATCTTCTCCCTCCACTGGTCAAGTCCTTCCACCACCCATCCCACTCTTCAAAGCTCAGATGCCATGGCCTCTAAAGCAGGGGTCCTCAACCCCCAGGCCACAGGCCAGTACTGGTCCGTGGCCTCTTAGGAACCAAGCAGCACAGCAGGAGGTGAGTGGTGGGCGAGTGAGCAAAGCTTCATGTGTATTTAGAGCCATTCCCCATCGCTCGCGTTATCGCCTGAGCTCCGCCTCCTTCCAGGATGGTCACAGTGTTAAGAGAGATATGCACAAAGTGATGTGTGTCTTACCAGGGAAAAATTTCTGTAAGGGGAGACAAAGTTTTCTCTGTATGTTGGTTTGTTGCAGAACAAAGCTGAGAGATATCTCAGTTCTTGGGGAAAAGATAAAATTTTTCCTAATATGAACTCCAGAAGGAATTTACTGGGGGCGGGGGGGATCCATTCCACAGTGGATATTGTGTGATTCAGCAAAACACACCGTGTCTTCACTGAAAGTTTCACATCAGATAAAGATGAGTTCATTGGCTCGGCCTGTAATCCCAGCACTTTGGGAGGCAGAGGCGAGTGGATTGTCTGAGCCTGTGGGTTCGAGACCAGCCCAGGGAACTTGGCGAGACCTCACCTCTACAATAAATTAAAAAATTAGCCGGGTGTGGTAGCATGCGCCTGTAGTTCCAGCTACTTGGAAGGTTGAGGCGGAAGGATCGCCAGAGCCCAGCAGGTCCAGGCTGCGGTGGCCGGAAGCAGCCACTGCACTCGGTCTGAGCGACAGAGTGAGACTCCAACTCAAAAAAAAAAAAAGAAAAAAAGAAAATGCACACCTCACCATGCTAGCTGTGTTCCCCCGCGGGGTGCCGAGTACTGACTAGAGATTCGCAGTTCCAAGAAAACTGCTGCAAATAAATGTCTCCATCAATCACACGAACAGCTGTTTGAAAGGGCCTGAACTTGTGGGAAAAAAATGCTTCTTGCTGCCTTTTGCTCTTCCCAGAAAATGTTTTACCACCCTTGTGGTCTCTCTCCACCCTCCTTCTTGGGCAGAACTCCTGGTCTCTAGTCCCCAGAGAAAGCCTGCCAAATGTGGCTGAGTTCTCCACCTACCCCCAAAACAACTGAGTCCTGACTTTGCAGAGAAAGAAACAGCAGACCCCTAGGGAGGCAGAGCCCAGCCCAGGGCACGGCTCATTCCTGCCAGGGATCCTTCGACCCAGGCCAGAGTCAGAGCTCAGCAGAGACCCTGACCAGCAGGCCCGTTTATGAAGCTGATTGGCAGGCGGGAGCTGAGTCAAGACGTAGGTCAGGGTGGAGAGAACTTCCAAAAGGATGAGGAGACCAGAGTGGCAAAGAGAATCAGGGGAGGATTCCTACCCGACTGTAAGCCCTCATCTCTTTCCTACCCGTCACAGCTCATGTGTGGCCAGATGAATGCCATCACCTCAGGTGGAATACCTTGGAAGCTGAACTCTCTGCCCAGACTAGGCCTTCCACCACGGCCTTCCCCATTGCTCTCACAGTGCCACCACTGTCCTTGTCTCCGCTGTCTCAGCTCCAGCAGGTCCTGTGACTCCTTCCCACATAATGGTTTTGCATCTGTCCCTTGAGTGCCACCTCAATCTCACCACCTTCCTCTCCGGCCCAGAACATACAATCATCTCCTGAATGGGCCCCTCTCCTTGATGTCTCCAACCCTCTCTCCATCACAAACAGCCACATTAATCTTCTCAACGCTATTTTGCAGGGGATCCGTTCTCATAAACTTGCAACGTCCCCCAAAGTGATGAGCTGGGCCATCAAGGCACTCTATAATTGGCTCTCATACCAAGTATCCAGGTGCATGTCCCCGTTATGGGGGCGCTTGTGCATGTGTGCGTGTACACACACACACACACACACACGGCTTTTGATTAAGCCAGAGTGATGCAACCACTGTCCCTGAGAAATGTTCCATGGACTCCTGTCATTGTGCCATTGGGCCCGCCATTTCTCTCGGCACCCCCCCCATGATGTGACATATCTCCATCCTTCCCATCCTTTCTACCTTCCTCCACCCAGCTGGCTCAAAGGGAGCCCTGCCCATCTTGAAGGCACACCCACGTGTCATCCACACCATCTCTGTGAACACGGCCTCCTGACAACTGGCAAGTGAGACCGGACATGTGTTATTATCCCATTTTACAGAAGGAGAAACTATGTCTGAAGAGCTGAAAGATCTGTCTCCCCCATGGTGACACAGTGGTGGGTAGTTTCAGCAGAACTAGTTCTGGTCTCCAGCCCAGTCCTGTCCCATTCTCCCTGCAATGCCAGAGGCAGGGAAGCCAGGGCACTGGGAAGGAGGAGGAGGAGGAAGAAGCAGGGGGTAGGGGGGGAACCATGCACCATCGTTGAGGACGTCACTCACTCACAGTCCAAAGACCTTGAGAGGAGCAGCAGTGAGTAATGGTTGGCTTCCTAGTCAGCCAGAAAAAACAGGGCAAGCTCTGCCCGGCGCCCACCACGTGATCAGCCTGACCTGAGCAGAGGGGTGGGCTGCTCCCATTAACAACCCTATCGCCGCACGGTAGAAACTTGAGAAATGTGTTTCTGGTTTCCTGGGAAGTTGGACTGAGGCAACTGCCATCTTTATTTCTATGTTATCCCATTAACTTGGGGGAGTCCGACACCCTTCATCAGATGGTGCAGGAAAACACAGTAGCCAGGCCTTCAAAACAGGGCGCCTTTGTCCATGCTGACACTCTGGCCCGGAGCCCAGCTCAGCTTCAGGGGAAGATTTAGGTCAGAAGAAAAAGGGCCTGGTGGAGGAGGCATAGGGGAGGCTGCAGTCTTAAAATCTGCTTTAGCACAAAACTGAGGTGTTTCACCTCTTCCCAGGGCTATCCCTGCACCCCTAGGGTCAGGGGTGGGACAGGCCGTGACTTTGAGGAGAAAGTATTATGGGACCAGCTAAGCCCCACAAAAGAGCGAGTTAGCAAATTCCCATCTGCTGGAAATTCCCCATGTCATTTCGTCAGGCGGTCACCTCTTTCCAGTCAAGTTCAAGTTAAAAAGTCTTTATGGACCCCTGTGGAGAGCACAAACCTGTGCCCAGAGGGATATAAACTCCACCAGAAGTTTCTAGTCAGCTGAGGAGAGGGGAGGAGCCACCAGGGCCGAAGAGCTAGGAGTGATTTCCAAAGCCAATGAGCTTTGCCAGGCATGCAGAATGTCCTGAACCGTTTAGAACTTGAGGGCCTCACACGAGTTCCTTCTCCATGGGGTCTTAAGGGATACTACTCAAAGAGGGTTTATGAGAGCCGCCCCCTCACGACTTGCTATTACAGTCCGAGAACATGCCTCGAAGGCTAGTTCTTAGCCTCAATGCACATGTACAGGGTTGGCAAATAGTTTGGAGGTTCCTGTATCTTTTATGGAAAGAGATAGATAACATTCTCAGGCCTGGCTCGGGCCGCTGAGTGCCATCTTCTCTGCTGGCCTCGCCTGCCATCCTCTGGACAAAGATGGTACTGCTGCCAAGGAGATACTCTCCTTGGGACCAGGTTTCTAGGGCAAACTTGAAAGTCAACGAGGCAACAGAGGGCCGTGAAAAAAAATTACCCTTTCAAAAATGGCAAGAAACAGATCTGGCGCAGTGGCTCAAGCCTGTAATCCCAGCACTTTGGGAAGTTGAGACAAGAGGATTGACTGAGTCCAGGGGTTCGAGATCAGCCTGGGCAATTGGTGAGACTTCATCTCTACAATAAATCAAAAAATAAACCAGGTGTGGAAGTGCGTGCCTGTAGTTCCAGCTACTTTGGAAGGCTGAGGTGGAAGGATCGCCTGAGCCCAGCAGGTGGAGGCTGTGGTGGCCGTGAGCATGCCACTGCACTCCAACCTGGGAAACTCTGACAAAAAAAAAAAAAGGCAAGAAACCAATAATAGGCTTCATTTTCTCCAACAAAGATATACTTCATGATATGCTTCTTTGTTAGTTTGCTATTTTCAGCGCATCCTGTCTCAACTCCTCATCCAACAAGCACGGCATGGAGTACCTACTCTGTGCTGGGTGCCATGCTAGGTGCTGAGGTACACATGAATCAAACAGTCCCTGCCCCCAAAGAACTCTGCAGTCTGGAGGTGCAGAAACATGGGCACCAGAAGTGATACCTGAATGTGAGCCGTATGCTAGAAGGATGTCCCACGTGCCACAGGCCCCAAAAGAGGACGTCCGCTTGGGTCTGAAAAGGGAAATAGTCCAAGGGGAACACAGAGGGTGGTAATCAGTGAAAGTCAAAAATCAAGGGCAGAGACGCTTCGATGAAATGTTGTCGAATTGAAACTTCCACTACTTTCTTCATGCCCCATAGTTAGAATACTGGTCACTAGGACTCTTGGAGGGCATTTCCGAGTGAGGAAGAGGTGAGGGTTATGGGATCTTTTTCAAGACAGTTGTGGGGGTGGGCACTCTAGGTAAGTCCACACATGTGAGATGGTGTCAAGGGCAAAAGGAAGTTAAAAATAATAATAATTTTTTTTTTTTTAGTTGGAGTCCCACTCTGTCACCCAGACTGGAGCACAGTGGCCACTCCCGGCCACCGCAGCCTCAACCTGCTGGGCTCCAGCGATCCTTCCGCCTCAGCCTTCCAAGTAGCCGGAATTACAGGCGTGTGCTACCACGCCCGGCTGATTTTTTGATTTATTGTAGAGATGAGGTCTCGCTGCCCAGGCGGGTCTCGAACCCGCGGGCTCAGGCAATCCACTCACCTCAGCCTCCCAAAGGCGTGGGATTATAGGCTGAGCCACTGAGCCCGGCATAATAATTTTTAAAAAAAGACTTTGGGGGTAAAATAAGCCTGGTCTTGGATTTCAACTTTGCTACTTAAGAGTTGTGTGCCAAAAAATAAAAAATAAAAATAAATCAAATAAAAAAGAGTTGTGTGCCAGCCGGGCGCGGTGGCTCATGCCTATAATCCCAGCACTTTGGGAGGCTGAGGGAAGAGGACTGCTTGAGCCTACAGGTTTGAGACTAGCTTGGGCAACTTGGCAAGACCTCATCTCTACAAAAAATCAAAAAAATTAGCCAGATGTAGTGGTGCGTGCCTATAGTTCCAGTTACTTGGAAGGCTGAGGCAGAAGGATCGCCTGAGCCCAACGGGTCAAGGCTGTAGTGGCCAGGAGTATGCCACCGCACTCCAACCTGGGCCACGGACTAAGACTCCAACTCAAAAAAATAAAAGAGTTGTGTACCATAGGCAAGTAACTTAACCTCTGAGCCATGGTTCCTTTACACATAAGCAGAGATGATAACAGTTCTCTGTGAAGGGAATAAAACAAAGTCACGTAGACCCCCAGTCTAAGGTTGAACATATCCTCACCCACAAGAATGATGGATGGTGGTGGTATCAGGACACAAGGCCAAGGTCCCAACAGGGTTTTTCGTAGAGTCTCAGGGTTCATCATCTTCCAAATAGACTTGCCAGATAGTGCCTGAGACAGGCCTATATCAAAACATTATTTGTTGTTTATCTGAAACATAGCTGGTCCTCCTCTATTGTTATGTTTTTGTTGTTGCTGTTTTTTATTTGAGTTGAAGTCTCACTCTGTCACCCAGGCTGGAGTGCAATGGCCCACTCACGGCCACCACAGCCTCAACCTGCTGGGTTCAGGTGATCCTTCTGCCTGAGCCATCCAAGTAGCTGAAAAGTACAGGCATGCACCACCACATCTAGCTAATTTATTTATTTATTATTTTATTTACATATATTTTTTGAGTTGGAGTCACTCCTTCGCCCAGGCTGGAGTGCAGTGGCATGCACACTCACGGCCACCCCAGCATCAACCTGCTGGGCTCCGGCAATCCTTCTGTCTCAGCCTTCCAAGTAGCTGAAACTACAGACACATGCTACCATACCAGGCTATTTTTTATTTTATTTTATTGTAGAGACGAGGTCTCACCAAGTTGCCCAGGCTGGTCTCCAACCCCTGGACTCAGGCAATCCACTCACCTCAGCCTCCCAAAGGCGCGGGATTAGCTTCTTACCTGTCATTCCACTTCAGGTCTCCAGCTCTTGGTGCTACATTCCTTCAAGGGTCTGAAGTCCTACCCCAAGTTCCAAGACAAAAACCAGTTGCTTGGTGTCATAGCTTGCTGATGGCTCCTGTTTGCTGGAAGATGCCTCAGGGCCCATGGTCCATCTGCCTGCTAGGACAGCTGCTAGCTGTCCCTAACGTTGAATGTCCCCCGTGGGGTTCCTTCCATGGTTGGCCTCATTCCCTTGGTTCTGTCTGGGTCTGTCCCAGGCACTCCTGTCTCTTGCATACTCCTTCTTGCCTTCATCTCCTCCCTGGAACAAGCCAGTGCTGCAGATTTGGGGTCACCACCAGGCATTATCCGAAGCTGAAATCCATCCTAAGGGTCTTGTGTGCTCAGTTTTTCTGGAGTGACTCTGATAATTCTGTAGCAGCCCGGAGTAGGAATCCCTGGAAAGCTGAACTGAAAGCCTCCCAAGAAGGACAAGCTGGAACCACAAGGGGGCAGTATTGGCCAACACCCGCTTCATCGAGTTGGGGGTCACCTTCCTTTGGGAGGAGAACACGGAGCAGGGCAGAGAGAGAAGCGTCTCTTATAGGAATACATCTATTTTGTGTTAACTTGCACAGAATGAGAAAGGGGTGACAGACGAAACATTCAAGACAATTTTATTCAGAGAAACTCCAACCATGTCACAGACCCTTCGTGACCTCACTCAGCAGAGCCAGATTGTCACCTGGAGTCAAGAAAGCACATTCTGAAAAGCCAGTGGGGAGCAGCGCCAATGGCAGGTGTATGAGTGCATGCTGAGCCCACAGGAAGCGGGGCAGGCTGAGTTGCCCTCGTTTTTAGATGTAGAAACTTTAGCCCCTCAGGGCTCACTGACTTGCCAGGCTCTTGGCTCAGTGAGTGGCAGAGCTGGGGCTAGAACCCAGGACCCTGTCCCTGGGGCACACAGCACCTCCTACTCTGCTCCACTGTGCCTCTCCTCTGACCTCAAATGAGTCCATCAGAAGCCATTACTTCATGACACACAAATTCATGAAGCATTCCATATTTAAAAAAAAAAAGTCATTACTGAGCCACTGTGGGCCCAGGCGGGAGAGTCTCCAGGGCCTTTCCCAGCTCTGAATGATGAAAGTCCTAATCCCTGGTTCTTCCTTGGAATATTCCTGCCCTCGGGAACTCCAACCCCTTCAGAGCCCAAAAAGACCTTTATTCAGGTTTCTCTGAGGTTACCCCAGGTAGGCTTTGCTTTAACAAACCCAGAGTATATGAGGGGCCATTGAGGTCCCCAAAATGATCAACCCAGGGAAAACAGCTTTGTTAAACGATGCACAAAGTTCCCTTAAACAGCGAAGCCCTCACACCTGTCACCTTGCTATCCAAGCATTTAAAGTAGAACTTAGAAACTTGGATTTACATCTAACTTTGGGGGAATTCATCTACTGCTGATTCATCCACATCACGGGAGAGAGATGAAAGAAAGGTGGTGAAGAAGTGAAGCCTCTGGTTCTGCCAGGAGTGTGTGAACACAAAAAGGAGAAGGCATCGCTTCTTGTCTCTCTGGTCTGCCTGCCTTTGTTACACTCACTAGCCAGAAGGGAGCCAGCAGCCTGACCAGGGCCACTGACTCAGATGACCCTTTTCGGGCATCTCCTGTGAGCAGATAGTGTGCTTCGCCCTCAGCCGGCCTCTAATCTAGTGGGAGGGATGACACGGACACCATTTTTATCGCCAGGTAGCTAGAGAGATGTGAAGCATACACACAATTTTACGGAGGCAGCAGCTAGAGGCTACAGGAGACTTTCACAAGTGGGGATGAGAGGAAGAGTGTTTGTAGGCTAAGGAGACTGTCAGCAAAAAGACAGGCAGGCAGACATAGGGTGCATTAGGGAATATCAGGAAGCATTCCCTCTCCCCAACTTAATGAAACACTCAGCAAGGGTAAGAATTGCCTATGGCAATCCCTGGTATTTCCCCCCAGTGCTGAGCACAGGGTCATGGACACAGAAGGGGCTTGGGAAGTATCATTTTGGGTGAACTTCTCAAAAGGCAGGACATTGCCCCAGGGCAATGAGGAGGGTGTGTCAAAAGGGAATTGACTTGCTGAAATGCACTTATGGTGCCAGGTTTCCATTTATTGCTTCGGAGCTGCAAATTCTCCCTGGATTGCCCTGTTTTTGACTTTGAAGCTGAAACTATTAACATTTTTCTTGCCAGGAGCACAATGTTAAGCTTTGGCATTAGAGGGCGCTGGAGAGACATCGCTGGAGGAAGGGGCTTCTCTTCCTGGTTCTGGGACCCACCTTTTTTTTTCTTACTCAGGCAAAGCTGCAATGCTTGGCCCATACACGAAACACCTAGTGGCCCTCATCACCAGGGAACTTCTGTAGCAACTTGCAGACAGCTCCCAAAAAAGTTTTCCAGCTGAATCCTCTTCCATAACTTCCTGGCAAGTTCAACACCACCACCCCCACCCCCCCCACCCCCACCCCACCTCCCCCCACCCCCACTCTCCTCCCCCCACCCCCACCCCCCACCCCAACACCCACCCCATCCCTCCCACCCCCCACCCCCACAGCTTCCCAGTGAACTCTGTGGGCACCCAGCATGCAGTTTCCTGCTTGCCAGCATTGGTCTGTTTGACGTATCTCAAAGCCACAGCAGAATCTATAACTGAGGCAGCAGGAAGAGGACATTTTAGCAGCAAGACCCCCATCTCCAGTTGTAGTAAGACCACCCTGCACTGGAGATGGGGTAGGGATATGACCAAGTGGCTCAATGCCTGTCTTCAACTTCAACAAGTTATACATCCAGAATTTTCTTCTCCTATACTGGACAAAGCTCCCTCTCTCCAGATGCCTTTTCCCAATTTTTAAATGAAAATGTAATATACGCAATATGGTTTTTAAAAAGTCAATGAACACAAAATGGTATAGTTAAGAATCATTCTCCCTCCCAACCCAAACACCCAATCCCTCAGCTCCCCCAAGGCAAAGACAGCTATCACGATCCAGCTTCTTATGTGTCTTTCCAGACATCACCTTTTTTTTTTTTGAGTTGGAGTCTCACTCTGTCGCCCAGACTGGAGTGCAGTGGCATGCTCCTGGCCATCGCAGCCTCGACCTGCTGGGCTCCAGTGATCCTTTCGCCTCATCCTTCCAAGTAGCCCAGCTAATTTTTGATTTATTGTAGAGACAAGGTTTCGCCAAATTGCCCAGGTGGGTCTTGAACCCATGGGCTCAAGCAATCCACTTGCCTCGGCCTCCCAAAGTGCTGGGATTACAGGCTGAGCCACTGAGCTCGGCCTCCAGACATTTTTCTAAGCATATATGAGTAAGTATATAGGGTGACACACACTCAGTGACAACATGAGCACACCCCGGATGTGGACCAAGCAGGGGGTTGGAGCCTGGGGAGGAGTCCTGGGGGTGGCCGACCCAGGACGTCCCTTTCCCCTCAGGCTCTGTGCGTGGGCATGCAGGTCCTGCTGAGGCCCTGAGTGTAGTATTCACGCCTGCTAACCACACCTTGCAGCCACACATGGTAAATGTCCTCCTGCACCCTTCCTTGAGGCAGTCAGTCCCCCGGGCTGGTTCAGACCAGGTTGAGCACGTCTAGATCATTGCTTTAATAACTTTTGGTTACCTTTAATCCACCTTTGGTTCATTATAAGACTAAAAATCCTATCCCTAGAGAGAATTCACAGCTATGTTGCATACGTGCAACGTATATACAAAGCGCCTTCTCACACTGCACCTGCATACTAGATACTACCCTATTCGAGCTTAACCCCATATTCTGCCCCATGGAAAATGCCTGTATACCTTTTACAGTCAGTGATGGCTTTTTACCTGTCCAGCCAACTGCTCCTGGACCGTCTTCCCTGAAGCCCACGTCTCGTCCAGTATTTCTGGTCATTTCTTCATTTCTCTTGGACACAGTCCCTTCCCTTTTGGGGTTTTTGGGAGTCTGACACAACAGTGTATAAAATGCTTTCATATTTTAATACATATGGTTGCACTGTTCTTGATTTTCCAGTAAATAGTATGTCTCAGAGAATACTTGCATTGATGCAGCTACCTTCTCTTCTTTTTCTTTAATTTTATTCTTTTCCACATCTGCATAGTATTCTTTTTAAAATTTGTATAAATTTAAGGCACACAAGTGCAATTTTGTTACAAGGCTATATTGCACAGTGGTAAATTCTGGCTTTTTAGTGTATCCACCACCCAAATAATGAACACTGTACCCATTAAGTAATTTTTTCATCATTCATCCACCTCCCACTCCCCTCCCACACCCCTCCTGAGTTTTCGACATCTATCATTCCACACTTTATGTCCAATGCACAGTATCTTGATATGGATACAACATCAGTTGTTTAATCAGATCCCTTCTAGTGGAGAAGTGGAGATTTAAGTTGTTTCCAGCCTTTGGCTGTTAAGAACAAAGCTGTAATAAACCATTATGTATATACCAACTTTTACTTTTATGAGGCAGAAAATCATCTCACCTCTTGGAGATGGAGGCCCTAAGACCATCTTGATGGTCTCCCAAGACAACACAGGGAAGGGAATGGGAAACCTGCATTCCAGTCCTGGCTCAGCCACGGACATCCTCAGCACGCAGACACATATCACCTCATCTCTGTGTGATTCAGGTTCCCTGTGTATCAGGCAGCAATCGTTGCACCTGCTTCAAATTGCCTCACAAGGGCATTCTGAGAACCCAATGAGATCATGTCCATGAAAGCTTGTGAGTGCTGTACTAACACGCAGGTCTCTCATCTGGTTATTTTCCAAACCTACAAGTGACCCATTGTTCTGCGAATGTGCCCATCAATCTTCAACATAGTCCCTGCCACATCCACTGCCCAGTTTCCAGGGAAACTGACCCCCCTGCAGCTCCTGCTGACAGACAGGCTACTGTGCATGGTACTGTATGCCCTGTCCACCATCTCCGTCCCTCCACTTGACCGCAGACTGTACTGGCCTGGCAACTTCCCCATCTATAGGCTATTCAGTGACTAGCATGGAAAGCTCTGCCCTAGTAGAGATAAGCCAGGTCATTCTGAGTCTTGGCCCTTAAAAAGGTCTACTAGGTCTCCCAAGTTTCCCCAGCTGAGTCTAGCCTAGATCAGCCAGCCTTTGGTGTCCTGAACTAAATAAATATCTATTGTTGTATGCCACTGAGGTTTCATGGTTATTTGACATACAGTTGACCCACAGTACTTACTATACATTTCAGTACTTGGTGATTTTTTTTTTTTTAGTTGAGGTCTCACTCTGTCGCCCAGGTTGGAGTGCAGTGACAACAGTGGATTATTTGGTCATATATAATTGTTCCTTTGGACAGGTGTCACCTAGTTAAGACCACCGGACTTAGCAAATAAAAATACAAGATGTCCAGTTAATTGAATTTCAAATAAACAATTATTTTTAGTAGAAATGTATCCCTTGAAATTGTTATAATATATTTATATTAAAATGTATCTAACATTCAAATTTCATGGAGCAGCCTATATTTATCTAGCAATCCTACCCCTAATGCTTGAGGTAAGATACATGGCAGCCATGAGATCATTCACGTGGTCACCATCATAATGCCATAGGAGGAGAGTCACTGTTAAAGATTTGCAAGGACAGAAGGGAAACCTTGAGCATTCTCTTCTCTCCAGTGGCAAGCCCATCCCTTAAATAACAATGATGATGGTAATGTTTTGCTTAGTCCCTGTATGGGCAGGGTAGGGGTTAAATACTCTACCTTATTTCCACATTGGTGCTGCAATGCAGGAAGGTAGCTGGGTCTATATCCCATTTACAGGCGGTATAACTTTTTCTTGGTCACACGGCTGGAGAAAGTAGCACAGAATTCAAATGCAGCCCTTTCTGTTTCCAAAATGCAACCCTGCCTTCAATGACCAAAGATGTTCTGTTGTCGTTTTCACAAAATGGAAGATGACAAAATATATGTCCCAGCCCTCCTATCTCTTTGCTGCCCTCCAATCCATCCTACCCACCTGGGAGTATGAATGACAGGGTTGTATTCGTTTGCTAGGGCTGATGTAACAAAGTACCACAGACTGAGTGACTTAAACAGCAGAAATGTACTTTCTCAAAGTCTTGGAGGCTAGCCATCTGAAATCAAGGGGTCACCCGTGTTGGTTCCTTCTGAGAGCTGTGAGAGAATTATCTATTCTAGGCCTGTGATGATTTGACTGGGCTACTGGATGCCCACGTATCTAATTAAACATTACTTTTGCATCTATCTTTCCGGGTGTTTCAGGAAGAGATTAGCATTTGAATTGGTGAACTGGCTAAAACAGATTGCTCTCCACAGTGTGGGTGAGCCTTGTCAATCCACGGAGGCCTAAACAGAACATGAAATTGAATTGCTGCTCTCTGCCTGGCTACATGAGGCGAGACATCTGGCTTCCTGCCCTTGGACTTACACCATAAACATTCCTAGTTCTCAGGCCTCTAGACTCGGACTGGAATTTATACTACCAGCTTGCCTTGGTCTCCAGCTTGCAGATGGGAGACTGGAACATTCTCAGCCTCCATAACTGTGTGAGCCAACTCCATATCATAAATGTCATTTTATATCAGCTGCTATTGGTTCTGTTTCTCTGGAGAGCCCTGACTAATACAAGCCCTCTCTCCTTGGTCTGTAAATGGCCATCTTCTCCCTTGTCTTCACATCTTCCTCCTTCTCGCCATATGTCCAAACTTTCTCTTCTTATAAGGACACTAGTCAAATTGAATTAGGACCTACCTAAGACCTCAACTTAATCACCTCTATTAAAGACCCTGTCTCCAAATAAAGTCACATCATGGGGTACTGGGGGTTGGGACTTCAACATATGAATGGGTGTGGGGAAGGGAGACTTGGTTCAGCTCATAACAGGGTTTGCAGAGCTAGTTGTAACTCATCCCAATACAATCCACACTTGAGAGAAACACCCAAGAGAATGCAACTCACAGGGTAGAATTCTGAGTTTCAAGTGGTAGAACTCAATTTTTCAGAGCAGTCCTCAAGGGTAGGAAAAGCCCATCCTGAAGTTCTTATTAACAGCACCTCAAAGGTGTCACACCCTCTACTGAAAGGGCCCTAGCAACTGGTAGAATGCGGGTTATTATGAGGACAGGGGATTGTGATGGTGATTGGGTGGTGGAATCTGGTGAGGCCAAATGGTAGTGCCTCAAAAGATGTCCTTTGGCCCCAGTGGGCAGCATTGTGGTTTTCTGGATGGCAACAGAGGACCGGGAGATGATGGAAGCCCGGGGAGCGGGAGAGAGTTGCCCAACATTCCCCAGGATGGTACCTGGTGACTCCATGTCTGAAGGCAAGCCAAGGGCTTCTTTGGTAAGAGGGGATGTCCCATCTCACTGCCCCAGCCCGTTCTACCAGGGGGAAAAAGAGTACTTAAGGGACATGTGGCAGGAGCTGAGTGCTGGGAGGTTCCAGAGAGCTGCCAAGAAAAGCAGGTGACACGCACCCTACTCCCAGAACTGGCACCCAGCTGTAACCAGGTAGCCCTTCATAAGATTCTGAAGTCACTAGATGCTGACTTTGATCTCACTCCTCTACCTCCAATTTGGGTCCATTTCCTTGCTCAGTGATGGGATCTGGTTCCCTCCATAGCCCTCTTGTTGGTCCCTATATGTTTGGGTTTTCTCAGCGAAGACCCTGGGTTTCTTTCTCTCTCTGTAACCCCAGAAGACCTGGTGTCTAACTTAAAGTTAGGTGGGGCTGGGGGGAGAGGGACATTACCTCCTTGGTGATTTGAAAAATCATTAAGCCAGGCATGGTGGCTCACACCTACAATCCCCGCACTTTGGAGTCAGAGGCAAGAGGATTGCCTGAGCCCATGGGTTTGAGACAGGCCTGGGCAACTTAGTGAGACCTCATCTCTACAATAAATCAAAAAAATGAGCTAGGCATGATGGCGTGGTGTCGGGGTCTCTGCCAGCCCCGACTTATATGAGGGTAAGGTTAGACCGCTTCGGTGGATCAAGACGGAGAGAAGAAAATGACTCTGTGGCCATTCTTCTGGGAACAGTCTGATCAGGACTGAAGCCAAATTTTATTTGAACTCCTTCCAACTTATATACCATTTTCTATACCCTCCAGCAGTGTGACAATCACTTGCTGGGGGCGTACACATTCCTATGCAAATTACGCATCACGAGACTTGCAAGTTCCAAGCAAACAATTACAATTCCATGATGCATGACATGTTTCACAAAACTTACATTAAATTTACAGGTATACAATTTTAATACAGATTGTTCAAAGTGTTCTCCACAATGTTCAATAAATCATTCACATTATACTCTTTGTTCCAGACTCTGATTAATACAAAAACTTTTCTAAGTTAAATCCAAGTTTACTGACTCCTAATATTTTCAACGATTAATATTATCAATTTAACAATATACTAAGTTTACTTAAATGACTCAGTTATTCTATAATCTATTATGGAATGTAGTGTCCTGTAATTCTATAACAATTAAAACTTATTCTTAAATTATAAAACCTTACCATGACTTAAATGAATTTCCTATGTCTAAACTTTAATTTTTGTAATGATTGACCTTTAATACTATGCTTTATCATTAATTCTTTTATAAATCGTATAGTAACTATTATATTTAAATAATGTAGCCAAAAGAAACAAAACAGCAAGCATAAATTTGCTCAAATATACTCTAAAACGTAACTATAAAGTGTACAAATATATATTTTATCCTAACAAGTCTACTCTAGAAATCATATAGTAGCTTTCACACTCCTGAGTAAGGAAATGTATGGCCACATGGCCTCGGGCTGAGGTAAACAGAGGCAGACAGAGTTTTGGTACGAAACAAAGGCATAGTCGCCAAGTTAATGGCTTTGGGCTGTAGACAGTTTTCGGTATTTAACAAAACAAAGACAAGGAAATGCATAGCCTGTAACGGGACAAAAGCAATCATTTTTGCCTGGCCAGGAACAGGGCAATAAGACTATGATGGTAATTTAGTCTCTAATCTTAGCTCTAGGGGAAACTGCTTTAGAACTGACTCACCAGAGAATAGAAGTTTGAAAAATATCTAAAAAGAAATACAACTTAGAATCATATAAGATAATTCTGCTGAGCAGCTTTCCATCAGGCTTTACTGCCACGTATGCACACTGGTCACCAATCACACGCCAATATTATAGGTATAACTGATATCCTATGTCAGAGGCGATCTTCCAGATGGGCCTTTACAGGCCTCAGCCATGTAGCTATAGATGTTGGCTCCCAACAGCGTGGGCCTGCAGTTCCAGCTATTTGGAAGGCTGAGGCGGAAGGATCACCTGAGCCCAGCAGGTCGAGGCTGTGGTGGCCGTGAACATGCCACTGCACTCTAGCCTGGGCAACAGAGTGAGACTCTGAGTCAAAAAAAAGAAAAATCATTAGGAAGATAGACATCCACCTCAACTCCCAATGCCTCTGTTGGCAATTCTAGGGCACCTCTCCTTCACCCTCAGGTCCTGACAGCGCCATGCAAGTGCCCTTCCAGTAAGAGCTCAGTTTAGATTTTTAAAACTCAGGACACGGCCGGGCTTGGTGGCTCAGCCTTTAATCCCAGCACTTTGGGAGGCTGAGGCGAGTGGACTGCCTGAGCCTGTGGGTTCAAGACCAGCCTGGGCAACTTGGTGAGACCTCATCTCTACAATAAGTAGTTAGCCAGGCATGGTAGTACTTGCCTGTAGTTCCGGCAACTTGGAAAGTTGAGGCCGAAGGATCGCTGGATCCCAGTAAGTCGACACTGAGGTGGCCGTGAGTGTGCCACTGTACTCCAGCCTGGGTGACAGAGTAAGACTCCAACTCAAAAAACAAAAAAACTTCAGGATGCTCATTCAACATTCTTTCAAATACCCCACTCCCTTGTGACCTGGGGCTGTGGGACTGCCGTGGGATGGAGTGGCCCTATCTTGACTTCTCGCTGTCCCCACTTCTCCTATCCCCTGCCCCAGGAGGTAGAGTCCCCGAAGCCAGACTCCTCTTCCAACCAAGTGGAGGAGATGGAAACTTGTGAGGACAGAAGCTGTCCAAAGCCGCCTAAGTCGCTGTCCCCCAAGGCCAGCCCCACCGCCAAGGGCCAGGCAGGCGACGGACCTGAACCCGCAGAGCTGCCCCCCACCCAGGGGACGGACTGCAGCACCCAGATGGAGCTGGAGAAGATCCGCATGGAGTTCGAGCTCACACGGCTCAGGTGCCTGCACGAGGAGAATGAGCGTCAGCGGCAGCACGAGGAGGTCATGGAACAGCTGCTGCAGCAGCAGGTGGCATCCTGCCAGGTAGGTGTCAAGGACCAGGCTGTGGGCGGGAGACCTGAGGCTGCCACTGCAAGGGAGGGTGGCACTGCTGCAGTCCCAGGGAACCTGGGGCCGGTGGGAGCCCACCTCTCCTGCACTGTCCCAGGGCTTGGCCGGAAGGGGCGGGGCATCCACACGGGCCATCTCCAGCCCCCTCTGCCTTGGGTCACTTCAGAGGTGCCCACTCACTGCCTTAAAGATCCCACCCAGGACAGCTGTTAGAGCTTCCATGTTAAACTGAGATCCGACTCTCTGAGGAGGGCAGAGGCTGGAGGGGCCCCAGAAACACATCCTCCACCCAAGGGCCCTTTTGAGAGTTAAGGGAAAAGTCTCCAACACTTCCTCTGGGATTAGATTTCCACCACAATTCCTCTGCATCTCTTTTGTTTTGAACTTTTGTGATACTGTAAAATTGTTTGTTTTTAATTTGTATTCTTAAAGATGTGGGATACAATTCAGGATTTGGTATATAAGCGGACATCATACAGGTGAAGTTTGGGCCTCCCTTTGGTCCCTACTTTGTGTGGTTTGAGATTGGGCACCCTTACTGATATTGTGCCCACCTCTCCCCCCAGCAGTCCAGCAATATCCTGCTACTGCCAATCCCTTTCTTACGGTATTATGGTAAATGTCCAGGGCCTGCTTATGAGTGAGAACATGTGGTACTCCATTCTTTGTTTCTGTGATAGATCACTGAGTATGATAGACTCTAAATCCATTCAAGTTGCTGCAAAGTCCATGTTTTTCCTTCTTTATGGCTGCATGACATTCCATCGTGTATATGTACCACATTTTTTTTTTATTCAGTCCAGTTTCAATGGGCAGCACCCTCTCTATATCTCTTAAAACATGATGCCTGGAGACTAGATCCAGAATCCCCACTGCTGTGAATTTTGACAGAACCATCCCCTTCCTGCTCGGGGCTGTGTTTGCTGTGTTAGATTACCCTGCCTCGCAGCCAACTGAAATAGCCATCTGGTCACCAAGAAATGTACCTCTCCACCCCACCCCCAGTCTGTCCTAAATGAGGGTAAGAAGGCCTACTTGGGATTAAATGGGATGTAAACAGCTCAGCACAGTGGCTAGACTACAGTAAACACTCAGGAGTGGAAGATGTTATTGTTTAAGGTAGTATTGCCTGGACTTTAAAGTCAGATCGTCTTGGATTAAAATCCTGGCTCTACCATGTATAAGCTGCCTGGCATCAGGCAAATTACTAATCCTCCTTGAGCCTTGGTTTGCTCAGCCATGAGGTAGTATCTACCCTCATAGGGCCGTTGCGAGGATTAAATGAGAAAATGTATGTAAGGCACTTTGCAATGAGCCCAGCACTTTAGGTAAGCACTCGATAAATGTTAGCTATTACCATTTTTATGTACTCATGCAATTCACTTCTTGACCCAAACGCAGCAACTTACATTGATCACTTTCCAGTCTTACTGGGATATAATATATTGGCTCCACTTCCCAGCTCTGAGTCATCCTCAATTCTGAGAAGCATGCCTTCTGCCTTAATCCAAGTCATTGCTGTAATTGTTGGGGAGGAAATGACCTCAAGTAAATACCACTCAAGGTCTCTCTACAGGTTAGCAATGTTCCATTAATGCACAGCCTCAAGCTATGTTCTATCCCACTCACATTTCTCCACCTTACCCAAAAATCTATCTGAGACATGACTGTCAAGTTGTTTCCCAGAATGAAGATACTGCATTACCTATAACATTTCCCCAATTAACTGTTACTTTTAGGAAAATAGGATTGGTTTTGCATAACCTGTTCTCAATGAACACACAATGGCTTCTTAACAATTTTTTTCTTGCTCAAAAAAAACCAGAATTTACTTATAAAAATTTGTGTATTTATTCTTACATGTTTAATCTTCCATTACCTCAAATGTGTGATGCAATACACCTGTGGAGATGCTTTTTCCACTGCTCAAAACAGTTTTTGAACTCCTCAATTTTGATGCCTCTTAGTGCTTCTGCCATTTTTTGTTTTACCTCTTCCACATCAGCAAAACATTTCCCCTTTGATGACTTTTTTCATTCAGAGAAACAAACCAAAAAAAAAAAGAGTCACTTAGGGCAAGATAAGGTGAATAGGGAGGGTGGGGCATGGGGGTTATGCTGGTTTGGGTCAAAAACTGCTGAACACTCAGCATGGTGTGGGCAGGTGCACTGGTAAAACACCCATCATGAAATGGGCAAATGCATTGAAAGAATCTCCAGAAAAATTTCACTGAAGGTGAACTCAGCCTCTTACAACAATGCTGGCTGGTACTCTGATGCCAATGGGTTCCTAGAACACTTACCTAGCAGGGGAAGCCTGTACTACATGGGGTCTGCATTCCACAAAATAATTTCATTTTGGGGGGTGCCTCCACATATAGAAGGGATATCCTTTCATGGTGCCACTGTCCAGAAGACCAGGTTGAGTGCCAAGGCAAACTGTCTAGAGAAAATTCCCAAGACCCCAGTATCCAGATCTGGAGATCTTGGAAACAGAGAGAGACTTCCCACATGGGTGAGACTTCCTACAAGTGTGACACTGCCCAGGTGTGTGACTCCGATGGGCAGCATGAGGGGTAAGGAGAGAGGAAGGTGTTACTCCAGGAGGAATAAGATCAGCTCAAAAAGGAAAAAATAATGCATTCCCTCCATGTGCCAGTTACCTGATTAGGAATTTTTCATTCATTATCTCATGATCTTGCAAAATGGACACTACTGTCCTTTCCTTAGGGTAAGAACCATGACCTGCCCAAGGTCACATTCAGGCAGGGGCAGAGCAGTACTGAACGCAGTCTTGCCTGGCACCAAGCCTGGAACCGCCATTTCTACCGTCTTCTCTTCCCTACAGTTCCCGGGAGGCTTCCAGGATCTCCTGCTGCCCCAGAACCAGTTTGCCATGTTCCTGTACTGCTTCATCTTTATTCACATGATCTACGTCACCAAGGAGATGGTCTTCTTTCTCTTCTCCAAGCACTACCTGTTCTGCATTGTGGCCATTTTGTTCTGTTTGATTAAAACATTCTGGTCATACTTCCAAGTGCCTTTGCTCTTTCCATCACTGGGAACCCCATCCAAGTTAGCCCCCAGCCTCCCTGGTATCTCCTTCCCATACGCTGTGCCTTCCTCCAGTCAGAACCTGCTCTTAGGAAGGCTCTGCAATCAGCCACTTACACCCAAGTGTGAAAAAAAATGTTCATGCCCCCTTGTACTGAGCCCAAGTTCTCACTACCCACAATGTTGCTTTATCCTGGGTAGAGAATTTCAGAAGTTAGCGGGTTAGGGCAATATCTGTGGGGAAGGAGGGGTTTGGAAAGCCTTTCCAGAATCACAGAATTGCACCATGACCAAGTTTGTGTGGGTTCCACTACATCCACTCACATTCATAAATAATCTGAAGGGTGAGAGGCCTGTAATATGTTTGGGGGTAGTCCCCTGGCCCAAAATGTCCACGTTCCAATCCCCAGAATCATAACTATGTTACTTATATAGAAAAGGAGACTTCAAGACGTGATTAAATTAAGGGCCTTGAGTTGGGGAGATGATCCAGGGAGACCCAGGTGGGCCCACCGTCATCACAAGGGCCTTATAAAAGGGAGGCAGGAGGGTGACAGTTAGAGAGGAGATGTAACCGTGGATGGAAGCAGAGGTCAGAGTATTGTGGGGTTACTAGTCAAGGAATGTGGAAGGCCTCTGGAATCCAGAGAAGGAAAGAACACAGATTCTCTCCTAGAGCCTCCAGAAGAAACCCAGCCCTGCCAACCCCTTTAAGAGTTCCAACAATTCAGAACGTAATAGAATTTAAACCACTACATTTATGGTAACTTGTCACAGCAGCTACAGGAAACTAACACAGGAGCCAAGACCCCTGAGCTCTCTCCAGCGGTACCAACATGCCAGCATATCCTCACTAGGCCACTGGCAAGGGTCTGTTTAGCACCAGGCCTGAGTGGCACTGTGCACAACTTGCCAGATGGGCTTGGGTCCAACCTTTGGACACTATGTGGTTAAAAAGGAGAGACACTGGTGCTCCAGAGGCCCAGGACAGACCAGTCAAAACATGATGGGAAGGGGTATCCCTACCACTATACTGGGCAGTGCATGCCCTGGGTGAGGCAGGTAGCAAAAAGGGCAATTCCCCTTTCCCCCTTTTTTTTAAAGAGTTGGGATCTTGCTCTGTTGCCCAGGCTGGAGTACAATAGTGTGATCATAGTTCACTGCAGCTTCAAACTTCTGGGCTCAATTGATCCCTCCACCTCAGCCTCCTAAGTAGATGGGACTACAGGTGGGTACCACCATGCCCAGCTAAGGGCATACTCATAGGGGGCACAGGGAAGGAATTAAATGCCTGATTGGGCTCAGAGGAAGTGTTCCATGTTACTCTACTGGAAAAATGGAAAGAGAAAAAAATGGACACATACACACCCACCCCAAATCCGCCTACCAGCCCAAGCACACATACTCACAGAAATGCAGAAAGGTTAACCCAGAAATAAATACACCAACTTACCTTCACAGATGCACAGTAAATAAACAGTTGTCCACAACCCACAAACAGACATGCAGCAACAACCAAAAGAAACAGACTTTGAACACTAGAGGGCTCACGAGCAGGCACAAAATGAAGCCGCCCAGTGTGCATGTAACAAAGAGGAGTTCAACTCCCCAAGTCACCAGCTCCCCAACTCCTGTTCCAACACACACTCTCCTTAATAGATTGCTAGCTGCACTGACCAGCCAGGCAATGATGGCTGCCTATGGCATAGGAGACTCTAGTGACAACGAGGCTGGACACAGCTGGGCAATCAATCAAGTCTTTATTGACCCCTCCTTCTCTTTGGCAGAGGGTTCTCCCTTAAGAGGGACACAAGAATGAGTTTCTGTCTCATTTGGCTCCCTGGATAATACTCAGTGAAACCATGTGAAAAAAAAGGAGCCTGCCTTGGGACTTCAATGTCAGGACACATTATCATGCCATTTAAGTCCACGGTGACTTCTCATTTTCCACCCAATTCAATACATCCATCCCCATTTACTGCTGCGTATGACAGGTACTTAACTTGGAAGTGATAAAACTGTCATTTCTCATTAAACTTTCCATGATGGGACTTTTGCTATGGGCCACGTCTCACAATCATCTTATTCGATCTGGGTTTCTGGTATGGAATTGAGGTGAAAGAAAGAGCGATCAGGATAGCAAAACGTTTTAAGGCCCACCTGTTTTCCTTGGGATAGCAGACAGAATTGGGAGTTTGTAACAACAAAAACAAAAATACCAAGTGCTATAAGGCCATTTAGTCCATCCCTCTGCTGCCAGGTAAAACTGGACTTAAATACATTCGTCTTAAACTTCAGAGAAAGAGTTAACACTCTTGAGCAGTTAAGCTAGCATCTCGTCTCACACCCTTAGCCATGGGCATGAAATCCCTTCCCCTATTTGAAGACTGAAGCCAGTTGCCTAAGATCTGCCCTCTAGGAAAATGGGAACAGCTTGTGGTCATCCCCTAGACTCAGAACAGATCTCCTGGTTCCAATGCAAAGCAGAAAATTCTCAGGATAGAAAAAAGGCACAGCTAAGCACCTACCAACCATGCAACAAGCCAACAATCTTTACTCGGGAGGTGGAGCAGCTCCCCACTAAGCACTGTAGAGCCTATCTTCACCAAAACCCTGCTGGTAGAAATGTACATTATCCCCACCTCACAGATAGGAACACTGAGGTTCAGAGAGATTAAATGACTTACCCAAGATCATCACAGAGCACAAACTCTTACCATGCTACCATACTCCCAAGATCCTGCCTTGGGAGATCTCACAACCTTGCTGGGTGATGAGTTTAACACACATGAAAAGTAAAGACTCTATCCGCATATACGCACCTCAGTTATAAGGGAGGTCAAAGAAGAGCTCCTGGAGCCCGGGGTGATAGGGGAAGGCTTCTTGAAAGAGCACCCCACAAGGATAGGTAAGCCTGGAACAGGTGGAAACAGAGAATTTACACGAACTGAGATCAGGGTGGGAGTATATAACCGGTATCCAGGAGACAAGGGTCACTCCTGCTCTAGTGAACAGTGTAACAGGCCTGAAAAACTAGATTAAGGCCAAAATTGATAGTCTTGAATGACTGTCTGAGGACTACAAACTTAATTCCTTGGGAATTAGGGAATAAAAGATTGAAGGGTGCGATAGTAACCTAAAGAAAGAAAGAAAAGCCTCCTTTCTCTTCTAACTTCCGTGGACCATTCTCTGGTCTGGACCTTCCCGTTTCCTGTCCAGAAACATTCTTCCTGAGGTCCTGAGTTTGAGGATTGCATTCAGCTGTAAAAGAAACCCAGCCTCAGTGGCTTTACCAAACAACGGTTTATGTTTCTCACATACCAGGAAGTCCAGGTAGTCAGTCCATGGCTGATGAAACTGCTCGGGGAAGTCACGCAGGATCCAGGCCACGCCTTGCTCCGCCATCCTTACTTAGCACATGGCCCTGACCCTCATCCCATGGCATCCATCCTTATGATACCCGGTCGACTCGCATGCAGTTCCAGCGCCAGGGCCACTCCTCCAGCCTTTTAAAGGCTTTCCAGGAAGCCCCGCCCAGAGACTTCTGCTCACCTCTCATTGGTCCAGGTGGGTCGTGCGGCTGCTCCTAGCTGCAGGGTATCAGAGGTGGCATCCACCTGGACACTTTTGCAGCCTTGGACAACGTTGGGATTCCCCTAGTATGAGGGGAAATGGGAGATGCGGAATAAGCAAATAACCGTGCCTACCGTCTCTACTTCTAAGGCCCGGTTCCCACTCCCTTCCCGGGCTGCTGAGCCAGAGAGCCCTGGTGAGGCTGAGGCCATGGGTGGAGCACAACTGTGGCCAACCAGGGCCTGGCCACCGCCGCACTCTGCCTTAAGGAAGAGTACCACACACCGCATACCACAGCAGGAAGGTCATGGTTTTCCCTGGACGCATGCCTGGAGCAGCTCTGCCTTCATTCTCCTGACCCCTGCCTGCGGCCCCACGACCTTACACAAACTGGGCAGCAGACTTAGAAGGACACGCCTCTCTGTGCTGGGTGTCTTCAGGAAAGCTGCAAGAGAAGGCACGTTTGACTCCAGAGTCCCTCCCCTCCCGAGGCCAGTTCCTCCTACAGAACAGAGCCCAGTGCCAGTCAAGGGGGATCGAAGCAGCCCACTGACACCAAGCTGCTAAAGACTATAACAGAGTACACTCAGGACAAAGGTCCGCTCAGCTTGAGCCCAAATAATGAAGCACTAATAATAAATTTTCAGGCAGGATCAGGGAGAGAAAAATACAAGAATCTTTCCTGCTCCCCAAATGGAATCTCATAGGTAGCAACCCTGAGCCCAAGGACAGGACTAGGGTCAGAGAGACTGGTTGAATCCACCGGAGGGAAGAGGGAGCAGGCTTGGTTCCAAAGACCTTCTTTGTGGTGTCTATTTCTAGTCCCAGTTTGGTGGATGACTGCTAGCAAGTCGGTTAAGCTTTCTGGGCTTCATTTGGGTGACCTCTAAATTATCCAGATTCTTAACTCAGTGAAGAAAAAAAAAAGGACTAAAGCCTGGTGCTTGGTTTCAGAAAGTGTGGCTTAATTGATCTGAGATTGTGTCCAGGATGATTTGCTGGCCTTAAAAGTGCCCACTTGATTCTAATGTGCAGCCAGGATTGAAAAACTTAAAGCCAGCCAGGTAAGGTGGCTCAGACCTATTATCCCAGCACTTTGGGAGGCCAAGGTGAGAGGATTGCTTGAGACCAGGGGCTCATGACCAGCCTGGGTAACATAGCAAGATGCCCGCCTCCCCCCTAGCCCATATGAAAAACAAAAAAATTAACCAGGCGTGGTAGTGCGTGCCTGTAGTCCCAGCTACTTGGGGCTGAGGCAGAAGGATGGCTTAAGTCCAGGAATCTGAGATTGCAGTCACCCATGATCTTGCCATTGCACTCCAGCATGGGTGACAGAGGGAGACCCTATCTCAAAAAGAAAAAGAAAAACCTAGCCGGGCCTGGTGGCTCAACCTGTAATCCCGCGCCTTTGGGAGGCTGAGGTGAGTGGATTGCCTGAGCCCGCGGGTTCGAGAACTGCCTGAGCAGCGAGACCTCATCTCTACAATAAATCAAAAAAGTAACCGGGTGTGGTAGCGCGCGCCTGTAATTCCGGCTACTCAGAAGGCTGAGGCAGAAGGATTGCCGGAGCCCAGCAGGTCGAGGCTGTGGTGGCCGGGAGCAGCCACTGCACTCCAGTCTGGGGGACAGAGTGAGACTCCAACTCAAAAAAAAAGAAAAAGAAAAACTTAAATCGTCACTCCTCAACATGGGGACTATGGGAAGCCTCTTAGAAATGCAGCATTCCAGGCCCTGGCCCAGACCCACTGAAGCAGATACAGTTTGACAATATCCTCCTGCAATTTGTATGCACCTTGAAGTCTGGAAAGCTTGGTGTAAATGATGAGATTCAAGTCAACCTGTCCTCTATTGTGAAGACACTGCTTTTGGCCTTGGGGGGAGGGTCTTGTCACGGGAGGGGGGAGATGAGAGGGAAAGAGAGAAAAGAAGGAGAGAGAATCACTGAGGGTGTTGCCCTCAGAAGTGCTGTGGAGTCCCCATCAACATCTGACACCATCTGAGGGTAGTGGAAGCTTGCTGTGTCTCATCAGGAAGCTGCTGTGCCCGGGGATCACACATCAGTCCCTCCTCCCCCTGTGCTCTTTCACCAGTCCAGGCTCTGGGCTTCTGAGAAACCGATTTCATCCTGCACTCCAGGATTCACCAGAAAGTTCCAGAATCCCCCCAGGCCTGTGTCTGCCTCTGTCCCTTTTTTGATCTGGCTCCCGTGTGAAGCTTTGGGGAGATCTTGCTAATATACATCCATTCATTATTGAAAGGTTGCCACTGTTCCTTCAGGAAGGTTAAGCATGATTAAAAGATAGGATTTTTCCACAGGGCACTGCAGAAAAGCTAGGGTTCCCACATTTTTAAGCTGTTTTGGCCAATCCTTGTTGCATAATTTAAAGTCTGTGACTTTTTTAGATTTAATTAGCCAAGGAGCAGCTGCTACAAGTTCATTAGTCCGTATTTATTAAGTACCCTCAGAGGGCTTTGTAGGCGCTTAAGAGTGACCACGTGGACGATGGGTTTCGGACTTGCAAATTTCTTACACTTAAGTACAAGGGGATTACAGATAGCGTCAGGAGGTAGGTTTTTTGTTCCTCAAGGATGGCATCAAAAGACCTGGGCTCCTTGGGCAAATCCCCACAAAGGGCCATGAGTCAAGATGTCAGCCCCTCACGGGGTTGTAGTGACAATTAGTGTGATAACGAGAGGGAAGGCTCATGGTAAATGCAAAACCACACGGATAAGAACTGCTAGCAAGGGCAAGGAGTCAAGCCATTGCCAACCTGAACTTCAAGAACAAGGAAAAAGGGGCGGGGAAGGGCTCTGGAATTTGTGAAGCCCAGTGCAAAAGGACAGTGCAGAACAATGTCCTTTGTTCAAAAACTATCAAGAATTCCAAGACAGTGATAGCAGAGCATTAAACCATGCACAAGGTCCCCCTGAGCACAGGGCCTGTCTGCCGGACTCCCAAAGACCCCGAAAGGGAAGACACTGTGTCTGAGAGGCTGAAGAAATGAAGGAGACAGTGGACGAGACATGGGCTTTATTTGAGAGCATACAGGGAGGATGGTCCAGGAGGGACAGGAAAAATCTGCTCCGGATTGTAAAAGGCATGGAAGTTATACAGCATTTTACATAGGGCGAGGTTAAGCGGTGTTACGCATGAAAAGTACTTAGGCGCAGTGTGAGAAGGCAGTTAGATATGTTGCATGTACATAACATGGCTGTGAATTCTCTCTAGAGGTGAGATTTATATTATTTATAATGAACCAAAGGTGAACTAAAGGTAACCACAAGTTATAGCCAGGCGCGGTGGCCCACGTGTGTAATTGCACTCCTTTGGGAGGTGGAGGCAAGAGGATTGCCTGAGCCCAGGGATTTGAGACCAGTGTTGGCAACTTGGCAAGACCTCATCTCTACAATAAATTAAAACAACAACCAAAAAAAATTAGCTGGGCATGGTGGCACATGCCTGTGGTTCCAACTACTTGGAAGGCTGAGGCCGAAGGATCACCTAAGCCTAACAGGTAGAGGCAGCAGTGGACATGATTGTGCCACTGAACTCAAGCCTGGGCAGCAGAGCGAGACTCTGATTCAAAAAAAAAAAAAAAAAGTTATGGGCATTGATCTAGGCATGCCCGATCTGGTCTGAATCAGCCTGGGAGGCCAACTGCCTCAAGACACGCAAGAACACGCACTATGCATAGATGCAAAAGGTGGTCAGCATGCGTGGAGGACACTTCACTCATGGCCTCAGCATGACCTGCATGCCCAGGAAGTCTGAGAGGAAGGAGACATCCTGGGTTGGCCACCCCCAGGACCCCTTCTCAGGCCCCAAGCCCTGCTTGGAGCCACGTCCAGGATGTGATCATGTTGTCACTGAGTGTGTGTTACCCTACAGAGTCTCCATCCACTACCCTGATGACATGTCAGCCTCTCAAGGGGTGGGTGGAGACCCCAGGGTAAGCATGCCTCTCAAATCCCACCCTGAGAGAGACTCTGTCCTTGGCCCCTACTCCATCAACAGGAGGCTCTGTGTATTTTGAAGGTGCTGGACTATTCAAGCAGGCCTAGGGTGGAGGACACTGAGACTGATGGCCTGGGGTGGTGAGGCGGGCTTCCCAGTCCCCCGCTGAGGGTAAGGAACCCCTGTACACCCACCCCAGCTCTGGGAGCAGAGTCTGGCTGAGCAGGAGGAATGTCACGCTGCAGGTTCCTGGCTACTAATCACAGGGCCAACAGAAGACTCAAGTTCTCCAACATTTCCTCTCCCTGCTCCTGGCTTCCGCCCCTAGCCCTATTCAGCTGATCATTTTCCTCTGGGCTGGAAAATCCAAAAATAGGAAAAGAAAACTACACTTTTTACTACCTCGAGGCTCTTGTATCAAATGACACAGTCACTTTGCCTCATACTTTTCATCAAAGGAGCCTTTGTAAGGTCCTGGGGCAGAAACCAGGCCTTGGAAGACAGCCACCAGGAAGCCGTGCAGAAAGTGCTGAGCAAGCAAGGGGACTCTTGGTGCTAGAGGTGGGGGCAAGGTCCCAAGAGCTTCCCCATCCCCCAGAAAGGGCCAGTGCTAGACGCTTGCTACCATGGGGCAGCTCTTCTCTGAGTCCTAGTTCTAGCTTCAGACCCTATAATTGACAGAGCAGCTAACAGGTGCCACCCACTTCTGGGGGCCAACGACAAGGCCATAGGAGCTCAACAAGCACTAAAGGAAAAATGAATGATCAATCCAATGAACAGAAGGAGGAATGCAACAGGCAATATGAGAAAGGCTCTGTGAGCTAAAGTATTCTGCAAAGCCTTCTAGAAAAGAGAGTTCACCTTTACCAAATACCTAGCGTGTATTGTGTCCTGTCCAATGCACTTTCTGTCATCTATTTCATCCATGGCCCTCCAGAAGGAGCCATGTTACCAACCCTGCTATCTTAGTCTGCTCTAGCTGCCATAATAAAACAGCAAACTGGGTGTCTTACACAGAAAACATTTATTCACTCATAGTTCTGGAGGCTGAAATCCAAGGACAAGGTGTTGGCAGGTTTGGTTTCCTCTGAAGCCCCTCTCCTGGTTTGCAAACGACTGCCTTCTTGCTGTGTCCTCACATGGTCTTTCCCCTGTGTCCAAATTTCCTCATCTTATAAAGACATGAATCAGATTGAATTAAGGTCTCATTGTAACGGAACCGCTTCTTTAAAGGCTGTCTCCAAATAAGGTCACATTTCAAGGTACTGGGGTTCAACACATGAATTACGAGGGGACACAATTCAGCCCATCACACCCACTTTGAAGATGAGGAAAAAGAACTCTTCGAGGTTCAGGAATTGCCTGAATTTACACAGCCAGGAGGTGGCAGAGACCAAGTGTGGCAAGAAGCTGAAATCAGGCCGGGTTCCGTGGCTCAGTCTGTAATCCCAGCACTCTGGGAGGCCGAGACGAATGGATTGCCTGAGCCCGAAGATTCGAGACCAGCCCGAGCAGCTTGGCAAGACCTTGTCTCTACAATAAATAAAAAATGAATCGGACGTGGTAGTGCATGCCTGTAGTTCCGGCTACTTGGAAGGCTGAGGTGGAAGGATCGCTGGAAGCCAGCAGGTCAATGCTGGGGGTGACCGTGAGTGTGCCACTGCACTCCAGGCTGGGCAACAGAGTGAGATGCCAACTCAAAAAGAAGAAGAAGAAGAAGAAGCTGAAATTAGATTTTTTTTTTTTTTGAGTTGGAGTCTCACTCTGTCACCCAGACTGGAGTGCAGTGGCCGCTCCCGGCCACCGCAGCCTCGACCTGCTGGGCTCCAGCGATCCTTCTACCTCAGCTTTCCAAGTAGCTGGAACTACAGGTGCGCGCTACCACGCCTGGCTAATTGTTTGATTTATTGTAGAGATGAGGTCTCGCCAAGTTGCCCAGGTGAGTCTCGAACCCGCGGGCTCAGGCAATCCACTCACCTCAGCCTCCCAAAGTGCTGGGATTACAGGCTGAGCCACCAAGCCCGGCTTGAAACTAGATTTAAAGAAAGGTGGCCAAGCATGGTGGCTCAGCCTGTAATCCCAGCACTTTGCGAGGCTGAGGTGAGAAGATTTCCTGAGTCTGGGAGTATGAGACCAGCCTGGGCAACTTGGTGAGACCTTGTCTCTACAATAAATCACAAAAACTAGCTGGGCATGGTGGCGTGAGTCTGTAGTTCCAGCTACTTGGAAGGCTGAGGGGGAAGGATTGCCTAAGTCCAGCAGGTCGAGGCTGCAGTGGCCATGAGCGTGCCACTGCACTCTAGCCTGGGCGACAAGAGTGAGACTCCAACTCAAAAAAAAAAAAAAACCAGAAAGGTGTTGTGTCTTGTTTATTTGGGTCTGTGAATGAAGATCCAGAGCTGCTGTGATGACATATGTGAAAAGAACAGTGACTGTATTCACTTGGAATGTAGGGCCCACTCTGCCTTCCATCTGTGCTCATAAACCTGCCTTTTACTTCCAACCATTCTCACATTTCCTCTCACCAAAGGCTAAGGAGGAAAATGTCTTTGAGAGGGGACAGATGTAAGTCCTCACTCCCTGACCCACTACCCCCCACACCTGCCATAGCAAAGTTGATCTGTAGCCACAGGCCTGAATAGCTTCCTCTGGACCCCACCCCACATCCCCTCCTAGGTCCCCCCAGACAGGAGAGTGAGCCTGTAACTGACAGCCTGGAAGTCTTCCCTTTGAATCAGCCACAGCTGGGTCTTCTTCCTGAAGACCAGGTTGGTATGGGCCATTCTGAGACAAGAGCTGGTAAATGAAAAAAAGAGGGAGGTAACTGGACTAAGAAATATTAGAGCTCACTCTTGCTGACAGTCACCTCTGGGCAATTTCCATAACCTCACATCCACAAAGCCCTTAGTATTGGAGCTAGCCTGAGTGGGTTCCTAGATAACGATGATTGGAAGGCTCTGGAAGTGGGTGGGAGAAAGCTAACTTCAAAGGAACTCCAGATGACTACCCTAAGCAAACCACAGGAACTACAGGACAAGCCTGGTTCACAGATAAGTTAGGGCCAGAGTCAGAAACTCAGATGCCTGGAGGGCCCAGGTGGGCCAGGTAAAAGAGAGAAGTTGGACTGGTGTCACTGATAGAAAACGAAGAGCCGGTAAAGCCTCTCCTCACCTCCCTCCCTCCCGTTTTCCCCATGTGGAGGTGGAGGCCCCATGTCCAATTCAAGGGCGGCCAGAAATTCAGACTTTTATGTGATACCTGCTGGTTTTTAAATGTTAGTTCAATTTTCTTTAGCCACTCTGGGGACCTAACAAGAGTCTGTGGGGCCAGCAGCTCACAATCTCTGAACTTGAGATGTTATTTCCTTTATGACAGAGTCTCTGTTTCACTCAGAGACACACTGGGGGATTTCTTTAAACAGAAAACTCTGCTAGTATAAAAATAGAACGTGATTCACTCTCTAACAATGTTTAAGCACAGAAGCAGCAGTAAGGGACGCTTCATCCTTTCACAGATTGCCTCACCTTGAGGTGTTTCAAGAGGCAGATTTCTTAATGCATTTCAAATCAGGTTAGCATGGCAAAAATCTAATTTTCATACAACTTCTTGAAGGAAGATGGGAATTTAACTAAAGCCCTGATCAAGATTAAGGAAGGTACAAGGCAGAGGTCTGGGAGCAGGAAAATGAGATGGGAGAAGGTGACAGGGGTGGAGGGTGGAAAGAGGGTGAGGCTGGGTGCTCAGGCTGTGTGGTGCTGGGAGAGGCTGGCCACCACCCTGTGAAGCCGGTCACACAAAGAGCAGTGGGACCTGGGGATCAGAGGGAATGGAGAGGGGAAGAGGAGAAGGAAGCATCATTAGTTGCCATGGTGACAAAGGAAAAAGGAAGGGGAGAAAGAGTGAGGGGGATGTCAGGGAAGAGCTATGTGGTGCTTCTGCCTACAACAAACTCTCTCTTCTCTATCCAGGCACCCTTCTCCCTGGCCCCTCTGATGCCTCCCCAATCCTGACTCTGCTCTTCCCTGGCACCCATAAATTACGATGCAATTAAGTCAAGGACATTTAGATCCCAAGCATGAATGTGATGAATGAATACACACTCACTGAGCCTCTGGGTCTCCAAAAGGCTGCTTGGACTCAAAGTATTTTCTTCACTGTCCTGCCATAAAACCCGATTCCACATTGGGGCAGCAATTTTTAGACAAAGGCTTTGTTCATATTCAATGACAAACTCTCATTAAGAGAGGGAGTATCTTGACTACCAATTTCTAGAATCTCACAAGGAATTAATTTATTATATGTAGCAGGGATCTCAGCTTCAGCCTGGGAATGTCTATTGCTAGACATTCAGCCTGGGAATGTCTATTGCTAGGCACATCTAAATATGTGTGATAAACTGGTGGACGGACCCCAGACAGATCAGTTCATAGGATGTTCCCACTCACATCTGCTGTGTGTGTCCAGCATTCATTTCCCCTTGATTTTCTTTTGGGGTACTCCCGCTTCCTCAGTCTTAGTCCATGAGGTTCAGGTGAACTGACACCTAGTGGAGGGGTGGGCCCAGGACCCAGATCTGGCCAATCAGAGCATGCCATCTTCTGGTCAAAGTGATTGGTTCATATGTGGACACATGACCCAAACCTGACCAATGAGAAGTTTTTCTGGAACTCGTGGAATGACCAACTCTCTCTTTCTATTGGGCACTAAGCTAGTTGAATATATGTCCAGAGCTGCATTGGGTCATCTTGTTCCACTTGGGGAAAGCCTTCCTGAGAATAAAGTCAATACAGAAGAAAGTAGAGCCAAGAGATGGGAAAAAACAGGCAGAGAGAGGAAGGGAGGGGGAAGAGGAAAGAGAAAGTGAGTCCTTGATGACATCATTTGTGTCCCCAGATCCACCAGCAATAAGAGACATCTCTAAACTTTACAGCTTCCATTTTTACTATTAACTTTGATTTGAATTGGGCTTCTGTCACTTGCAACCAAGAATCCTGAATCATGCAAGGGCTTTCCCATTATGAGTTGGCAGCTGGACTCAGCAGCAGTGAATAGGGAAGGTATCCTGACATCTGTTCCCAGCCTGTTCTATGGAAAAAGATATGCTCACGAACCTCAGCAAGGAAGTTTGCGAGATATGAGAAGAAGCCGAGTTATCAGAGGCACATGTAAGAACCTGCAGAGAAGGGAATCATTTCCCCACTTCTTAAGAGAAAACAACCCTTCTCTGGCACCATGAGGGGATGGCTTGGTGGTGGTGCCAAAGGAAATGGCAACAGGGTCTGACTGAGGGGGGATGCCCAGTGGAAAACTTCACAGACGTAAATGTACTATGCACTGCCAGCATTCAGAGCACTAGGCTTAGAAGGTGATGCATAAGAAGTCAGGAAGCAACCCAGATGTCTATCAACTAATGGATGAATAAATGAAATGTGCAATAGCATACAATAAAATATTGGGCAATGCAAAGGAATGAGGTACTGGTTCCTGCTACAACATATGGATTAGCCTTGAAAATACTACGCTAAGTGAAAGAAGCACAAAGGACCACATGTTGTAAGATTCCATTGATATGAAATGTCCAGAATAGCCAGATCTACAGAGACAGTCGATTAATGGTTGTCTAGAGCTGGAGGAACAGAGTTGTGTGTATGTGGGGGGGGGTGACAACTTAGGAGTACAGAGTTTCTTTTGGGGTGATGAAATGTTCTAAAATTGAACATGGTAGTGGTTGATTATAACTTTATGAAATACTAGAAGCGCTTGAGTTGTGCACTTTAGATGGGTGAATTGTTTGGTACGTAAATTGTATCTCAATAAAAGTTGATTTTTTTTTTTTTAAAAAGCAAGGCTCTTGAGGTCCTGCCACTCTTTGAGTGGTAGGGTTGAGGGTGAGGGGTTGGCCTCCAGAAGGCTGGGTCACATCATGTAGCCGCTGCCACTCTGGGAGCCAGTACTGCCCTCAGACCTGGACAAGAGACCTTGCTCTGGGCCAGCACTTTAAGAGACCTCCACTCTGACTCTAGCCTCACCCTTCCCAGAGGGGTAAGGAGTCTGTAGGACCCAGTGGACATATCTACCCACACTCACACTTCCTTTTTTCCAGAGCATACTCTGAGTACATGGGCCTCTGGAATTCCTCACCCAAAAGGCCCCAAACCTGTCTCTAGAACCAGTGCACCTCTTCCCCAGGCCCATCCTCCCAAGGATTGCTGGTAAGTAGACATGAAGTATGACTCAAACTTGGATATGCAGGCTGGAATGTCCGTATCAGGCCCCTCACAGACCGATGCAGAGCTGCGGGAGAGAGGAGGAGGAGGAAGAGGGCAGTCTATGGGCCATGAGTGCAGGGTCAAAGGGGCAGGGGTGAGGGGCAGGGGGAAGCCTGCAGCCAACTTTCCCCACAACTACCCTCTTCCAGCATAGTGACCTGAGGGGTATGAGATTCTAAATTCAAACTCAGCCTTCCAGGACATTACAAAGACTTATTTGTCAAGATAGGAGGCTACAACGCTTGACAGTTTGTTCATTTGTTGTATAATTTTCACATATTTAAACACATGGTTTGTGAACCTGTCCTCTTGTCCTAGGTCCCTACACATGTTAGGCGCTGACCTGCTGGGAGGTGCTACATTTAAGAGAGAAATCTTTAATATCAGAGCTTTTCTTTCTAGTGAATTGCAGTGTGGGGCTTTCCCAGGTTGCATTTGGGGATTTGGGAAACACAATTCATAGATCCCTTGCTCCAGGCTAAAGAGAAAGCTGACACGTGGCTATCTGCAGCCTTGAAGTTGAATGATTTCTCTCAGTTAGGTCTTAGTTGAGCCCAAGGATTGGGGCATGTCATGAGGCAATGGCTAGAGACTGGGGTGGTTCCATGAGCCATACTAAGGAATTTCATGTCTGTCTGGCTCACTTGACTTTGTTTTTCTTAAAATATAATGTAATAGAGTCCATTTGTCAAGGAATTCCAGCAGAAGCATTGAGAAAAATCTGAGAGCAGAGCTGGAGACGGGCCAGGGTATCCACTCATCCTCCTTCTGCATCTATCCTAAGTGTCCCCAAACCCAGGGAGATCCAATGCTAGCTCGCATGGGGATAGTGACCCGCAAGACATGTGGTCTCCGACCTCCAAGAAGTCACCAGCTGGTTGACAAATTAATACTGATTCCGAAGTTGTTGAAACACAGTTTGTTTAAAAAACCCACAATAGAATTTAGGGTATAACACAAAGTGTTTTCAAGACCAGAGATCATCTAGTCCAGAGTTCCTCAACCTCAGCACTACTGACATTTCAGGCCAGATAATCCTTTGCTGAGTGGGTGCTGGGGAAGGGGCGGAGGGTGCCTGTGCATGGGATGTTTGCGGCATCTTAGTCTCTGCCTACAAGATGCCAGTAGTAGGTTCCTTGCCCAAATGTCTCCAGATGCTGCAAATGTCCTCTGGGGATCAAAAATCACCCCCGGTTAAGAACCACTGTTGTGGTCTAATCCCCTTCCTGTCCAGTGTAATTGATGTCTCTAGACTCAAAGTACTGCAGAGAGCTCGAGAAGGGGGAAGTGATCATGAGCTGGAGAAACCTGGCTTCCTGGAGGAGGCAGCATCCTGAACTGAGCCTCAAAGAATGGAGGAAATTGGCTAATCTAACTAGAGGACAGCAACTCCAGGTAGAGAGAACAGCGTACTCCAAGGCAGAAGGGCAGGAACAAGCAGCGTGCAGCACGTGGTTGTGCAGCTGTGCAATTCTCAGAGGTGCCAGGGGACACGTGGGAGCTGAAGTCCAACCCACCTGCCACCAGCCAAGCCATGCCCCTGGGCACAGGGCTGCATCAGTCCTGAAGAAGGGGAGCTTTTTCTTAGTACAAAGGTGTCCTGTGCTCCCCACCCCATGTGCCCCTGGTGCTGCATCTGCCCCAAAAGTGGGTCTTTTTCTAAAGACACAAAGACACCACAGAGGCCAGTCAAGGCCCCACGAATGAGCACACCCTGGGCTGGCAAGGAGAGGCAAAGGAGGCCAGCCCTCTGTCCCGGTCTGACAGGACCCTAGCTGACCCCTCCATGCTCTTCTCCTCTCTGACTGCTCTGGTGAAGACCCCATCCTGCCCATCAGAAGTGCTCCATGGAAGAACGAGAGTAAGTTCTTTCAAGAGCTCAAATCAGGTTAAACCAAAAGAAAGAAGGTTCTAAGTCTGGGTCTAGAGAGACACAGTAGCCAGTGTGTCCTGGTTTCAGAATACCACTGTTTCTGCCCCTTCTGAAGAAAGGCCCTACAGAGACAGGGTCACCTTTCAGGGAGGTCGCTTCTGCCCAGAGCACTTTCCCTCTGGCATACAGACCTTCAGAACCGCAGGAACCCCTCACCCCACTGCCTTCCCTTCCTCTGCTCACTGATCCAGCAACGGGCCAGTACGAACTAAGGAGCAGGCACTCTTAAAGATACATGAAGACTTCCCAAAGGGTATATGTTTTGGCATTGGTCATTTTAAGAGTCTCACAGGACCAAGCCCTCCACTTCCCCAAAGGCTCTCTTGTACAGGTGATCTGTCTGAGCACGAGCTTGGGGATGACAGCGTTGCCAGGTCTCTTTCCTGCCTCTCCCTGCATGATCCTTTTCTCCCATTTTTTGTTGTTGTTGTTGTTTTTTGAGTTGGAGTCTCACTTGTCGCCCAGGCTGGAGCGCAGTGGTACGCTCATGGCCACTGCAGCCTCATTCTGCTGGGCTTAGGCGATCCTTCCCCCTCAGCCTTCCAAGTAGCTGAACTTCTCTCCCATTTTCTAAAAGAAGAGCATACCTCTTACCCAGCCCAAACCTTACCATGGTGCACAACTTGGGGGAAAATGTCCAGTGCAATGAAGGGACAGTCTAAATGGTGGTATCCATGTTGAGGAAAGGAGCAACCCTGATGACTGAGCAAGTTCCCTAGCATCCAGTTCTCTGCTTTCATTCAAAGTCAAGGAGAACCAAAGCTAGCAGTCAGCTGATAGCTTGTTACCGATCTGCCCATATGATTTTTGGCATATTATAACTCAAAGACAGCATCCACAATTGAGTGGCATTGCTACCACATAAGTCCTTGCATTCCTTTATACTTATGAGAAAAGGTTTCTTTCTTTTCTTTTTTTTTTTTTTTTTGAGTAGGAGTCTCACTCTGTGGCCCAAGCTGGAGTGCAGTGGCACGCTCACAGTTACCGCAGCCTCTACCTGCTGGGTGGGCTCAGGCAATCCTTCCGCCTCAGCCTTCCAAGTAGCAGGAACTACAGGCATGCACCACCACACCCGACTGTTTTGATTTATTGTGGAGATGAGGTCTCGCCATATTGCCCAGGCTGGTCTTGAACCGGTGGGCTCAGGCAATCCTCTCGCCTCTGCTTCCCAAAGTGCCGGGATTACAGGTGTGAGTCACCATACCTGGCAAGAAGAAAGTTTCTGAGCTCAACTCTTACATTAATTTTTTTAAAAAAAGGAATGAACACTGAACTCTTACCCTTTCTAGCTATAAGTATGTATTCGCCCATGGATATATGAACTAATTGGGGGGGGGAGCTTCATCTAGTTAAGAGAT
Organism: Cephalopachus bancanus; assembly: GCA_027257055.1. Lineage (NCBI taxonomy): Eukaryota > Metazoa > Chordata > Mammalia > Primates > Tarsiidae > Cephalopachus > Cephalopachus bancanus. The sequence goes on along the minus strand of JAPVLO010000264.1, from coordinate 454,587 downwards.
GTGTTTCCAATTAAACTTTATTTTTTATGCTTCCTTATTACTACTGAAATTCGTAAAGCATTTGTTTTGATTAATTGTGTACTAGTCATCATGGTACAAATCTAGACATAATGTTCTTTAACATTTAGAGTCTTCTGTTGAAGAAAGTTCTAAAAATAAATTCATTTTATATACATAGCTTTGTTGGAGAGAGGCATGGTAGGGCGATACATGCAAGACTTCCAATCATAAAACCATATTAGGCTAAAATTCTCAGGGTGAGAGGAATAGAAATATAAGTTCTAGGAGAAAAAAGGAAGATGGAATTTGTCCAATATGTTCTTATGTTTTGTAAAGGGGTGATGGTGGTGTCCCGTCCAGTCACGACAGCATTACATTTAAAACATTTTTCAGAGTGCTGTAACAGATTTTTTTTATTTTGCTTTTTTTGAGTTGGCATCTCACTCCGTCGCCCAGTCTGGAGTGCGGTGGCACGGTCACGGTCACACAAGCATTTACCTGCTGGACTCCGGCAATCCTTCCACCTCAGCCTTCCAAGCAGCCGGAACTATAGGTGTGCGCCCAGCTAATTTTTGATTTATTGTAGAGATGAGGTCTCACCAAGTTGCCTGGGCAGGTCTCAAACCCGTGGGCTCAGGCAATCCACTCACCTCAGTCTCCCAAAGTGCTGGGATTACAGGCTGAGCCACCGAGCCCTGCCCAGTTTTAAGAGGTCAGTATTCGTCATTATTTAAAGTCATGAAAAATATTGTAAAGGTTTTCACCTAAAAACATGCAAGTTTTCAAAATTCTTTTAGAAGTCTAAGATACATGTTTAGAGCACCAGGGTCATGGAGCCGGCACCAAAGAGCTTGTGCTCACAACAGATGAAAAATAAGGGCGGTGGCCAGCACCGTGGTTCAAGCCTGTAATCCCAGTCCTGAACTTTGGGAGGCGGAAGCGAGAGGATTGCCTGAGCCAAAGGGTTCGACAACAGCCTGGGCAACTTGGGGAGAACTCATCTCTACAATAATAAATCAAAAAATTACCTGGTGTGGTAGCCTGTGCCTGTAGCTAAGGCAGAATGATTGCCGGAGTCCAGCAGGTGGACGCTGGGGTGGCCATGAGCGTGCCACTGCGCTCCAACCTGGGCGACGGAGTGAGACTCCAACTCAAAAAAAAAAAAAGAAAGAAAGAAAAGAAAAAAGAAAAAGAAGGGCTGTGAATATCCTTGAGATCTTTGGGGGACTTCAGAGAATCCTCAGTGTCAGAGATAGACTCTCACTGGTTGCTGGGTTAGTGAGAAAAGAGCCAAGGGGCTCCCCCTTCATCCTAGCCACACTTTCCTCTAATCTTTTGTTTTCTTGTTTTATTTTCAGCGCTCCTCTAAAATCCGGATCATTCTCTCCACTACAGATACCCTGTCGGGTCAGGCGGAGTGCTGTTCTGCGTTTTTCCACCATCACCCTCAACTCTTCCTTTCTTCCGGGGAGCTCTCTGGGTCGGCAGCACCCGGTTCCACCCGGGCCGGGTCTGGCTCGCCCGCCCCTCTGGCTGCCACTTGACTGTGACTTTGGCCCAGTCCTCCCTCCCCCGCCGAATCCCAAGTTTTCTCCTCCGTGTCTTGTCTCCAACTCCTTTTCCTCCGCAGTGAGATGTGGATCATCAGAATGAAGTGAGATGAAATTTGCGAAGCGCCTGGCACGCAGCTCGGCCTGCAGCCAGAAGCAAACCCGGGCTAATCGTGCGGTTAAAATCCCACAGCGACTCCGAGAAGCCGGGCTTCTTGGGGGTTCCCACTTTCTTCGCCCCGGGAACCAAGGAGAGTTCCCAAACCCCCAGATCTCCTCTAAGTAACTTGCCAACTTAGGGTGATGCAGACGCCCTCCTCCCTCCCGCCCCCGCGGGGTCCACCCTGGGCGCCGCAGCCCCGGAGCTATGAGGTCATGCTCAGGTCACGTGACCGCCGCGCATCTGTCAACTGTGATACAATTCCTAAGACGGTCGGGGCGTTTAGGACATTCAAACCTACTCTCTCCTCCCCCCTCTCCTGTGCGCTGGCCCCTTTCCACACCAAGGGGCCGTCTCAAAAGTCTAGGCATCGGAAGGGTATGGCTCCAAACGCTGCAATTTGAGAAAGGAAGGGAGAGAGGGATAAAAAAATTTTTTAAAGTCTAAGACTGCACTTCTTGCTGCTGCAGTTTGGGAGCCATGCTTAAAGCCGGTTCTTTATTCTGACACAGCACTTTGGCATGGGTTTTGGTTTTTGTTTTTGAGTTGGAGTCTCACACCGTCGCCCAGGCTGGAGTGCAGTGGCATACTCATGACCACCCCAGCGTCGACCTGCTGGGTTCAAGCAATCCTTCTGCCTCAGGCTTCCAGGTAACTGGAATTACAGGCGCACTGATAATTTTTGATTTTTTATAGAGACAGGTCTCGCCAAGTTGCCCGGGCTGGTCTCGAACCCTCGGGTTCAGGCAATCCACTCGCCTTGGCCTCCTAAAGTGCTGGGATTACAGGCTGAGCCACAAGCCCGGCCTGGCATAGGTTTTAAGAGTCTTTTAAAAGTCAGCACACTTTTAAAACCCATTCGTTCCAGTTCTAGGATGCTTACCTATGGAAATAATCCAAACTGGGGCACAGGGTTAGGTACACAAAAATGCACTGCCTTGTTACCGAACTAACAAAATAGGTGATGAGCTTGACTAAATCAGGGTATAAAAGTCAATATTATATTAGGAAGTCATTAAAATGATGATTTTCAATAATTTTTCAGGACATGGAACATGCACCCAAAAATGACAAGAGCAAGTGTTTGTTGAGCTCTTACTAGGTGCCAGGTGTTCTGCTAAATACTGTATATGGATTGATTCTTAAACATTAAGAGACAGATATCATTATTATTCTTATTCTAAAAACTGGCCTAAAGAAGGAAATTGCCTAAGGCTGACTAGCTAATAAAGTGTGAAAATTTATCCAGAGGGCTGAGTACGTGGTAGAGGCTGGAACTGAACCAGGTTAAGTCCAGCCTCTTCACCCCCATTTTCTGCCTGCCTATCAAAGTAATAACTAGTAAGAAATCAGGATACAACACCACATGTCCATCACCAGGCCAGTGATGTGCATATATGTGTATATGTGTACTACTACACACAATGTATGCAAGAATGGAAGACAGACTCCCACATTTTTACTGTGATATGTCTCAGTGGTACAATTACCAGTGATTTAAACTTTCTTTTAAATTTTCTACAATGCAGGCTGGGCGTGGTAGCTCATGCCTATAATCCCAGCACTTTGGGAAGCTGAGGCAGGAGGATTGCTTGAGCCCAGGAGTTTGGGACCAGCCTAGGCAGCTTAGAGAGACCTTGTCTCTACAAAAAATTTAAAAAGTTAACCAAGAGTGGTGGTGCATGCCTGTTGTCCCAGCTATGTGGGAGGCTGAGGTGAGAGGATCGCCTGAGCCCAGAAGTTTGAGATTGCAGTGAGCCATGATTGTGCCACCGCACTGCAACCTGGGTGACAGAGTGAGACACTCAACTCCAAAAAAAAAAAAAAAAAAATCTACAGTATATGTGTATTAATTTAACAATTAGACAAAATGTTATATATAGATTGATTTCAATAAAAAGCCATCTGCTGATTACAGCATTATTCATTATAATAAAAACTTGAAAGCAGCTCAAATGTCAATTACAATTAGATTAGTTAAGTAAATTATAAAGTATATATTAGTTGCAATAGCTTTCAAGGCATTAAAAATGAAGATTACAAAAACCAAGTGATACAATTATGTGAAAATAAAAAAAATGGTAGGCGTGTTAGGTATAATTATGTGTGGATATCACCAAATCTATAAGGAAAAAGAAAATGAAAGCTATAGCAAAACAGTAGTTATATGTGATTTAAAAAACTTTTTTGAACTTCTAAAACATTTTTCTATCTCTTGAAAAATATTAAAACTAGTTTCATTAAGATTTACCATCAAAATTAGCATGGAACACATGGGTATCTCTTTTGCCTTTCAGGGTGCTTTATGTTTTATCTCATTTTATTGCCAAAGCACCCTAGTGAAAATAAGCATTTTTCTTTCCCATTTTACTGATAGGAAAGTTAAGACATAGAGAAAGTGAGTGGCCTAAACTAGTGCATGAGTGGACTAGAACCCTAGGCCTGCAATCTCCCACCCCTGGGCTCTGGCCTATTAAACCACACTGATTCCCTTACATAAAGGGCTGCATGGTCCAGCCTGGGGAATACAAACTGCTATTATTAAGACCCCACACACAAGATCCAAGTGTGGGTTCTCTCCAGTGGGTGAGCCTGAAGGCAGGAAACATGCCCTATGAATGCTCTTTGCCTTCTGAGTGGAAATGCCTAAGGCCTATAGCGTTCTCCCCACCACACTACAAACTCCACCCACCCACCTCTCCCCCCACCACACTCACACACAGCCACCCTTGTCTCCAAAAACAATCTCCCTGGGAACGTGCCCTACCCTTGGATGGAGAGAGAGGCCAGTAGATTTGCAGAGTATCTTCCCCTACATCCTTTTAGGTGCAATGCTACCCACAGCCCCAATAGGAGGGGCAGAGACCCCACAGGCCAGATGTGCCAATGGCCTGTTACAAGCCAGGCAAGCATAAGTGAGGCAAGCCAAGAAGGAAAGATCAGAAGAGGACAAGGGTCAGTGATAGCTGGTGAAGCCAGCACTAGGGAAAGGGGAGTGGGGGGGGGGTCAGGTGCCTGGAGAGTCCCAGGAAATTTGGTCATCAGGGCTTTAGTCCATCACATAACAGAGATGTGACTTGCCAGGATTTTATAACAGCCAGAGAGCATTGGAGTGAGCTCCATCTAAAGCCCAAAGAATCCATCAAAGCTAGCCCACAATTCCACAGAGCCAGGCTCCATCATTCGTTCAAAATATACCTAGAGTCATCCTTGCTTACCGTATCTTTCTGATTCTCATGGGGTCAGAGTCCATATCCAACCGCCAGTCTCTTTCTGGGATTGGATGACCCCTGTGGCTCAAGGTAGGAAAAATCTGCGAAGATGCAGGCAAAGAGGTGGCCACCTATCAAGAGAGACAAACCCAAACCCCAAAGCACATGAAGCAAACTGAAGGGCTGAGAGTTCAGGAATGTGTCCAAATCTGAGGATTCCAGAGCACAGTGGGGAAAGGTTCCAGAAGGCAGGAGGCAGGAAGAGGTGAGACTTGGGCCGTCCAGAAATTAAAGCATGCTTTAAAGAGCTAAGAGAAAACAAAAGACTCCTTTAGTGTGGTGATGGCAGAAAGAGTTGAAAGGGGAAACCGAGTCTCAGTTTACCAATCCTGCAGGTGAGTGAAGGGAAAGGGGAGTGGGTGTGGGTGGATAAGATGATTGGCTGACCTAAAGGATTTCTGTAAATAGTGCATCTACGCCTTGAGGTAGGAACCATGGAATATCACAATGTTAGCAGCTCTTGCTACTGAAGACAAAGGTGAGGTGAATGGTAATCTTTGTAAGGAAAAGGGACATCATTGTCCCCAAAAGCTATTTGCAGGGGGCTTTTTGAGAAAAAAAGAGTCACTTATATAGAGGCCTGTGCATTGCTCTGAGTGGGCGGATGACTGGACATGGGTTTCCCTGTTTCTGTGGAGTTGGAGAGATGTCTTTTGAATAAGAAAGGGGAGGGGCAAGGGCTCTATTGGGCACCTAATAAAAATGGGCATACAGAAATATGAGGCCACGTTCCTCTCATGCTTGCAAGCTCCCAGTGGCTTCCCATTGTCTTTAGGATGAATCCAGTTCCTTAAGTGTCAGTCACAAGACTCCATGTCTGAGACCCGGCCCTACCCCTTCTCTCTCCCCTCCACCTGCTTTTTGGAGCCCCACTGGTCTCTTTATTGCTCCTCAAACCAGCAGAACTGTTTTTGCCTTTTGGTTCAAGTGTGGCTGTGGTCTGAATGTTTGTGTCCCCCCCAAATTCATATGGTGAAACTTAACCCCAAGGCGATAGATAGTATTAAGAAGTGGGGAAGTGACTAATGCACTTATAAAACACAACCTGAGGAAGCTTGTTCACCGTTTCTGCCACATGAGGACCCACAGAAGATGCCATCTATGAGGACGGATCCTCACCAGATATTGAATCTGCCGGTGCCTTGATCTTGGACTTCCCAGCCCCCAGACTGTGAGTAATACATTTCTGTTGTTTGTAAATTGTCCAATCTAAGGTATTTTGTTACAGCAGCCTCAAGGGACCAAGACAAAAGTGATGCACTCTGCTTGGAACGCCCTTCCTGTCTCCTCAACCTCCACCCTCCCTTCTGCTGTATTTGTGGCTGGCTCCTTCTCATTCTTGAGGTGCAAGTGAATGTCAGGAAGGGACCCTACTTGAGCAGGGCACGTGGAGGGCCCTGCTTCCCTTAATCCTTTACTTCTCCTCGACACTTAGATCAATCCCAAATCATCAACTGTCTACTGGCTCAGGGTATCCCCATGAACTCTGACCCCTCCCACTGCCTCCTATCTTCCATCCACTTTAGAATGTTCCTTTGTGAAGGATGGGCCTTAACTGTCCTGTTCACAGCAAGGGATGCAGTGCATAGCAGTTCACCTGACACTTGGTAGTCACTCAATAAATATTTGTGGAATGAACGAATGAATGAATAAGATCTGCTGATGTGAATTTAATGGAGTGAAAATCCAGGGCTCAATCAAGCAAAGATGAGAATCTTCAAATACTCCCTATTTTTCTTGTGTCACCAGTTGAGGCCCAATCCATCTTGCTTCCACTTCCTCCCCTCCTGCCCATCCCACCTGTTCCTCCCTGTCTTCTCCCTTCCTTCCTCCCTTTCTTCTTTCTGTTGCTGATTGCAAGTTCTGCTATTTGTCACTTGCAGGTCAAAATAAACAAGCACAAGATGTGGTGGAAGGAAGGAGACTTCATTCCAAAAGCCAGCAGATGGGAAAATGACCAAGCTCATGCCTCTCAGAATTTCAGACTGAGAATAGTTGATTTTAAAGGGAAAGAATGGAACGAGGAGTATCTGGGAGCAGCACAGGGAGCAGATCTTGCTTGGATGGTTATCTGGAATTGGTGTCCATCTGGAGAGGTGGTGACGCCGATTGTGGCTGGGTTGTCGATAAATGACCTTCAGGTGACCTCTAAACAATGGAGAATTCTGCTCGGGATCCCCATACTCTGTTATTCCAAAGTCTCCTCTAGAATAGCCTCTGGAATGTCTCAAGCAAGTACTCAATTAGATTAGAAAGAAGAAAAATCGTTAAATTATAGGCTAAGAGAGAAAAAAGCTTAAAACTTTCTCAAAAGCCAAAATGGAAATTCTTGGTTACCTTTTCCTCCCTTCTCCCTTCCTTCCTTCCTTCCTTCCTTCCTTCCTTCCTTCCTTCCTTCCTTCCTTCTTCTCTTCCCTCCTTCCTCTCTTCCCTCCTTCCTCCCTTCCCTCCCTCCCTCCCAGTCTTTCCCTGGGTCACATTCCTTGTGCGGTCACCCACAGGCACCCTTTCTCTGTGGGCCTTCATTGTGACTTAGCCCTGAGGTCAAGGAGAAGTGAAGAACTTTCCAGGACCCGGCAGTGGCCATGCATTTTCCATCATATCTGTCCTGCTGGAAGTCAAAGTTCTTGAACTTCTGTACCATATGTTTTTCAGAAAACGAATGATGAGAGTCCAGTCTTTTCGGGCTTTTTGTTTGCAGGCCCAGGAGGCTCCTTAGCTGAAGATGACCCTAAACCACTTCCTCGCTTCCTCTGGGCTTCAAATTCAGACAAACATTTGGCTCTCCAGAACCTTCATGACGCAACCCCTCTGTAGTCTCCACGATATGAATGTACTGGGGTTTGGTAGCAGCCAGGATGGGTGGAAGATCACCCCTCATGGCATCATCCCTCAGCGATGGTGGAATGTGGTCGATTCCATCCCACCAAGGATACGTCGGAGGGTGTGGAGAGCCCACAAAGGGTCTGGACTGATCCCCCTTTTGCTGCGTCTATAGAGAGCAGCAGAGTCATCCACCTTCCAATGAAAGGCTACTGTCCTGTAGCACAAGGCTGCTGGGTGATCTGGGGGTTGCTCAGGAAAGCACGGGGTGCTGTGAGAGGGACGAGGGCTTGTCACGCTTTAGGACAGAACAAAGCGATGGGGGAAGGGGGAGGGGGAGACTAGGGTCCTTTCCCACCTACTGTCAATACAGGCATGATTTCAGAGATGAGATTGTGATTTGAAAGGGGTGTATGGGTATGCTGGGGAGCACATAGGAAGGAGGCAAAGGCTTAAGCAATGTCCCTAGGGAACCCAGCAAGGGGCTGCAGTTGTGCCCGGAGGCGTAGAGGGTGATGTCGTTGTCCCCAGACTAGATCTTCTGACCCACTTCCCGTGTCCTATGACCCAGGGCCTGAAAGGAAGCCCTGAGCACTTTCTGTTTTGCTGGTCTGGTCTTTTGGCCTTCTCTGAGGTCACATGGTCAAAGCATCCCCCCTCCCCCGCATCTCTGGCTCTCTGGGCTACTCAGGATCAGAACGAAGTCTACACTCTCCCTCCACCAAGTTAGTCCTGCCTACCGGACTCAGGGGGCAGCAGGGCCTTCCTGCGGGGCATTCATTCAGGTTTCTCGACTCTTCCTCAGCAGGGAGTGTGTGTACAGCGTCATCACCACAAGTCAAGCCTCAGCAGCAGCTTCCCTCCCGCCCTGGGAGGAAGTGTTACGAGGAGAGAGGTATGGGAAGGACTGGGCCTGCCTGCAGTTCTAACACTTTGCTCCTTTTGGCTCACAGAGACTGAGAAACTTACACAAGGAACGTGCCTTCTTGTGAGAAGAATGTACATGCTAAAAAGGATGCATGTAAGTGTGTACCCGTCAACTAACAGAAGGCACCCACTGTAAAGCTTTCTAAGGCAAAGTCCCAAGAGGGGTACAGCTGTCAGGGCTCAACTGCATGGTGACAAGCAGCCTACCCCAGAGGTCAAGTCTAGGCTTGGAGGTCACGTGTAAAGATATAAAGGCTAAGGCATGCCTCTCCCATGGCTGAGGCTCCTGTGGAAGACACAAACCAGGCTCAGCACCTCCAGAGCCCCCATCTTTGCACCCAGGTTCAAAACAAAGCCCCTCCCATGGGGAGGGAAGGGGTACAATTAACCCTCAGTCACACCCAGGAGGTAACCAACCACTGACTGACGTGAGGTGGTGGGCATATCCTGCCTGGAGTCCAAACAGCTCCCATTCACAGTCTTTCCCCAGGTGCAGAAAGAAGGATTTCCTTGTCAGAAGGATCCCTGGAATATAAGGCAGACACCCTTCTCCTGACCACCATCTCACATACTTGTCCCTTTCTGTGGCCCCTTCCATGGGTCTGAAGAGGAGAGACACTCAGAGTCATCCATTTGGGAACCAAAGCCAAGTTGGAAGAGAGGAATGTGCCAAGTACCAATGCTTGTTCAGAGCCCACTGTGTGCACACCTGATGCTGGACACTAAAATAACAAGATAGCAGGGAACACAAGGAAGAATCATGACACAGTCCCTGCCCAGGAAGAGCTGTGTCTCAAAAGATGTGACAAGTAGATCAAGTAGATAATAGTAAAGAAAAGCAGTGCATGAAAAGTCCTTGACAAGAGATGTCCTTGTGGCCAGAGACTTGGAAGATCAGGGCTTGATACCACTGAGAGGACATGGGCAAGGAGAAGACTGGAACCCAAAGGGTTGAGAAGCTGGGAAGGAGAAAACTAAGGAGAAGGGGATTATGTGGCTGCTCTGGGAGAGAGAAAAGTTGGGGAAACATAGAGCTGTTTAAATGGGACCTAGGGGGTAGTTGGCTCCCTAGGTATTATGCCAAGCTCTCTCCCCAACTGCTCACAAAACCTTTCATAAAACCTACATGACTGGTCATTTTTGTGAAGATGGATTGATGCCAGAGGCAAATCACAGATGGAGGCTGGCTCTGGGGACACAGCTGGGATAGTCCAAGGGGGTTCAAGCACTTCTGGGCTACAGCAGGAAGTAGAGGTTGGCTTTCCAGGAGGAGGGGGGCTGGGGGCTTGGTCAGCTGGGATAGAGGTGCTTTGTTGGGCCTGGAATGATGGTGAGGAGAGAGGGGGAAAGGCCCGGAGGGTAGGGGCACTCATTGTAAAAATGTAATCTGACATGAAACTGATAAAACCTCAAGCCCTGGGCAAGTGAAAAAATGTACTGGAGTTGGGAAAAGGAAAGGATAGGATAGAGGTCACTGATTCCAATTTCTCCCAGCCTATGTGTCGTAAATGTCACCTGCCTCACAAAAGAGCTAGGTAGATTATTCATCATCTCTCATTGAAGCTGATAAATAGCTCTGACAGGCACCCTGCTGCCAGTCTACCCCTCCGCTAATCTGTCCTCTGCACACAGAGACACTAGCATAAACTTTTTAAAAATCTGGCTCTCATTGCTTCATTCACTCTTATTTAAAGTCCTTCAATGACCGCCCCCCCTCGCCACCCACTAAAATTAAGTCCAAACTCCCAAGCAAAGCACACAGCACCCAGTAACGAGGCCCTGCCCATCTTTCCAGCCTCATCCACAGTAAATTCCTCCTCACCCCTCACGCCCCATCACAATGAATGACACGCAGTTCCTCCAATGCACCCCGCGTTTTCATACTCAGGGCCTTTGCACATGCTTTCCCCAGCTCAGTTGCCAACACCCAGGAAGTCTTGCATGATCCCCACCCTTCCTGTCCCTGTCTTCCCGCAGGATCTCATGGCAACACTAGACTGGCACTTGTCACATTATATCGTCACCACGATCATCATCTATGTGTCCATCTATGACTACTGGAAGGAAAAGACAGGACAAGTCATACTCTTCTTTGTAGGCCAGCAGCCACCACAGCGTCTGGCTCATCTTTGCATGTAGAAAAGGTTTAATGAATGACTGAGTTCAAAACTCAAAAGGGCCCGCATAGAAAACACCCTCTGGGGAGACTTACAGCTGACACACCCTTCCTTCTCTGGGAACTGCCCCAGCCATTAACTGGACCACAGGTGGACACCTGACCCAAGCAGAGTCAAAAAGATTCCCTCTCAGGAAAGTAGAAATGACCACAAGAGAAGCAAGTTTGTTTCTGGAACATAACGTGTACTCTTTGGAATTGTGGGGCATGCATAGCCTACCATTTAAAGTGCACAGCGGAGAAAATCATTCCTTGAAAAAAGAAAAGGCGTGGTGACGTGCGTCTGTAGTTCCAGCTACTTGGAAGGCAGGGGTAGAAGGATCGCCTAAGCCCTACAGGGCGAGGAGGCTGCGGTGGCCGTGACCATGCCACTGCACTCCAACCTAGGTGACAGTGTGAGACTTCAACTCAAAAAAGAAAGACAAAAAAGAAAAGAAAGTGGCCGTAGAGAGGATTTCAGATGTCTTCCTAGGTCTTAGTTTCATCCTCTCCTGAGACTATGATGGATTCCTGCCCTAGATTCTATGAGATATCCCGGTTGACTAGTAGCCTGTGCCCTGCTTTGTGTTTGAATTTTTCCTGAGGTTTCTTTTTTTAAAAAAAGGAGGGGCTAGATTGCCTGAGCCCGCGGGTTCGAGACCCACCTGGGCAGCGAGACCTCATCTCTACAATAAATCAAAAAATCAGCCGGGCGTGGAAGCGCATGCCTGTAATTCCGGCTATTTGGAAGGCTGAGGCGGAAGGATCTGGGCGACAGAGTGAGACTCCAACTCAAAAAAAAAAAAAAAAGGAGGGGGGTGTTTAGATTCCTTTTTTTTTTCTTTTTTGAGCCTGAAGTTTCACCCAGTCGCTCAGGCTGGAGCGCAATGGCACAATCATGGCTCACCGCAGCCTAGACCTCCTAGGCTCAGGCAGTCCTTCCACTTCAACCTCCCAATTAACTAGGACTACAGGCATGCACCACCATACCTGGCAAATTTTTGATTATTTGCAGTGACGAGGTCTCACTATGTTACCTAGGCTGGTCTTGAACTCCTGGGCTCAAGCAAGCCTCCTGTCTCGGCCTCCCAGAGTACTGAGATTATAAGTGTGAGCCACCACCGCACCTGGCCAAGTATCATGGGTTTTCTGTCCCATACACAGTTCTAACCACATAGGCCAAGCTTTGCCTTCAGCAGGATGCCTGGGGTTTCTTCTCTTTAAAAAAACTTTTATTTGGGTACATAAAGCATATCCAGGCATAGATTAGACTAAATCACACATACATATGCAAAACCAGCTACATAATTTGCAGGATCCAGTGCAAAATTAAAATGTGAGATTCTTTGTTCAAAAAGCAAGAAAGAATTATCATGAAAGGCATTAAAATATAAAGCAAGCATTTTCCTTTCTTCTGCAGTCTCTCCTTTGACCTTTCATGGTGTTAATGTACTATGTAGTATCTTCCTGAGTAAAGAAAAATATAAATTATTAGCATGAATTTTACCATTCATTTTTCTGTTGTGCGATGCCCATATGTAGAATTGCTGATATTACACAATCTGTTTCTTGGCTCCTTCCAGAAGGTATCTCAAGCTGGCCGGAAGAGATGAGCCCAAGTGCCCCCAGGCTTTGAACTGTCCCAGTCAGCACTCCACCAAGGCACGGAGATTCCTTGCAGGCCAAGTGCAGACACTCATAAGCCCCTGAGGGTCCTGCCCTGAGATGCAGGCCCAGCATGTTGGACAGCTGCAGGATTTCCCCCTCCCACCAGCTGCCAGACCTATGCACTGTGTGTGGGCTAGGATCAGGGAAGGTGAGCCAGGTATCTCCCCTTCCAGTGACCTGGCTGCCCACAGCAGACAAGTGACTCCCAGCATCTTTAAACCTCTACCCTGGGGTGTGCCCAGGATCTGGTGGACGAGAGACTCAGCCTCCCTGAATTGTCCACTGAATGTGTCATGGAGCTGCCTGCCTGGGGCAGGGATGGCCACCATCATGCCTGACTCCGACCTTCCCTGCATGCACACCAAACCCTCTCCGGGGCTAGAGGGCATCAATGCTCACTGGATGATGTAGGGGAAGCTTGGGCCTCGGGGAATCAGGGGCCTGAGAAGTAGGTGTCCACATATCCACTCATCCCAGGAAGGTGGATAGGCTTCGGGAGTCTGTACCATTTGCGAGCCAACGCTCCAAATCCCTGGCCTATGCTCCAATGTCCCACCGGGTTTCATTTACAAAACACATATCCGAGCTGGGCTCGGTGGCTCAGCCTGTAATCCCGCGCCTTTGGGAGGCTGAGGTGAGTGGATTGCCTGAGCCCGCGGGTTTGAGACCCGCCTGGGCAGTGAGACCTCATCTCTATAATAAATCAAAAAAATCAGCCGGGCGTGGTAGCGCGTGCCTGTAATTCCGACCACTTGGAAGGCTGAGGCGGAAGGATCGCCGGAGCCCAGCAGGTCGAGGCTGCGGTGGCCAGGAGTGGCCACTACACTCCAGTCTGGGCAACAGAGTGAGACTCCAACTCAAAAAAAAAATTTTTTAATAAAAAATAAAAAACAAAGCACATATCCAAAGATGAAATTAGGAATGTCAGGGCAGTGGCCATAGAGCATTAAACCCCAAGCGCTGGGCCCTTCTGAGCATGGAGCCCTGTGCGACTGTGCTTGTCATATGCCTATGAGGTTGGTCCCATACACATGAGGAAGATCCCTAGACCTCATTAGATAACTAAGTGCAGGTACTGAAGCTGAAACCAAAAAAGGAACACACACTTCACATGCATATTAAACTTAGAACTCCCAGATCTACAGGCCATTCATATCTCACCCGAGGCCAAGCTTAAGCATCGACATCTTCATCCCAGCCTGCAAATGGTATGTGTAGAAAAACTGGATTTGATTTCTGAGCATGAATTTGGGCTTTATTCTAAAGTTAACACTTTAAAATGTTTAGCTATTCCAAGGGTGTTTCATGAAAAAAGAACAATATCAGAGCATCAAAGAGAAGGAAACATTACTGGTTTCTTTTGCCCAAATAACTTAAAACATTTATGGCTTAGCAGCTCAACCCAAGCTTCACTCTGAGGCTTATATAAAAAACTTTCTGTTGGCATTAGCTCCAAACAAGGCCATTCGTATTTCTGGCATCTTTTGCTGGGCCGCAAGATACAATTGACTTTCCATGGTGTTGAAAACCTTAATTCTCTGATCGCCACTGTAGACCTCCACGCCACCAAGTGCATCCACAGGCAGATGTGCTTCTTGATCAATCTGAACCTCCACATGTCTTTGGGAAACCACCATGTATTGGGGGATGGCCTTTTGCACTGCAACCTCAACCAGAGAGAGGTCCTGTGGCCTGCAGCGCACAATCACCACCGGCTCCAGCAGACGGAGCAGAGCCTGGAGCACTAGTTTGTCAAGCAGCCCCTGGTAGATTTCTGGGTCCTCCATAATCTTGTGGAGTCTCAGCTTTATATCACTGAGCAATTCTGAGATGAGGTCATCTTGGGCCCTCAGGACTTTCAGCCTTGCCTGATTCCTCATGGTGGACATCTGGATTCTCTTCTGCTGCTCTATCTGCTTCTCCTTCTTCTCATAATATTCCAAAATCTTCAGTCGTTGGGTCTGCACCAGGCGTCCCTTCTCAATGTTAAACTCCTCCTCAGCCTTGGCATCGATCTCCTCCGCTTTTTCATTGGCTTCCTGCTCAATGAAAGCCATCATGTGCTTAATCTGTTTCTGTATATCAATATCGCTCAGGGCCATGGCTGCTCTTAGAAAGGGAGGAAAGAAGACAGCGAGTAGATTATTTGACTCCTTTGATTTAGGGCAGTTTCGGGAGTGTCTCTACAGTTCCACTTCCTCAGCTGTGGCAGCACAAGAGAAGGAAAGAGAAAGTCAGAACCTAAAGAGAAGGATTATAGAGATCACTTATACAGCCCTCATTTCACAGATGAGAAAACTGAGATCAAGAGAGGGAAATCATTCTGTTCAAGGTCATACTCTAGAAGAACGGAGGCTTGAACCTAAACCTTTGGGGTTCCATCCCTGCTACACCCACTATCTTTTTGTCATCAAATAATAATGAAGCAGTTAGGGCGGGCCTAGTCCAGAAGCTCTCTAACCTGGGATGGCTTAAGACTCAGCAAGTCAACAGAATGAAAATACGATGATCATCTCCAACAGAATGGAAATATTCCAACAGAATGGAGATGGTGGTAATTAACTAATTATATTCCACATGAAGACATAAATGGAAAGTGTATCCACATTTTAGGGGAGGGGAGAGCTGGGGAGAGTCATAAGAAACTCATGATTAGACAGGATTCAATCCAAAGGCTGCTTGGAGGCAGAAGGGTTTCATGAGACTTCAAATGATACAAAGAAATACAGTACTACTAGACAGATAATGGTACCTTGGAGAGAGCTAGAAGGTAGGAGGGGTTAAAGGTCATCGTTTTACTAAAAATGGTTTCAAACCTGGATGCATATCTGAATCACCTGGGGGCCTTTTAAGACATGCAGCTTTCCAGGCTCCACCCCACACCCACTGAATCAAAATCGCTGCCAGTAGGGTCTGAGAATAAATATATTTTTTTCTTTTTTTTAAACTAGGAAAGGTAGATTTATTAAAGTGAATGTAGATTGTGAAGGGCACAGTGGGCAGAAAAACAGTGAGAGTGTCTGCTATCTGCTGCAGAATAAATATCTTTAAAAGATCCCCTAAAAGGTTCAACAAGCTCAGGAAAATCATGTGTGAACACAATAAGAATATCAACAAAGAAATAAAAAAGAACAAAGCGAAATTTTGGAGCTAAGGAATACAATAACCAAACTGAAAAAAATCACTAGAGGATTTCAACAGCAGAAGAAAGAATCAGTGAACTTGAAGATAAGGACATTTGAAATTATCTAGTCAAAGGAGCCAGAGTAAAAAAAGAATAAAAAGAGAAAAGAAAACTTAAAGGACTTATGAGACGCCATCAAGTGGAGTAGCATATTCATTATAGGAGTCTCAAAAGGAGAACATTGAGAGAAAAAGACAGAAAACTTTTTAAAGAATAGCTGAAAATTTCCCAAATCTGGGGAAGAAGATGGATATCCATATTCAAGAAGTCTAATGAACTCCAACTAAGATAAATCCAAAGAAGTCCACATCAAGATTCATTATAATCAAATTATCAAAAGTCAAAAACAAAGAGAATTTTGAAAGCAGCAAAAGAAAACAGTTTTGTTACATATAAGGGAGCTGCTGTAAGACTACTAGTGGATTTCTCAGTAATACCTTGCAGTCCATGAAGGAGTGGGATGATATAGTCCAAGGGTTGAAAGAAAAAACTGCTAACCAAGAGTATTATGTTTGGAAAAACTGTCCTTCAAAAATCAAAGAAAAATAAAGACTTTCCTAGATAAACAAAAGCTGAGGAAGTTCATCACTACTAAACCTGCCTTACAAGAAATGCTAAAGGGAATCCTTCAACTTGAAAAACAAAAAAATGGCACTGCACAGCAACATGAAACCATACGAAAGCATGAAGCTCACTGGTAAGGTAAATATATGGGCATATACAGATACTGTAATACTGTAATGGTGACATGTAAATCACATTTAATTCTGATATAGAAGTTAAAAGACAAAAGTGCAAAAAGTAATTATAACTATAAAAATATAAAAAGATGCAATTTGTGACAATATGGGAGGGTAAAATTTTTTGCATGTGATTGAAGGGTGGCCATACTTATATCTGACAAAATAGACTGTAAATCAAGAATTGTCGCAAGAGACAAAGACGTTATATAATGATAAAAGGGTCAATTCACATGGAAGACAGAACAATTGTAAATATTTAAGTAGCCAACATCAGAGCACTCAGATATATGAAGGAAACATTGACAGTACTGAAGGAAGAAATAGACAGCAACAAAACAATAGAAGGAGATTATCCTGAGCGAAATAAGCCAGTCGCAGAAGGATAGATACTAAAATAGATACCAGCTAAAAATAGATTGTTATAATTATGTTTTATATAATCCCATGGTTATCACAAAGATACCTATTAGAAGTTCCACAAAAGAAAATAAGAAAGGAATTGAAGCATGTTGCGAGGAAAAGAAAGAAAGAAAGGAGGCAAGGAGAGGAGAGAGAGGGGGAGGGAGAGAAGCACGAAGGATTCGATCCAGGAAGGTCCTTAACAGATATGTGTGTGGACCAGACCACAAGAGAGGAAAAGAGGCACAAAAAGCTATGAGACAGAAAATAGTTAACAATGGCAACAGTCAGTCCTTCTCTATGATTACTTTAAAAGTAAATGGAATGAGACTTTGGGAGGTCAAGGTGAGGGGGTTGCCTGAGTCCCTGGGTTCAAGATTGGCCTGGGCAACTTGGCGAGACAAGCCTGGGTAACTTGGTGAGACCTCATCTCTACAATAAATCAAAAAACTAGTCAGGCATGGTAGCGCGTGCCTGTAGTTCTGGCTACTAGGAAGGCTGAGGCGGAAGGATCGCCTGGGCCCAGCAGGTCGACGCTGGGGTGGCCATGAGCATACCACTGCACTCCAGCCTGGGCAACGGAGTGAGACTCCAACTTAAAAAAAAAAAAAAAGTAAATGGATTAAATGCTCCAATCAATCAAAAGACATAGGGTGACTGAATGAATAAAAATAGCAATATCTCCCTATATGCTGTTTACAAGAGACTCGCTTTAAGGTTAAGGACATACATGGGCTGAAAATAACGGGATGGAAAAAGATATTCCAGGCAAATAGTAACCAAGGAAGGGTGGCCATACTTATATCTGACAAAATAGACTGTAAATCAAGAATTGTCATAAGAGACAAAGACGTTATATAATGATGAAAGGGTCAATTCACATGGAAGATAGAACAATTGTAAATATTTAAGTAGCCAACATCAGAGCACTCAGATATATGAAGGAAACATTGACAGAACTGAAGGAAGAAATAGCAACAAAACAATAGAAGGAGATTATCCTGAGCGAAATAAGCCAGTCGCAGAAGGATAGATGCTGCATGGTTCCACTTATATGAAGTATCTAAAGTAGTCAAACTCTATAAAGCAAAAAAAATAGATGACAATTGCCAGGGACTAGGAGAAGTGGAAAATGGGGGCCTCTGCTCAACAGGTACCAAGTTTTAGTCATACAAGATGGAAAAAAATCTAATGATTTATCATTTACAACAAAGTGTATACAGTTAACAATATAGTACTGTACACTGAAACATTTGTCAAGAGGGTAGATTTGATGTTACATGTTTTTTTGCCACCAAGAAAAAAAAAAAAAGAATATCGTCCCAGAACGATGTATCCTTCACCAAGGCTGGTGGAAAAACAACCCAGTGTTTGTGACAAAGACCAAGCCCTTGGGTTCAACATTACAAACTGGCATTGGAAATTTAAAAGAAAATTATTTGGCCCATCCACTCCCCATTATTTTAGAATGTAGTTTTTAAAAAGCTTCATTTTTGTAAAGTGTAGAAAGCATTCCCTGTTCCTAGATAAGTTGATGTGACGGTTTCAAAAAAAGGCTCTCTGGGTAACCCTGCAGATCGCCAGCTTTGGAAGCTACAGTCAATGAAAGCAAAGAGAATGTGAGATCCCGGAAGCCCCAGGTTATGTATGTAGAGAAAAAAACACACCAGATGAACACTTACTAGTCCCCTGCCAAAGGCCCGCCTTTGCTCTGGCGCTGAGAGTCTGCAGGCAGAATGTGGAACTTGGAACACACACTGGAACCTGGCACTGTCACTTCCTTCTTTGTACAGACGACCCTCACAGTCTGACCAGGCAGCTTGAATACAAAGAGCCAGGTTGTCACTAGGGAAGGCTGGCCAAATCTGACAAGAGGAGGCCTAGAGGTATTTCCTTGGCACCCAGGCCACAGCTGGGGTTATCCTGGCACACTCAGAATCTCAGCGAAGTTGGCTCATGGTGGGCTTCAGCTCTGGGGTGGGCTCGCCTTAACAGATACATGAGTGGACCAGGAAGCCAGTTTGTTAATTTACTAACAAAAATACAGCTGTCATGTTGGCAGATCATGGCCTTCTTTCCCTGTATGTGAGTTGCCCGTGAAGCCAAATCCGAAGGCTGTTCAATAATAAACCAGCACAAGCAAAATTTACCAGATGGTCTTTAAAAGAGCCACACCTGCCCCAGGGGCTGCTGTGCTCTGGCCCAAGAGGGACGACATCGTCTCCACTCCCAACAGGGCTTAAGTGGGCATCACCAGTTTCCATGGCACGAGCTCAGCAATCAGACTGCTGGAATTCAGATTCTAGTTCTGCACTTACCATTTGTATAACTTTGGCAAAGCAGCTTACCCTCGAAGCCTCATTTCCTCATCTGCATAATAGAAATAACGATAGCATCCACATCATAGGATTATCATGAGGAGTCAATGAAATAAGTGAATGTTTAGTGCCATGCCAGGCACACAGTTAATGTTCATGCTTGGTAGTTAGTGTTTGTATCATCATCACTACCACTACTACTTTTATTATTATTGCTATTATTATTATTATTTTTTGAGTCAGAGTATCACTCTGTCGCTCAGGCTGGAGTACAGTGGCACATTCACAGCCATCCCAGCATCGACCTGCTGGTCTCAGGAGATCCTTCTGTCTCAGCCTTCCAAGTAGACAACAGGCACACGCTATCACGCCTGGATAATTTTTTATTTATTGTAGAGACAGGTCTTGCCAAGTTGCCTGGTCTGGTCTCAAACCCGCGGGCTCAGGCAATCCATTCGTGTCGGCATCCCAAAGTGCCAGTATTACAGGTTGAACCACCAAGCCTGGCCTATTTTTATTACTATTGTTATCTCTTCTCCTCTGATTTAGGCCTGGTTCCTATCACAGTTAGTCTGTGTGTGTACCGATGAATGATTCCATGTTCACTCACTGAAGTGGAAATATTTTATAGTCTTGCCCCCTTGTGCTAAGTTTAGTAGTCCTGCCTGGAGTTAGGGAGCCCCCAAACACCTCATGGCACCTTTGCCCACAGTCTTGGTTAGCCAGCCATATCCTTGGTGATAGTGGGGGAAGTTTCTGAATTGTAGGGCTCTGAGCTGGAGGTGGAGTGAAATCATCTCACAGCCTGTCACACATCCCTGTCTCTGAATCTGGCAGTCCTGAGTTCTCATGCCCCCTGCCTGCACCCTTACCTCTAAACAGCTCATTAGCACTGGGACAACTTGAAGGCAGTCGCAGGGTGGAGCAGAGTTAAAAATCAGAGACTGAGCAAGTGTTTCTGCAGGAATGCATGTGCCGTGTAATGTGTCTGGCAGATGTAACTTCTAGTCTGTCTGGGATGGGGATTATGAGCCCACATGGGCCTGCGGCTTGAGCAATAAACAATAAAACAAACCAAGAAAAGTGAAATGCACATGTCTGCTCTTGCGCAAGGGCTCAGAGCCCCTCCACTCCACTGAGGCAGGTTGGCACTGTAAGTGGCATCTCCCTGTCTGTGTTTGCGGTTGGGGGCAGCAGGGAGGGCTCTCCAAGCCAGTCTCACCTCCCGTGGACTAACTCTTCCACATCAGGGCCCCTGAAACACATTAGGCTCAGTCAGTCCCACTTAACAGCTTTGGCTCATACTGTCTCTTGGCTAAAATGCCCGGCTCTGCTTTCCCCCACTTAATACTTCCACCCGTATTTTCAGGGCTGATTTAAGCCCCACCACCTCCTTGACCTCTGGTCTCCTCAACATACTGACTGCATGGCCTGTTTTCCAGATTCGATTCAGAGCTGGATCCAGTGTCATCTGTATTTCAGTTATTTTTCTTCCTCCAGGAAACTCCTTGAGAATATGAATCTACTTCCTCAGACAGGCACTCCTTAAACATAAATCGATTGCATTAAGCACTTGGGGGTGGGAGGGAGGACGTTTTTTGCCTTTTAAAATTGTGAAATAAAATACACGTTGGGAAAAGTACACAGAACATCAATGTTTGGCCTCATGGATTATTATGAAGCAAATATCCTATACTACCACGCAGGTTATAAAACATTGCCAGCATCCCAAAAAGCCCCTCCCTATGACCTTGGGGAAGGAGACACTTCCAAACTGGGGATTTTTGTATTCGTGGGCATAGGAAGAGGGTCCTTAGAGCAAGTGTGAGTTGAAAATGTCTTCTCGGGTCTTCCCTGAGCCTGTGTGCATTCGTGGGAGGGACAGAATCCACATCACTGTGAAGGGAGGAGGAGCAGCAGGAGTGCTTGGTGAACAAAATGTGTCTATCAACCTGGAGCCCTGCCCAGATCCTGAGGTGACTATTCTTCATTCCAGCTGGGATTTGTAAGCAAGTCTGAGGTCAGACATGTCTGGGTGTAGGTTCCCTACCCTTAGCCAAAAGGGAAGCAGTTCCAAACTTGGGCCTCCAGACACTCCGAGGTACAGCAGAGTGAGGAAGAAAGGGAAGGGGGCTTTCCAGAGCTCAGAGCACAGGGCAACGTGCAGGACCCAGAAAGTGGTTGAGGGCATTTAGAGGAATAATCCTCCTTCGGGGCATTTCAGACATTAAGTGTGTGGGAAGAAAGCGTCCTCTCTTCTGTCTTTCAAGAAGTATTTGTTGAACACCTACTACATGCCAGACACCGTGTAGGCACCGGAGATAGGGCAGAGAACAAGACAAACACCAGCTTTGTCTCGCAAGACCACGATGTAATGGGGGAGAAGAACTGTAAGCAGGTAATCACACTACAGTGTGAACCATAAGCAGGTAATCACATTACCTGCGGTGTGTTAGGAATCAGAAAAGAATGAAGGGGTCCCATCCCTAAGCTCTCCTCCAAGTGCATCATGGGCTTTTTAAAAAACACATTGCCCTGAAGATAGTTAAACCACGTAGCGGGGGATTGGAGACCTTTTATTGGTAACAACAGACACTAATGGAGAGAGGAGAATGAAGAACAAAAGAACATAAATCACTTTAGGAAAACTGAGACAGGAAAATGAGGTTTCAGGGCACATCAGTGTTGTACCTCACCTGAAGGCAAGTCACCTGGAAAAGATAGGAAGTAGAAGGTATTTATGAAGAAGAATGTATCCAAATAGACCAGAATCCATCAGGTCTTTATGGAGACTCAATTCTCAGCAATGCTTTGGGGTTTCCAGAGAGGACCCTAGTTTAGCAATGTGGAAATGTATCTGGCATCAAAATGGAATGGACAAGGGGCACAGGTGGAGGGCCTGCAGGCTTCAGCTAAGGGACTGGCCCTATGGGCACCGGGTCAGGCCGGCAGGGAGGAGTAAAGATGGCATTGAAGGATCAACCATCACCATAAGCAGAAAGACAGTAAGATGGTCTAGACAGAAAGAATGCTGCAGACAAAGGTGCAGCGGTGGAAGGGATAGGAGGCCTGAGTAGAGAGCAGATGAGTCTGGCAGCAGCCAAGAGGCCCTCAGAGGACCATGTCTAGAAAGACTCTGGCATGCAACTGCAGAGGGTTGGAAATGTCAGCCTGCAAGTTGAGGCAATAGGTAAAAAAGCATCAAAGGCTCTGAGTAGGGCTGTAACTTAGCCAAACCTGGGTTCAGAAAGAGTATCCTGGTGGTGGTGGGGCTAGTGAGTTGGGTTATAAGGCAAATGCCAGATGGACACTGTGCACGGATGAGGGCTGGGAGGCAAGATGAGGCGGCTGGGAGTGGAAGGAGGAGACGTGGTCCATGAGCCAACAGGTGTCAGGTCTGAGGACTTGGCATCTAGCCCTCACAAGACAGAGCAGCTCAGTTCAGGGTGAGGGTGTGGGTAAACAGCATCAGCCCCCTGCTCCCTGGGGAGCAAACTGGGGGAAGAGAGGGGAGAGAGGAGAGAGGGAGAGGTAGAGAGAGAGAGAGAGAAAGAGAGAGAGAGCACGAGAGCGAGAGAATTTGGTCTGGGAAAACACCTCTTATCAATAGGGTGCCTGAATGAAACGTAATTGTACACCTAACCCTTAACTGTACCCTACAAAACGATAATAAAAAATACTGATTATTAAAAAAAAAAAAAAAAAAAAAAAACGGAGACACCTTCAGAAAAAATCAGAAGTGCCTGCAAAGCTTTGTCTCTGCTTCAGTTACATAGTTTTACTCCAAGAACTCCACCCCCAGTGGCAAGGCAGACTTGGTCAGGGCTGGAGCAAGCTAATGCCTCCAGGCAGGGGAAGAAGCATTTCTCCCAAAATGATTTGCATTAAGAATTCACACCTTCATTTCTCTGTCTAAAACATTTGAGGGTTGAGTTACGTCAGAGCAGTTGGGTTCTCCCCAGGAGCCATTTGCTTCCAAGTTACAAAGCTAACAGTTTCCAATGATGGTTTCTCCAAAATGAAAAGCCCTTCAGTTCCATCTCCATCTAAAGGTGCAAACACTACCCAGGTCCAGGCCTCTGCCGCCCTAGAAAATGTGGAACTCCTGGGCTCAAGCGATCCTCTCACCTCAGCCTCCTGAGTAGCTGGGACTACAGGCACATGCCATTGCTCATGACTCATTTTTACCTTTATTTTTAATTTTATTTTATTTTGAGTAGTAGTCTCACTCTGTCCCCCAGGCTGGAGTGCAGTGGCACTCTCATGGCCACCGCAGCCTCGACCTGCTGTGTTCAGGCAATCCTTCCACCTCAGTCTTCCAAGTAGCTGGAACTACATCTGCGCATCACCATGCCCAGCTAATTTTTCTAATTTATTGTAGAGATGATGCCATGTTGCTTAGGCTGGTCTCGAACCCATAAGGCAAGTGGGCTATAAGGCAAGTGCCAGATGGAAACTGTGCACAGATGAGGGCTGGGAGACGAGATGAGGCCTGGGATTACAGGTGTGAGCCACCTTGCCCAGCTCATTTTTATTTTTAACTCCTGCCTCAAGCAATCCTTCCACTTGGCCTCCCAAAGTGCTGGGATTACAGGTATGAGCCACCGCACCTGGCTCATTTAACCATTTTTAAGTGGACACTTGTGGCATTTAAGTATATTCACATGGTGTCACAACCATCACACCATCCAATTCTTTTTCATCTTCCCAAACTGAAACTCTATACATATTAAATTGGTCAGGATGGTGACTCACATGTAATCCCAGAACTTTGGGAGGTTGAGGTAGGAGGATTACTTGAGCCCAGGAGTTCTAGACCAGCCTAGGCAACACAGTGAGATGCCATCTCTAGTAAGATAAATAAATACATAAATAAAATAAACAATAACTCCACATACTACCCTCCCTGCAGTTGTTGGCAGCCACCATTCTGCTTTTTTCCCTATGAACCTGACAACTCTAGGTTCCTCATATAAGTAGAATCATATCATATAATATTTGTCCTTCTTTGATTGTCTTATCTCACTTAGCATGATGTCTTCAAAGTTCACCATGGTGTAGCACAAGCCTTTCTTTTTAGGCTGAATAATATTTCCTTGTGAAGGAAATACTCTCATGGAAATCGGAACTGGCATCCAATTCCTGTACAAAACCCGAAACCCACAGGACTTAAGAGAGAAGATAGACAAATGGGACCTTATTAAACTGACAAGCTTCTGCAAAGCCAAAGAAACCATCAAGAGAGTAGGGAGACAGCCTACAGACTGGGAAAAAGTATTTGCCAACTCTAGGTCTGACAAAGGCTTAACATCCTGGATCTACAAGGAACTGAAACGTACTGAAAAGAAGAAAACAAACAACCCCATTATAAAATGGGCAAAAGATATGAGCAGACACTTCACAAAAGAAGACATTCGAGCAGCCAACAAACACATGAAGAAATGCTCAACCTCACTAATCATCAGGGAGATGCAAATCAAAACCACACTGAGATACCACCTAACTCCAGTCAGAATGGCAATTATCAACAACTCAAAAAATAACAGCTACTGGAGAGGCTGTGGTGAAAAGGGAACACTTCTACCCTGTTGGTGGGAGTGTAAGCTAGTGCAACCTCTGTGGAAAGCAGTGTGGCGATTCCTGAAAGCTCTAAAAATTGACCTTCCATATGACCCTGCAATCCCCCTACTGGGAATATACCCTGAAGAACACAAATCACTCTATAAAAAAGATACCTGCACACGTATGTTTATCGCAGCGTTGTTCACAATAGCAAAACCTGGAAACAACCATGCTGCCCATCAAAAGAGGACTGGATTAAAAAAATGTGGTACATATACACGATGGAATACTACGCAGCCATAAAAAAGAACAAAATCATGAATTTCGCAGCAACCTGGATGGAACTAGAGTCTATAATACTGAGTGACCTCTCACAGAAACAAAGATCAGAATATCACATGTTCTCACTCATATAATGGACCTTGAACATCCAATGTAATACTATAAGAAAATGACTGACGGTACTGGGAAATTATGGGGGGGAGGGGGATGGGATTAACAGTAGCTAATATCTATCTGGGACTGGGAAAACACCTCTTATCAACAGGGTGCCCGAATGAAACGTAATTGTACACCTAACCCTTAACTGTACCCCACAAAACGGTAATAAAAAAAATACTGATTAAATTAAAAAATATATATATTTCCTTGTGTGTGGTATATACCACATTTTGCTTTTTCATCCATCCGTAGACGCTTGATTCACTTCTACCTCTTAGCTATTTGTGAATAACGCTGCTGTGAACATGTGCATACAAATATCCATTCAAGCAGCATTGTTCACAGTGTTAAACACATGGAATCAACCATGCGGCCTATCAAAAGAGGACTGGATTTTTAAAAAATGTGGTACATACATACGATGGAATACTATGCAGTCATAAAAAAGGATAAAATTATGAACTTCACAGCAACCTGGATGGACTTACAGTCTGTAATTCTCAGTGATCTATCACAGAAACAAAGAACTGAGTATCACATGTTCTCACTCATAAGCGGACCTTGAACAATTATCATAATACTATAAGAAAAGGATTATCAGTAGTGTGAAATTGTCGGGGGTTGGGGGAGAAGGGCGGACTTGACAGTAGTGGGATTTTGCCAAAGGAGTGAGGGGCACACTTCATCAACAAGGGTAGCTGCACAATGAACATTTGTATACTTAACCCTGAATGGTACCCTCACGCCTTTAAAATTAAAAATTAAAAAACAAATATCTGTTCAAGTCCCTGCTTTCAATTCTTTTGGGTCTATACCCAGAAGTGAAATTGCTGGATCATATGGTGGTTCTGCATTCAGTGTTTTGAGGAAACTCCGTACCATCTTGCATAGCAGCTGCACCATTTCACAATTCCACCAGCAATGCACAAGGCTTCCAATGTTTCCACATCTTTGCCAATACTTGCTATTTTCTGGTTTGGTGGGGTGTTTTTCTTCTTCTTTTTACACTTGCCATCCTAATGGGTATGAGGTAGTATTTCACTGTGGTTTGGTTGACATTTCCCTAATGACCAGGATACTAAGAATCTTTTTATGCACTTATGGGCCATTTTCATATCTTCTTTAGAAAATGTATGCTCAGGTCCTTTGACCATATTTCAAATCAGGTTGCCTGGGTTTTGTTGTTGCCGTTGAGTTGTAGGAGTTCTTTATCCCTCTGTGGTTCTGAACACTCACCTCCAGCTGCAAGCATGTGTGCTTATCCAACAAATAGAGCACTGCACCAGATTTTTCAAAGTGTGGACTGTGACCACTCAGTGGGCTGTGAAATCATTTAGTGGGTCACCACTGAACTGAAAAAAATGAAACCGACAGAATGGAAAATCCAGAATTCATTACAAGTAGTAAAGTTAAGTACGGTTTAATCGAATTTTGTTATATGTATAGGTACACAGCTCCCACAATTTGTATGTACGAGTTCCAACAATTCAGTTTGCAAACCATCCTAGAAAAAGTGCTATATGCCTTACTGCTGAATATCGCTATAGTTATCTTCGAAGTACTCCCCTTGGGAATCTATGCACCAACACCAATACCTAGTCTACCTGTCAAAGCAATTTTAGAACTATTTTTCTGAGACTCAATTCTCAGCAATGCCTTGGGGTTTCCAGAGAGGACCCTAGTTTAGCAATGACATCAAAGCTGTCATTATTTGTTGGGGTCTGACAATTGCGTTCACGAACTTGCCACCATGTGCTTACCTTGGCAGCACTGTACAAATAACTGTATTGGAATATCCTCACGTGAACTGGCCTCCCAGTGACTTTTTTCTTTACCCAAAGACAAAGGAAATATTGAAAGGAAGACATCTGATGGCATTTGGAACATCAAGGGTAATACGACAACAACTCTGAAGGCCATTACAGAAAAAGAGCTCCAAAATTGCTTTGATGGGTGGACTAGGCGCTGGTGTCAGTGCAGAGCTGCCCAAGGGCAGGACTTCAAAGTTGACCAAAGTGATATTCAGCAGTAAGACAGGGAGCACTTTTTCTAGGACAAGTCCACAAACTTCTTTGTCAGACCTCGTAGATGAATATATTCTGGCTCACATTGAAAAATGTATTTGTTACTGTGATTTTCAGTACAAAATGTTTGAAAAACATTTCCTACAAGTTAACTGAATTCATATTTCTTAGAAAGCAGTAAAGCAACCATCTGTTGTTACTTAAGAAGATTTTTGAAAGGTCTCATGTGCCCATTCAATTCACTTGTCAAGGTATTCACCCCGAAAAACAGGCCTCTTCTAAGGGGGGCTGGAGCGTGTGAAATTGTCGGGGGTTGGGGGAGAAGGGCGGAATTGACAGTAGTGGGATTTTGCCAAAGGAGTGAGGGGCACACTTCATCAACAAGGGTAGCTGCACAATGGGGTGGTCCGAGATTCTGGTTACATGGTTGTATAAGCAGTTTATCAGCTAATAGTTATTGAGTGTGCCCATGGATGGGTGGACATGGGACATCACAGGATTGCAAGTCCTTTGAGACAGGGCTCTCTTTTCTGGCTTCATGAGGATAGGAACCAGGCTGTCCTGAAACAGAAAGTCTCTCTCTGCCTTGAAGTCTCCTTGGGTAGCAGCTCAGTGTTACCAGACACACAATGAACTTCTCAGAAGTTCAGACCCCAGTCCGAGTCACTCACAGACTGGGCAATCTGGATAAAGGCTCACATTCCACTTGAATTTCCCTAAAGACACACAACTGGCCAGGTTCAGTGACAGCCTGTAATCCCAGCACTTTGGGAGGCCAAGGCGAGCGGATTGCCTGAGCCCGCAGGTTCAAGACCAGCCCGGGGAACTGGGCGAGACCTCATATCTACAGTAAATCAAAAATTAGCCGGGTGTGGTAGCGTGTGCCTGTAGTTCCGACTACTTGAAAGTCTGAGGCAGAAGGATCGCTGAAGCCCAGTAGGTTGAAGCTGGGATGGCCATGAGTGTGCCACTGCAGTCCAGCCCAGGCGATGGAGAGAGACTCCAGCTCAAAAACAAACAAAAAAAAGACATACAACCACATCTGTAAAATCAGGATGTTCAATTAGGTATTCTGTCCCCCTCACGGTGGCGCTGAGGAAAACAGATGACAGAAGAAGCAACAAGCTTTGCAAAGTGCTAGATGTTGTCATTCACAGAGCACCACTTTCCAGCCATGGCCCCAGGAACCCTCATTCTGCCCTACCTAGAACCACACTCCTCGAGCTGCCTGTGGGTAGGTTGGCCCAGGCTGGGGGTCAGAGCCCCAGGAAGCCACCAGTGGAGGCTGAGGTAGACATGAGGTCAAGGAGGAACCCTGGGACACAACCCTTCAGAGGGAACTGGCCATCCAAGCCTCCAACCTGTAAGTCATGGGCAGAGACTGCCCCAAGAGGAGCACAAATGTTCTGCTTGCTCAGGAAACACACAGGAGCAATGTCTAGCAGTCCTTAGCCTCAGGTGACACATTCAGGTGCCAGATGCTGCTTTCATACTGATTGGTTCTCACCGCAAGTCCTAGGTGGCCTCACCTCTGCTGTGACACACAGCTCAATCCCTGATGCGGGGAAGGTTCTGGTTTGTAAGGAAGAGACATTACCCATCCAGCGCTGTCTCTCTCCATGCCTAGGGGCTTCCATGGTGACCTCTTTGGGAACAAGACTACTTCTGAACCCCTCTGCACCCCTCACAACCCTTTCCAGTGTCTCTACTACATAGCAGTTGCTGAATAATACTGACTTGGTGGACCTAACGGAGGAGAGAACGAGTGGTGAGTAAACAGTGTCCGGGATAGACTGTCAACAGTCTTAGGGATCTGTAACCTTTGAGGTGAAGGGGAGAGAAACACAAAATGCAGAATGTGACGGTGTTGCAGTGGCCCGTCCCAGGGACCCCTCCTCCTGTTCTGTCCACATTGCTGAAACACAGTGCTCACAAAGAACCTTTTTTTATTTTTTTGAGTCAGGGTCTCACTCTATCACACAGGCTGGAGTGCAGTGGCGTGATCATGGCTCATTGCAGCCTCGACCTTCTGGCTTCAGACAATCTTCCTACCTCGGCCTCCCAAGTAGCTGAGACTACAGGCACGCACCTCAATACCCAGAAAACTTTTTATTTATTTTTTAATTGAAGTCTCACTCTTGTCACCCAGGCTGGAGTACTGTGGCACGCTCATGGCCACCGCAGCCTCCACCTGCTGGGCTTAGGCGATTCTGCCTCAACCTTCTAAGCAGCAGGAACTACAAATGCACACCACCACAGCTGGCTGAATTTTTTTTTTTTAATATTCTTTTTTGTTTGTTTGTTTTTTGTAGAGATGAGGTCTCACTACATTGCCCAGGCTGGTCTCAAATTCCTGGGCTCAAGCAATCCTCCCACCTTGGCCTCCCAATGTTCTGGGATTACAGGCGTGAGTCTGGCCAAGAAGCACCTTTTAACCATAAGTTATTCACGTGAATTTGCCTGGGGTCCTCTGGTTAAGTCCATCCTACTCAGAGAGGTCACCTGAAGGCCCAGGAAGGCTCCTACATTCCTGATCCAAGCCCCATTTCAGGGGTGGCAGTGCATAGAGTGGTCCCACCACTGGTCCATCTGAAAGGCCCTCTGCTCAGTCAGGTATTAACCCTTTAGATGTTGAATCAAGAAGTCAGAGGGAGTCAGGGAATGGCCTGGGGTAACTAAGGCACCTGGAGAGCTCAGAGCAGGGAATATTTATCAACCAGAAAGAAATTATTTCAGTATTTTTTATAACCTGTTCAGTTACATTGTTACAAAGAGGTTGAAGTTTAAGCTCTGACTCCAGGGCATCTTCTGGAAATTCCCACGCTTAACTGAAGGTCTGTAGGCCACAACTGCTCTGCACACACATCTCCAGAACAGATCCATAGCCTCCTACCTCCTACACCCAGGACCCTCTGCCCTTGGGAGTCCGGGATCCCCTGGATCCCTAGAGCATGTGAGAGACCAAGGAAAGGATCACAGGACTGACCTGAAGCTACGAGGAGGTTCAGGCCTGCACGGGGATGGGATGGTGGTGGTGGGTGGGGTAGACATGCCTGTGACGGTCGCCGTCTCAGGATCGGTCAGACACCACCTCTCAGGAACCCAGAACCACCATCCTCCTCCTTTCCCCAGCCTTCATTTAGAGGTCCAACAGCTTTGTCTTCTAAGTCCTCAAACACAAAGCTTCTCATTTCCTCTTCCTTTGCCTGGATAGTAGGGCTGCCTCCCCTGACCTCTCCCTAGGTGTTATTAAATATAATTATCAACATGGCTGGGTTTAAGTCTGTCGTCTTGCTGTCTGTTTTCCATTTATCACAGATGTTTTTTATTCCTGTTTCCTCTTTTCCTGGCTCTTTTTTGTGGTTGGTAAGGTGTATTTTTTTTTGCAATAACGTAAAATTAACCATTTAATTAAATCAAGTAATTATTCCCTTTTTGAGTCAGAGTCTCACTCTGTCCTCCAGGCTGGAGTGCAGTGGCACGATCACAGCTCATCATAGCCTCGACCTCCTGGGCTCAGGTGATCCTTTCTCCTCAGCCTCCTGAGTAGCTGGGACTACAGGCATAGGCCACCATGCCCAGCTAATTTTTAAAAATTTGTTTTGTAGAGACAAGGTCTCACTATGTTGCCCAGGCTGATTTCAAACTCCTCAAACAATCCTCCCACCTTGGCCTCCAGAAGTGCTAGGGTTATAGGCATGAGTCACCCCGCCACCCAAAATTAACCTTTTTTTTTTCTGAGTTGGAGTCTCACTCTGTCACCCAGGCTGGAATGCAGTGGCACGCTTACGGCCACCGTAGCCTTGACCTGCTGGGCTCAGGTGATCCTTTCACCTCAGCCTTCCAAGTAGCTGGAACTACAGGCATACACCACCACACCCAGCTAATTTTTTTTTTTTAATTTCTTGTAGAGATGAGGTCTTACCATGTTGCCGAAGCTGGTCTCAAACCCATGGGCTTAGGCAATCCCCTCACCTTGACTTCTCAAAGTGCCGGGATTACAGGCGTGAGCCACTGTGATTGGCCTAGCATGATCTTTTCAAAGTTCAGCCATTTTGTCTCATATATTGGTACTTCATCATTGTTTATGGCTTAATAATATTCCCTTGTATGAATATACCATAATTTTTTTATTCTTTCATCTATAGATGAACATGAACTGTCTCCTCCTGTTGGCTACTGGGACTAGTGCTGCTATGAAAATGAGATGCATATGCTATGCTTGAGTACATGGTTTCTTTCTTTCTTTTATTTTGTTTAAGGATGTGGGATGAGTACGTGGTTTCAATTCTTTTGGATATATACCTACCAGTATATATTGCTGGGTTGTATTGTGATTCGATGACTCTCTGTTTCAGAAACTTCCAAACTGTTTTCCACAGAGGCTGAACCATTTTACATTCCCACCAGCAATGTACAAGGTTCCAACTTCTCCACGTCTTCACCAATACTTATTTTCCCTCCCTCCCCCAAACCACTAACTATAGCCATCCTAGTAAGTATAAAGTGGTACCTCATTGAGGTTTTTTTAAATTTGTATTTACCTAATGACTACTAATGTTGAACATCTTTTCGTGTGCTTGTTAACCAAGATATCTGTCTATTTTGTTTGGAGAAATGTCTGTTCAAGTCTTTTGCCCATTTAAAAAATTGGGTTCTCTTTTTATTGTTGAGTAGTAAGAGTTCTTTATATATTCTGGATGCTAGACCCTAATCAGAGATTTGATTTGTAAGTATTTTCTCTCATTCTGTATGTTGTCTTTTTACTTTCTTAATAATGTCTTTTGATGAAGACAATTTTTAAAAAATCTTGCTGAAGTAGGCTGGGCTTGGTGACTACTCTGGGAGCACTTTGGGAGGCCGAGGTGAGTAGATTGCCTGAGCCCGTGGGTTCGAGACTGGCCTGGGCAACTTGGCAAGACCTTGACAATAAATAAACAAGTAAATTAGCCGGGTGTGGTCACATATGCCTGTAGTTCTGGAAGGCTGAGGTGGAAGGATCACCTGAACTCAGCAGGTCCATTCTGAGGTGGCCATGAGTGTGCCACTGCACTCCAGCCTGGGCAACGGGGTGAGACTCCAATTAAAAAAAAATTTTGTTATTGTTGAAGTCCAGTTTTGTTTTTGCTTTTGTTGCTTGTGTTTATGATGTCATAAGGAAGAAACTATTGACTAATCCAAGATCATGAAGATTTACTCCTATGTTTTCTCCTAAAAGTTTATGGTTTTATCTCTTATAGCTTTAGATTGCAGATCCATTTTGAGTTAACTTTTTTTTTTTAACTTTACTATAAAGTCAGGTTTAGGTACATGAGTAATGTATGTGCAGGTGAAGCTTGGGCCTCCAACTGGTCCTCACTTCCCCTGTTTTAGGATCAGGTACACTTTGTGTTGTTACATGCCCCCTCCTTCCTCCCTCCCCTGGTGGTGTTCAGCAACTGCCGATCCCTCCCTTGTTCTATTATGATTAATGTTCAGTTTCTACTTATGAGTGAGAACATGTGGTATTTGGTTCTTTCTGTGTTAGATCGCTAAGAATGATTGTTTCCATCCAATTTGCTGAGATGTCATAGGGAAGACGTCCAATTAACTTTTATATCTGTCTGTGAGGTAAGAATCCATATTCATTCTTCTGCGTGTATATACCTAGCTGTCTCAGCACTACTTATTGACGAGATGACTCTTTCTCCATTGACTGTTTTATTTTATTTATTTATTTATTTATTGAGTTGGAGTCTCACTCTGTCGCCCAGACTGGAGAGCAGTGGCCGCTCCCGGTCACCGCAGCCTCGACCTGCTGGGCTCCAGCGATCCTTCCGCCTCAGCCTTCCAAGTAGCTGGAACTATAGGCGCACGCTACCACTCCCGGCTAATTTTATTTTACTTTTTTTTTGAGTTGGAGTCTCACTCTGTTGCCCAGGATGGAGTACAGTGGCACGTTCCTGGCCACCACAGCCTTGACCTGATGGGCTCCGGCGATCCTTCCGCCCAAGCCTTCTAAGTAATTGAAACTACAAGCACGCGTTACCACTCCCGGCTTATTTTTTGATTTATTGTCAAGACAAGGTCTCACCAAGTTGCTCAGGCTGGTCTCAAATTCCTGAACTCAGGCAGTCCTCTCACCTCGGCCTCCCAAAGTACTGGGATTACAGGTTTGAGTAACTGTGCCTGGCAGATGATTTTATTTTTCTAAATTCGTTTTTATCTTCACTATCGGCTTATTAGCTATCCCTCTGACTTATTTATTTATATCATGATTGCACTTGGTTTTACAATATGCATCTTTAATTTTTTTCCTGGTTTGCCTTTGCTACAGTTTGAATGTATTTATCCCTCCAAAATTCATGTTGGAACTTAAACCCCAAGGTGATGATATTAAGAGGTGGAGCCTTTGGGAGCTAATTGGAAGAGTGGAGCCTTAACAAATGATACTAGTGCCCTTATAAAAGGAGTGCATTTTTTGGGTTCCTTTTCCCCTTCCACCATGTGAGGACACAGCATTCATTCTTTCTCCTCTGGAGGATGCTGCAACCAGGTGCCATTTTGGAAGGCACAAGATTGCGAGAAGGCTCAAAACAGAAACAGTGCTCAGCACATGGCTCAGGAACTACCTCGACAAGAAAACCACTTCTGGTACCATTGCTGTCACCAAACTAGGCAACCTGTGTGTACGGCTATCACTTCTGAACCAGGAACTCAATTATACCACAACAACCAACTACTGCCTACCCTGCTGTGCCACTTCCTGTGTCAGGAACTGAATTGTGTACCCACCACTAAAGCTGCAACCCCTAGAGAGAACATGCTGTATTTAATTCCAGTTGCACCTACTCTTAAATCTGACAAGAAGAGTAGGAGTCTGTAATGTCCAGCTCCTATAAGGAATACCTTTTCTTCCCACCCAGGCTCACAAGGTAGAAAATTCTCCAAACTCAAAATGTGATTCTGATATTCAGTGACTGTAACATTCATTGTGGAACAACAACTATTAATGAGTCTTGGATGGTTTTCTGGCACTCCTAGTAATGAAGCATGGAAAAAAATCACCAATTTCATCTTTGGAACAAGGATCTGTGATCCAGCCTCCTCTGGAGCTTATGGGAAGAGACTATTCCCAGATCATACGAGTATTCCATCCCAGCAACTTCTAAAAGAAGTGTCCTTTCCTATAGTTCAGCAATGGGTGGCAATGCCATCAGTCACAATGACTGGTCTCCTGACCTCTGGTAGCAGCAGAAAACATTTAGAAATGAAAATGACAAAACATTATTAAGGATGCTCGAGACACCATTCTCAAAGGCTAGAGCATACTTCTGAGTTTCTGGTTTGTTATGAATTGGAAAAAGGAATCTAGATATATTCTAACTGGAAATAAAAACCAAGTGAGCTGATCTTATTGGATTTATTTATTATTCTGGTCATTAGGGACCAGTGACCTTTAAGAAATCACTGCAGTGTTTAAGCCATTAATACCTTAGCTCCAAATACTATGCAATGTCTATTCCACTGGAGTCCTAAGAGAAAAGGGCACAGAGGGGAGTTTTTCTTGGTGGAGAGCATGTGGCTAAACACTGTTTGGAAGGCCAGGAAGAGCCCTGGGAATAAAGAGGCTTCAGTCTGAAGATTCTGGGCATGTGTAGCAGAGAGAAGCATAACAGAAGAGCAGGGAAGCATCAGGGTAAAATAATGAGAACCATTTTACTTTCTCACCAACGATTTCTAGCAAGGTAGCTCAGAAGGGGAGAAGAGTACAGACCAAGAATTAGGGCTTCGGAGCGAGTGTGGACTCCTGTATTGACAAACCAACCAACTGAAATTTGGAACAAATCATGAACTTGACTTGAAGCCTTCTTACCTCCCTATCCCCTTGACATTTTCTTCCCTTCTAAAATTCTTTATTTTAGTGCAGCCTGGGGACAACCTGGGAACTTTGACTGGCAAGTAACAATTCAGACATGGATGTGATGGATGTTGCTGGTTGCCTTCCCAGCCTGCATTCTCCCACATCTTTCACAAGCTGTGCAGAAACCATACCGTCTGGGTGGGCACGAAACCCCAGCTCCTGTGAATGGGGCTCACAGGACATAAATTAGGATAGTCCCAATCCCTTGTTGGAGTGATGGTTATAGTGATGGTTAGTATCCCAGGCCTAAGGCAACGGCTACTTGACATGTTGCTGGCCACCATGATCTGTTCAGGGAAAAACTAAGTTGATCTAATCAGAGGAAGTCCAGGACTTTGTTCAGTAAGTAGGTCAAGAGAAGCTCTCTCTCCTTCAGGCAGTGTGGTGATGCCTGGACTTCAGCATTTTGTTTCCAGGAGAGAAGGCAACCTAAGTAGAAAGTTGACCCAGAGAGAAGAAAAAAAATTGAGAGATGTCCAGAGAGAGAGAGAGAGAAGAAAGGATGAGCATTCTGATTAATTCCTGCCTGAAGCTTGAGCTCCTTCTAGATTTTTCCATCAAAGAAGTCCACTCCCTTTGCTGTTGAAGGAAGTTTGAGCTGACTTTCCTATGCCTTGCAACCTAAAGCATCCTAGCCACAACACCACATGATATATTGGGGTCAAATTTTCCATTTCTTAGGTAGATCTGAGGGGACACCCAAAATGACACAAATGAGAAGGGGACACCTAACTGTCCTGCTGGCGTCCTCTTCTCAGCTTGATTTAGGCAGTTGGTTGCATCATTAGAAGCCAATAGGAGATGGGAAAGATTTTAAAAGCGAGGGACCATTCCAAAGAAGTAGGAGGATAACAACAGAGGAGATTAAAGAAGAAAAGAAGGAGGGAGAAGGTCGATGGACTCTTTTTTTTTGAGTTGGAGTCTCACTCTGTCACCCAGACTGAAGTGCAGTGGCCACTCCCGGCCACCGCAGCCTTGACCTGCTGGGCTCCGGCGATCCTTCCGCCTCAGCCTTCCAAGTAACTGGAACTACAGGCGCGCGCTACCACACCCGGCTAATTTTTTTTTGATTTATTGTAGAGATGAGGTCTTGCCAAGTTGCCCAGGCGGGTCTCGAATCTTTTTTTTTTTTTTAAGTCAGAGTCTCACTCCGTCACCCAGGCTGGAGTGCAGTGGCACACTCGCGGCCACCGCAGCCTCGACCTGCTGGGCTCCGGTGATCATTCAGCCTCAGCCTTCCAAGTAGCTGGAACTACAAGCACATGCCACCATGCCTGGTTAATTTTTTTATTTATTGTAGAGACAAGGTCTTGCCAAGTTGCCCAGGCTGGTCTTGAACCCCTGGGCTCAGGCAATCCTCTCTGAACTTGTCATTTTCTACTTAACAACTTTGGGGATATTAATGCGAAACATGGCAAATAGCATGAACTTTGAAGACAGATAGTTTTGAACCCAGCTCTGCCACTCACCAGCTGTGTGGCTTTGGGGAATTTCTTAACATCTCTGCACATCACCTATCTAAACTACAGTGATAATACCATAATGGCCAAGATTCCTTTGGTTGCCAGTGACAGAAAACTAACCCCTACTAATTAGGCAAAAAGAGGAGAAGACTGATGAACTTAAGTGACCAACTGAAGAACAGTAGCCTGACAGGGCCTCAGGGATAACTAAAATCAAGTACTCACAAATGACCTGTTTCCTCTCTGCCCTTTTTTTGGGTGCGTGTGTGTGTGTGTCCATCTTTACTTGTCTCTGAACGTTAGCCTCATTTTCTTGGATTGGCTAGCTCTAATCTAAGCTTGGATAGATCCATTTCTTGGATGGGCTATTTCGTGAATGGCTAAAATATGAATGGCCTAGAGCTTCCAGGCTCACATTGTCCAGTTTAGTTAGTAAAAGAGGAGAAAGTCCTGCGGTGGATCTCAAATTCAAAATTCTCGGGAGAGGACTCTGATGATCCCATCTTAAATTAGGTGCCTGTATGGACTAATCAACAGGTGACAGGGCAGGGTGTATAATAAGATAGCAGCTTCCACTTAATCCACATGATTACAAAGATTAAATGATAAAAAACATTCAGTAGCCGGGCTCGGTGGCTCAGGCTGTAATCCCGTGCCTTTGGGAGGCTGAGGTGAGTGGATTGCCAGGTTCGAGACCCACCTGGGCAACTTGGTGAGACCTCATCTCTATAATAAATAAAAAATGAGCTGGGTGTGGTAGCGCGTGCCTGTAGTTCCAGCTACTCGGAAGGCTGAGGCGGAAGAATCGCCGGAGCCCAGCAGGTCGAGGCTGTGGTGGGCGGGAGCAGCCACTGCACTCCAGTCTGGGTGACAGAGTCAGACTCCAAATCAAAAAAAAAAAAAAAAAACATTCAGTAGATGCCATTGGTGCTTTTCTGGACAGACAAATCAATAGATGTTCCCTACAAATCTTACCTTGCATGGTTGTTTTGGGATGAAATAAGATGACCTGTATCAGTGAGCATCAGATATGCAGGACAGTGCCTGGCACAGTAAACAGCCACATTATACAGAAGATGGTCTGCACGTTTTTGTTGACTTTCTTCATCACATCCTCACTTCTTGCCTAGATGGTACCTTTGTCTTTTGCTAAGTAGAAAAAGGTGCCCCCTCTGGGTGGATGCACCCCTATGAACACAGAGCTTTACCAACAGAAGTCACATCTGTGATAAGAAAAAAAAGTGTCCCTTCTTGCAATGAGCATTGCCTTGAGCTGGGGCCATGCCTTTGTGGATAACATGTGAGTCAGATTTCATTCTCAATACCTCCCTTGACCCTGGCCCTTGGCCTTTGTGCAATGGGCAGACTGCCCAACCTGGGCAGGATCCTGCAATTTCCTTTATATGGTTTTCAGAAGCTCATGGACTGGCTGCATTACATGGTTCCAAATAATACAAATCAGTTCCTGCGTACCACGATCCTGCACTCTGTCCACCTGAGATGGTTCATCTTTCCCAGGATGTTGTGAATTGTTCCTTCTCGCCCTTGTGTGGGGTTCTTGGCCTTTCCAGGCCTTCTACCTTACTCCTGTCAGCCCCTCAAGCCCCAGGCCAAAGATGACGCTTCTGCAAATCCTTCCTCAGCACCCCCAGAGCTGCATACTGGCTGCCTCCCCTGCACTTCCAGAAGCTTGTTCTTTATTCTCCAGCACAGCACTGTTCACATGATATAAAGTGCTTACCTGTTTGCTCATGGGCTCCTTTCTGCGCCCCGCCCCCCTCCAGGGACTTTGGCATCTCAGCTCTTCACTCCCTGCCCTGGAATAAAACCTGGCATCGAATAGACCCTAATACATGCTTGTTCATTGAAATACAGAATGAATCACTGAAGGGGAGGAAGGAGGGAGGAGAGGAAAAGAGAAGGGGAAGGCTCATTAGAAATGTCACTGTTCTCACACAGACCTGTGTCTGTTTCTACATTTGCAATTAAAACAAAAAGAGAAAAGCAAATGGGACACTTAGAAACAAAGTGCTTCCTGTCTCTCAAACCCCTGAAATTTGAGAACTTCTTTTTTCACCAGTGGGGCATTATCCTCTTTGCCCATGGGAAAGTGAGGTTTCTGTTCATGACTGTTTGGTGCTCCCAGTTAAAGCATTCATGGGCTGATGAGGGGGCATCCCGGATAAGACCCCTCCCCACCCCACATATACACCAAGTGGGAGCAGACCCAGAGCTCTAAGTATTCCTGGCAGTCAGTTCGGGCATTTCTGTGGGCCAAAAGAATGAGGTCACTGTCACCAATGAAGTCATCACTGCATGAATCATCGGACATCAGTTCCCCACTTGGAGTGCTCTGACATTTCCAGAGCTTCTCCCAGAACCTGGGGTCCCTGTGAGATAAGACAAACCGGAGCTCATTTATAGATGTAAAAAACGAGGCCCAGAGAAGGGAAGTGACATGCTTAAGGTAACATGGCTAACCAGTGTCACAGCCAGGACCAAACTCAGCTCTCCTGGCTCAGTGCCCTTCAGAAGCTTCTTTCAGACCCTCCTTCCAGAATACTGCTCCCAGCAAATGCTACCTGAGCAAATGGTCCTGCCGGCAAAGAATGGGCAAATGCTTCTCTCTTCCCTCTAAGAGGAAGTGGCAGAGACCCGCCTTGAACCACGATCTGACCGCCTTCCTTAACCTGTCATTCAGTACACACAAAGCATCTTCCAGACTCACTGAACGTAAAGCAGCCAGCAATGCAAATGCCCACACGCAGACACAAAGAGCCAAAGGGCGGGGTCTGAGAAGATGCTCAGTGCGAATCCGAAAGGAACTTTCCATTATTCCCGAAGTCTCCCTGGGAGAGTGGAAATCAGATTAGGGTTTGAGAGTTCAGGCCTGGAAAGTGAGGGTGGGAATAGAATGAGGAACATTTCCCCACGTGTGCTCCCAGCGTTGAGTGCCGAGAGCAGTTGGAAGCCTTTGGGATAATCCCTTCGCCTCTTTAGGCCTCGGGTTTTTCTTATCTATAGCCTAAGGGAGATGGTCCACTTGACCTCTGCGCTGCCTCTCAACACAGCATTTTTTTTTTTTTTTAACGCTGTGAATCGATGAAAGGAAGCGATTTATCTCTAGTCAGCAAGTTGGGGGTGGGGTGCGGTGTCCGCGCGGGTACCCCCGCCCCCAGTGCCAAATGCTCAGCGCTGCACTCTTGGCCACTGAACAGGACCTGGAGAGACGGAGGTTTCGAAGCTTTGCCAGAAGGGGGTTGGGCGGGGGTGGTGGTGGTGGTGGTGGTGTTGGCGTTGCCGCTGGAGCACAGGTCAAGTTTTAAAGCACAAAGGTGTTGATACTCTCTGAGATTACAACCGAACACCTTCCAGGGACACTGCGGCCCGAAAGGGAGCCTCGAAGAATGTCGCCTCCACAGTACAGTGGCCCGGCGCAGAGCCGACGGGGGTCTCCCTTTGCTGGCTGGTTGGGGGGACGTGCTTCAACCCGCTGCATCTCCCTCGGTCACCCCGTTTCATAGTAAATGAGTCAAGGCTCGTGCTGTGAAAGGCGTGGGGGTGCTGGTGGGGAGGACCAAGTACGAAACCAGGAGTCCCTGCTTTCCAGCTCAGGGGCCCCACTACCTTCTCCCCAACGCCGCGCGCGCCTTAACAAAAATTCTTTTTAACCCACTTGGCCTTTCTTTCTTCCTGATTTCTAGTTCCGTTGTGCACCGAGAGGCCGATAGGACGCTCTTGCCTTCCGGGTGGAGTTCAAATATATGTGTATAATTGTGCATGCCTATTGCGTCATGGCTGAAGTCGTCGTGGTTCCCCCAGGAGGCCTCCGCGTCTTCTCCCAGCATCGGGGCCTTTGCACGCCTCCCGGCGCTGCGGACACTTTCGCGAGGAGCCCTCGGCCCGACCCCATCCCCCAGCCTCATCTTCCTCCCCCTCCCTCCTCCGCGGCTCCTCCGCCCCGCCCCCTCGCGCGGCCCTCGCGGGGAGCCAAGCTTGGGTGAGCGCGCAGGGCCGCGCGGCGGCGGCGGAGGGCGGGGGGGGCGGGGCGCGGGGCGCGAGCGCGGGCGCGGGGCGGGCGGCCCGCACTCGGGGGAGGCGCCAGGGCCCGCCCTCCTCCGGGGCGCAGCTGGGAGGGGGCCCGGGCGGGCGCGGGGCGGGGAGAGCCGCCAGGCCCCTCCCCTCCACCTCCCTCCCCAAAGTTGCCGTCTCCCCCGGGGCCGGCCGGTCTTATGATCCAGCGGATCCTCCTGGGGAGGCCGGGCCGGGGAGCGGGCGCGGGCGCCGGGCGGCGGGGGCAGCGGGCGGGCGCGGCGACCGGGGCCGGGTCGGAGATCCGGGCGGCGACCGAGGCGGCGGCGGCGGCGGCAGCGCCCCGGGCCCGCCGCCCCCTCCCCTCCGGCGGGGGGAGCCGCTGCATGGGGCCGGGGGGGCGGCCCTGCTGCGCGCAGCGGCGGCGACGGCGGCGGCCCCCCCAGGCGGGCTGGGGCTGAGCCCGGGGCCGGGGCGGGGGCTCCGGGGGGACCATGCCCGGAGGCCGGCCGGCCGCAGCATGGCTCACGGGCCCGGCGCGCTGATGCTCAAGTGCGTGGTGGTCGGCGACGGGGCGGTGGGCAAGACGTGCCTACTCATGAGCTATGCCAACGACGCCTTCCCGGAGGAGTACGTGCCCACCGTCTTCGACCACTACGCAGGTAAGCCCGAATCTGCTGACTAAGGGGCCGCTCCCCGGGCCGGGAACTTTGGAGCAACTTTGGCGGAGCCCCCTCGCTGCCTCCCCTGCGCGCGCTCCCCACCCCTCCCCCGCCGCGCCCTCTGCCAGGCTGCCGGCCCCACCCCCGGGGCTCCGCTTCTGGCACCCCCTTGCCTGCCGATCCACCCTCCTCCTCCTGCGCCCCCCCAACCGCCCGGCCCCTGCTCCCCGCACTTCCCAACCCACTCGGCACCCAGGGCCGACCTCCTTGACCTTCCCACACCCGCCTCTTTTGTTGCCCCCTGTCCCTGGGAATACATTTGGGGGGATCTGGCGAGACGTGGTTATGGGACTGGGAGAAGGGGGTGAACAGCCGGGGGCCACATCACACCCTGGCCCCACGTCACTTCACAGTGAGCCGGGTGCAAGGGAAAAGGGGGTGACATCTCCCGGGAGTGCCCACACTGTGCAGCAGGGTTGGGAGAGGAGGGTCTGGGTAGGCAGCGAAGTTGCCCCAGAGCCCAAGTCATTGTGAGCTTCTCTCCCTGCCCCCACTTCTGTCCTTGCAGTCAGCGTCACCGTGGGGGGCAAGCAGTACCTCCTGGGACTCTATGACACGGCCGGACAGGTGAGTGTCTTGGCCTCTGGCTGACAC
This sequence comes from Cephalopachus bancanus, assembly GCA_027257055.1. Lineage (NCBI taxonomy): Eukaryota > Metazoa > Chordata > Mammalia > Primates > Tarsiidae > Cephalopachus > Cephalopachus bancanus. The sequence continues at coordinate 412,647 of JAPVLO010000264.1, read as the reverse complement.
CCTCCTCCCTTTCCCCACTTCTGTTGCTCTTGAAGGCTTTGGAAACTGAGGTGTCTAGGTGGGAGGGTGTGTCTGCGAGGGGCTCCTTCTGGATTAGATCTTTATTTGATCAAATCAGCAAATTAGGAAAACAGACAAGAAACTCAGATCAGCCCACCCATGTGAACCCCTAGGTTGCGAAAGTTTTTGCCTGTGTGGGTCTTTCTGTGTGGCGCCTGGTGTGTGGGTCCCAACTCCTGTTGCAAAGTGGCAACCAATCATGAAGCGCCCTTATTTTTAGTTGCAGATGACCAGGTCTCCCCCTCACAGCCTCTGTCTGGTCCCTCATTGGTGAGTGGTCTGCCTGCCCGAGGAGCCTGATTGGTGGGAAATGGCATCATCTAATATGATGGGAAGGCATTTGGTCCTGGTTATGTTTATTACAACATCATTGCACTCTGGGACTCCGTCCCTGAAAACGTAATTTGTGGTGTTACCAAAGGACCACAGGGAAAAAAAGAAAAGAAACAACAGCCATTCAGCCACTCCCTGGGGTAGGGGAGGAAAGGTTAGGGGTCGTTGCAAATCTTAGAGCAAGAGTGTTTCCTCCCACCTCAGGAGGGCCAGGTGACTTTGAGTTTTCTTTGGGAGAGATTATTGTGCAGAAAGAAAATGCATGCTTCTCCCTGCAGTCTCTGACCAGTGTTTGCAAATCAAGGATTGCCCAGCTGTGCTCCTAAGTGATTAAGGTCTTCTCTTTCTCCCTGTTCCAATTTGAGCCTTTTCCCAGACTCACTTTTGCTCTGGGGCCAAGATGATTGTGTGTGATGAAGTTTTGTAGGATCCAACACTATGATTAGACTTGAAGACTCCGGCAAAAGTTTCCACATGTATCTTGCAGACTTAAGTCCTTGAGGCATAGGAGCAGCTGAAGGGCTTAGAGCTTGTCTTTGGGGGAAGTCCAGTAGTAGTTTCCTTATCTGTAAAATTGGGATTAAAATAATAATAATAAACCCATCCTCCTGTGCAGATAGTGTATGCCAAAAGCTTAACCCTGAGCCTGACATTCACTAGGTGCTCAATAAAGGGTGTGCTGGTCTTTGTAGCTTGTCTAGATTTGGATTTCAGAATTGTGATTAGAGTCCGGGTTGGAGTCTGAAAGAAACGGGAGTCCTTTTTTTTTTTTTTTTTGAGTTGGAGTTTCACTCTGTCACCCAGACTGGAGTGCAGTGGCCGCTCCCAGCCACCGCAGCCTCGACCCGCTGGGCTCTGGTGATCCTTCCAAGTACCCAGAATTACAGGCATGCGCTACCACGCCCGGCTGATTTTTTTATTTATTGTAGAGATGAGGTCTTGCTGCCCAGGCGGGTCTCGAACCCATGGGCTCAGGCAATCCACTCACCTCAGCCTCCGAAAGGCGCGGGATTACAGGCTGAGCCACCAAGCCCAGCTAGAAACGGGAGTCCTTGATGTGGCCTCTGGTTTCTTTTTTTTTTGAGTCAGAATCTCACACTCACAGCCACCACAGCCTCAGCTTGCTGGGCTCAGGTGATCCTTCCACCTCAGCCTTCCAAGTAGCTGGAACTACAGGCATGTGCCACCACGCCCAGCTAATATTTTTGTGGGTATGTGATTTATTGTAGAGATGAGATCTCACCAAGTTGCCCAGGCTAGTCTCGAGCCCATGAGCTCAGGCAATCCTCTCACCTCGGCATCCCAAAGTGCTGGGATTATAGGTGTGAGCCACTGTGCCTGGCCGGTTTCTAAAGTGTTAAGTTAGAGGAACATCTGAGATAGAGTACTGCTGGCACTTCCAGTGCCTGCGGCCATCCCTTTCACCAAACTGGCCCAGTCAGTATGGCCAGTTCTCAGCTTTCCTGGGCCCCTTTTGGTTGCCTGCCCTATAGTTGATCTTCCTTCTACTTTCATCAGAGGGTGTGGAGGGCAAGAGGCAGAGCTCACTCAGATAAGACCAACTTTTAAGTAGAACAGTTGATAAGCAAAAGGTTGGCATTATTGGTTGAACAGAGGGAGGTTTTTTAAAAAATGCCTGTGATTTTAACTTTTCTCCCTTCTTCCTCTTCCCTTTTTTCTTTCACTTGTCATCATGATCATTTCTGACCACACTCCCTATTCAACAGGACGTGGACGCATCAGAACTGTTCTGAGCACGTTTAAACTCTGCTGATATTTACTGACTTCCTTCTACATATCAGGCGTGGGGCAGCCACATGAAATAGTACCATATTTACTCCATAAAACAACCCGTGAACTAGATGGTATTCCATTTTTGCCAATGAGGAAACAGGCTCGGAGAAGCTAGGTTGCTTACCTGAGGTCACACAGCTACTGAGGGCTGTTGCTGGAGTCGGGACGGGGGGGTCTGAATCTGCTCCAGGATGAAGTGGTTATACCCCCAGGAAGCCATGGAAGTTCCGAGATGCCACCGGGTTGATGCGATTGTTTGTGAGTCCATAGATGTGTTACATGGAATTTTCCAGCCACTCTCCGAGTGGGGGTTGGATGGCACCTCTGCAGGGGAGAAAACTTAAATCCAAAGAGTCCCCTGATGTTAAACCCACTCACAAAACCAGGGCTTTCCATACATGATCATAATTACTCTTACCAGTGGAGGATGGTAAGATACATACCAAGCGGGATCACTGTATTAGTAAACCTCCAGTATCACTGTTGTTACCCAGTGGTGGGACATTTACTCTGTTGGCCAAGATGTGTGTTAGGTCTTTTGATGTTTCTCTCAGCATCTAAGCCTTTTGTTTTTGGGTCAAAGTTAATGCTATTTCATCTTTCAGCATTTGAGAGTTTATTAAACTTAGCACCAAAAGACAAATGCCTGCCATGTACCCAAGAGCATGTGTATTATGTGGGAGATTCCTGTGTTGAACTTGGTCACTAAGACCATGTGCCTCTATGAATCAGTATCAAGCTCATCTTACAATAATAATAATGATAAATAAGCATACACACACATAGGCATAGATACAGATATTTTTAAGCCTGATGAGTGGCAGCAGAAAGCCCACACAGGCTTTGGAACCAAGGCTTGGCTGAGATCTCCACCTTGCCATACTGGTCGCGTGATTCTAGCTGTTTGATTTACCTTTTTTGTGATCTACTAAAAATGTGGATAATTAGAATCTGTACTGCAGGGTTGTAGGTTGGCTTAAACACTTTAACATATGTGAAAGCAGCTGATACTTCTTTGTGCATAATAGGTGTGTGATAAATAGGTGTGTACAAGAAATTATTATACTTCATGTTGGGCCATTTTGTGGAGAGAAGGGGTCACAGGTGGAAGAGGACAGTGTCTCATGCCTGGAAAATTCCACTAGAATGCCGGATCCCAGACCGCTTAAAAAAGGTGTGGAGTGGTTTGGATTTTATAATTCCCACAGTCCCCAGCACTGGGCCCGAGGTCCCAAGCTGAATGCTCCCTGTTGTAAATGCCCTGTCTTGTCAGATGGTTTTCTGTCTTAACCAGAGCCTGCATCCCTGTTGACATAAGAGAAATAGGTAAGGGTTCTGTGCAGAATTTGAGGAACAAGCAGGACGTGTAGGCTTCAGCTGGTTCTACTTTCAGAGAGATATGATGGGGCGAGGCACTGGAGAGCAGTTTCTCTTTCTCATGTTCACTCAGACACTCAGTCAGTGGTGCCTCCTCAGGTTGGAACCTCTAGCCTACTAACTCAATCTTGGCCTCCTCTTTGACCTCAGTCAAGTTCAAAGCCACAGGCATCATCTGCCCAACTTACATATGAGGGGATCTCCCAGTCAAGGCTGTAGATGACCTTTGGCCTTCTAGAGCAGTCTGCCTTCCACTTGACCTCTGCTGCTATTAGCAGAGAGGGGGAAGGAGAAGGAGGGTGAGAGTGTGCTGGACGTCAGTCCCCATCATGTGCTCTGTCTGGGGACATCCCTCACCGTCCCCAGCACACTCAATAGCATCGCTGCCAAAGGGAAGCCCTCCCCTCTGTTGGCCAGGCCATGGGTGGTCCAGGAGCCGGGACATTTGAACTGCCAAGCATTTTGGAGTGGAAGTGACAGAGGCGCCTTCCTCCGCTGGGGGGCCTTTGTGTGATTGGGGTGTAGGCGGTTGGCATTCTGCCTGGGACCCTGCGAAGTTTCTCCTTTCTTGCTCTTAGGATGTCACTGAAGGCTCTGCAGCAGCCCCATTATCTGCTCAGGGAGGACTTGAGGGGAGATTTTCCCTCCTGCCTCTGCTCTGTTTGGAGCCAGGGGGACGTGGGAAGAGTCTTCCCGCTCTGTCCAGACGAGCCGGTGGGGAGCTGCCTGGCAAGCTGCTCTCTAGCTGTGGGCTCCAGGCTGATCTCTTAATCCTTGGCAGGAAGGCAGAACTTGATACCCGGAGAGGGAAGGACTGAAGCCCAGTTGATCCAGGTCCCAGAATACCCACACACAGGAGGATGTGTGTTGGGGTGCGTTTGGGATCCCGGAGTTCCAGATTTAGCCCCTGTCTGTGTGTGGAAGTTCATGTGTAAGCTCTGCGTGTACTGTTGTTCTGTCTGATAACTTAAACACACAAGTTCAGGGACACATACATGAGAGCTATAAATATCCTTTACTCTGGCATCCCCGGGGGTTGCTTTTTCAATGACAAGTGCGTTTTGTTTCACACTTGACAGAAGCCAGCAGCTGTGGCTGCTCCGCAAGCCCTCTGGGCGCCCAGGGAGGCGATTCCCCTCAGAAGGGAATCTCCACCGGAGGCAGCCTCCACATGCCTGCCTTCTGCATTTCATGGGGCAGCACCCAAGGACTCAGAATCATGGGAAGGGGGAGGAAGAAAGGGCCTTGCTGCTCACCAGGCCTTCCTCCCTCCAGGCCTGCCATGCTTACCAACACCCTTCCCCGTAGCTTCTCCCAGATGAGGAAATTGGGAGTGAGTAGGCTTATGGGAACCAGAGATGTGATGAGGAAAAATGTTTCCCTGCTTTGGAGAGGCCCTGCAGGGATATAGGTGGGGCTTAGGAAATGCCCACTCAAAACACCAGGCTCAGGTCTGCAACCCCAAACCCCACCTTCTATTCCCGAGCAGAGTCTGCGAGGAGCCCCGGGTTCCTTCCAGATATCAGCTGCAACAGGTGAGATGCTGGCACTGAGCATCCTGGTTTCCCTTAGTAACCTCCTGTAGATTTGTCATCTGTGCATTTTGCTAACCTTTTTAGAAGCTATTTATATCTCTAGGCTGCACCGCATCACACGGAAATGCTGGTTTCCTCCTATGCGTTGGGAAGGTGGTTGGCCTTTGTCGACTCCACAGCCTTTGCTGCATCTGAATGCATGTTTCCCCCCTGCCCCTTGGGACTCTGATGTGGGTTTGGGTTGTGCCAGCTCAGACTGTGGCCAACAGGCACGGACCCTGGGGTGGGGGCAGTCCCCACCACCTCCGATTGGCCTCTGTTTGGACCTCACCTGGGCCCCATCCCCTTCCTGGTCCTCTGATCCGTTTGGCTCTTCCACTTCTGTGATTCTCGTGAGGGCCGGTGACATTTCCACCCTTTGAACCAAAGCTTCCCCACAGATGTATCAGGCATGAGTGTTACAGGTGTGCTGAGATGCTGACCTCTCTGCTCTGTGGTACCCGGGGAGTCACAGCCTCAGGGGACTAAGCGTATGTTGTCAGTTGCTGTGGTCTGTGCTAGGGAAGAGGTGGGAAGCCTTGCTGGAACGCTCCGGGGCCAGAGGCCTTATGGAGAATCGGGCTTTTGCGGTTTTGTTGTGGAATTTGGAGTTTCAGGAGATGAGATATGATGGCATTAAAGCAAAACAAAGTAGCTCTCCACGGGGGTGTCAGTTTCCAGCAAGGGCACATGTGTTGGCAGTGGTTGGTGCTACCAAGAGGCCTCAGACACAGACCAGCAAATCTGCAGGAGAGGGCAGGGAGGCAATTATAAGGAAACTGGACAGAAGATACACATGGCTCTTGAAAATTAAGAACTCATGGCCCACAGCTGAATGTCCTTTCCCTTGGAGGGACTTGGCTGTGCCCTCATTTGGCACGCTCAGGTCAGAGAGCAGCTTTCTTTGCCTTCAGCAGTTTGCTGTTCCTCTTTTGGTTTCTTGCTGCAGTTGCTCTGCTTGTGGAAGGCTGGGCCGTCTGAGCTCTTGGGGCTCCCCCAGCTCCCTGGTAGAGTACGCCGGGACCCACTGCCTGCTGGGGCCTCCTGGGCCGGTGCTCGCTTTCTCCGAAAGTAGAGGGTTGTGTCTGTCCCTCACCATGGTTCCAGAGCTCAGCCCAGTGCCGGGTGCCCAGTTGGCTTGTCTCAAATATGTCTTAAAATGAGTTGATGGGCCAGGCACGGTGGCTCAAGCCTATAATCCCAGCACTTTGGGAGGCCGAGGCAAGAGGATTGCCTGAGCCCACGGGTTCGAGACCAGCCTGGGCAACATGGTGAGCCCTCGTCTCTACAGCAAATCCAAAAATTAGCCGGACGTGATAGCGTGTGCCTGTAGTCCTGGCTCCTTGGAAGGCTGAAGTGGAAGGATCACCAGAGCCCAGCAGGTCAAGGCTGGGTGGCTGGGAGCGTGCCACTGCACTCCAGTCTGGGTGACAGAGTGAGAGACTCCAACTCAAAAAAAAAAATGAGTTGATGCTCTTTTGGCTGCCAACTCATGTCTGCTGAAAGGTTAACCAAGGACTAAGAGTACAGCTGCTAAGTAATAGCTCCCGGCATAACCCCCTTCCTGGAAAAGCTTTGTTAATGTAGTAAAAATCTCTAGGGTTCAAAGGCGTTAACAGGCTTGTAGGTATGGGACAGACCACCAGTTTTGTCACTACACAGGTCCGGGACTCAGTGGTCAACGGTGGGCCTGTCCCCAGCACTGTCTCTCAGGCTCAGTCCTCTCCAACTTTCCTGAGACCTCTTGTTACCCCAGATCCCCTGAGAAAGAGGCCGTTTGACTGTGGAAAGACGGTGGGTTTTGGATTCTCCAGAAGAACTGTGAATCCTAGCCGTTCTTCTTTGTAGCTGTGAGACCATCGTCCAGCCGACTCAGCCCTGGAAGCCTCTCTTCCTTCTGTGTTAAATGGGGAGGTCATGTCTACCTCGCAGGGCATCTATAAGCATTAGGAATGATGGATATTGTTATCTCGCAGGGCCATCAGTGGTAGCTGAGAGTGACAGACATGCTGGCCTTTGTGGGGGCTCCATACCGGCTTATTTCGGTTGGGGTTGGTTCAATGTCTGGGAGCAGAAAGAGTGGGGTGAGTCATACCACTGAAAGGTCCACTACTACCCAACTGGGAAAGTTCAGCATGTGAACTTGAGGGATGCAGGGTCCCAGCCAAGGAGAGGTGGCAGAAAGGAGCTCTTTGGAGATCAGGACTTGCAGAAAGAGATGAGAGGCAGCAGAGTGCTTGCCATTAGCCTGCCAGGGCCCGGCCCCAACTCTGCCACTTCTTAGCAAGGGGCTTGACCCTCTGAAACCAGTTTCCTTATCTGGAAAATGGGGATTCTGCTAGTACCTCCTTGTAGGGTTGCTGGATCAAATCAGAGCTTTCCTGTTTCCAGATAAGGGGTTTCCTCCACCCTTAGGGCAGTTGGTGGAGCCTGGGGCAGCCCTGGTCTCAGGTTGTCCCTTCTAGCTTGAGCTTGTCTCCTAAGTCACATACACATGGCTCCCTGATCCCACTTCATGTGTGGCAAAAGCATTATCTCATTTTCTCTGAGTACTGTGAAGGTTTGGAAAGCCCTGGACTACATGAGGTCATGCAGGTGGAGGGCATGGAGAGCTCATATTTTGGGTGGGGAGGAGTGCAGTGGGGAGGGCAGGCATGGGGAGGGGTGTGCCAAATGTGTCTTTTATGGATCCCAAGTCCCTGCTGTCAGTGTCAACATGTGGAGCAGGGTTGATAACTAAATCATGGAGTTCTTCCGCCCGGTGACTGACAACTTAGTAATTAGAGAGATATTAATCTGGTGCTGTGTTGCTTGTTGATTTTAATAGAAAGAAAAGAAGGTGGGGGAGGGGGCCCTTGTTGCTGTCGCTGTTTCTTTGCAAGTGCCTGGTGGGAGCGGTGAACCAGCTGCCTTTCCAGATCCCCAGTCTTGCCAGCTCTACTCATGGTAGACTTTGGAGCTTAAGAGTGATGCAGCTGGCCAGGTGTGGTGGCTCATGCCTGTAATTCCAGCACTTTGGGAAGGCTAGGTGGAGGATCACTTGGAGCCAGGAATTCAAGACCAGCCTCAGCAACATAGTGAGACCCCGTCTCCACAAAAAATAAAAACATTAGCCAGGTGTGGTGGTGCACACTTGTTGTTCTAGCTGCTGGGGAGGCTGAGGTGGGAGAATCGCTTGAGCCCAGAAGTTTGAGGCTGCCATGAACTATGACACCACTGCACTCCAGCAGCCTGGATGACCAAAAAAGAAAAAGATCGATACACTTATCATCTAATGGCAGTGTGCAATATGTCTTTTACATCAGCCCCCACCCCTAGGAGCATATGTGGTAGAGTCAGCCACGAATGATGGGAGATCTAGGACCTGTTTGCTGGGGGCACATTGCATCTGGTACCTCCCTGAGGCCCCTCACCTGCTCTGTGAGTCAAGGAAATCAGTGGCGTTGACCTACTTTTACAGGTTCAGCGAGGTGAAGTGACTTGCTTCACAGGTGATAAAAGGCAAAGCCAGAATTACTGGGCAGGCAGTCCCAGCTCCAAGTTGAATGATCACTTTCTCTTGCAAATCAACTTGACCACATTAAATGCCTCCTTTACAGTGCATATAACTCATTGTTCAATATTTCTTTCTTTTCTTTTTTTGAGTTGGAGTCACATTCCGTCGCCTAGGCTGGAGCCCAGTGGCATGCTCACAGCCACCCCAGCGTTGACCTGCTGGGCTCTGGCAATCCTTCCGCCTCAGCCTTCCAAGTAGCCAGAACTATAGGCATGCGCTACCACACCCAGCTAATTTTTTGATTTATTGTACAGATGAGGTCTCACCAAATTACCCAGGCTGTCCTCGAACCTGTGGGCTCAGACAGTTTCCTTACCTTGACCTCCCAAAGTGCTGGAATTACAGGCTTCTCATCATGCCTGGCCTGTTCAATATTTCATGCACAAAGTATACCCCAAGCATGTCACTTTTCTAGGTAGAAGAGTTGGGGGAACATCATCTATAGCTAGAACACATAGGAGCTGCTCTATGAAACCCCCCCATTAAAGCCCCTGCCTACTGTGAACTTAAGGGCGCTCTGTCCATTTGACAATAAACCACCGTACTTCCTCAAAAAGGGGCATGCCTGGGGTGGCATTGGTGGCCATGTTGCTGATGAGCGTGTGGAAGAAGCATGGGCCATTCGCCTAGAGCTGTGGCCCCCGCCCAGAAGGGAGGAAGGGGAAATGTCCTTGTTGATCTGTAAGTGAACTTTGCTTAGGCCAAGAAGGCACTGTCCCCTCCCTGACTCTTTGGGTTCCATCTGTCCTATCCTGCCGTCAGCCTTGACCTGACATCAGTTGGCCCTCTGGGAGCTGCCATGCAGGGCAAATGACAGGTGTCTTTTCTACCCTTGGGGCTCCCTCTGGCCTTTCTTGCCTCCTTTAAGAGTTTTCTTATTGAGGGGAAAGACTGTCTCTTCAAATTTGTTTGTCGGCCAGGCTTGGTGGTTCAGCTTGTAATCCCAGCACTTTGGGAGACTGAGGCGAGTGGATTACTGAGCCTGCGGGTTCAAGACCAGCCCGGGCAACTTTGTCTCTACATAAATCAGAAATTAGCCGGGTGTGGTAGCGTGTGCCTGTAGTTCCAGCTACCTGAAAGGCTGAGGTGGAAGAATCGCCGGAGCCCAGCAGGTCAATGCTGGGGTGGCTGTGAGCGTGCCACTGCACTCCAGACTGGGCGACAGAGAAAGACTCCAACTCAAAAAAATAAAAAAAAATCTGTTTGTCCTTCTTTCATCTGAATATTTCCTGAGTATACCCCAAAACTTCCTCTACCACCTTCTGCTCATATCGTTTGCCTTCCTGGGCCATCCCTTTTGCTGCCATCCTGCATGGGCTCCCATATCCTCCTACCTGGGTGGCTTCCCATGCTGGCTCCCAAGCCTAGATGAGAACATTTGTCTAGTCAGTCAGCACACATTTTCTGAGCCCCATGTATGGGCCAGGCCTGTTCTAGGGGCAGGGCTTTTAAGCTATGTCAGCCCCCAGGAGCATATGTGGTAGAGTCAGCCACGAGTGATGGGAGGTCTAGGACCTGTTTGCTGGGGGCACAGAGAAGGCCAGGTCTGTCCTTTCAAAGAGATGAAGTGCTAATAACAGCTAAATTGAGTGAGGTTGTTTCCACAAAAGTTGTTTTTTAGGTGGAGAAAGTGCTCAGATTGGATTCTTATATTTACTAGAAACTCAACAAGGATTTGAGCGATTTTGGTTTTTGAAGTGTGGTTTTGAATCAACATGTGTTACCTGGCCAGTTCCAGTGACTCACACCTGTAATCCCAGCTCTTTAGGAGGTTGAGGCAAGAGGATTGCTTGAGCCTAGGAGTTCGAGACTAGCCTGGGCAACTAGTGAGACCTTGTCTCTATAAAAGCTGGCACAGTGGGTCATGCCTGTGATTCCAGCACTTTGGGAGGTAGAGGCGAAAGGATTGCCAGAGCCCAGGGGCTTGAGACCAGCCTGGACAACTTGGTGAGACCTCATCTCTACAGTAAATAAAAAATATTTGCTGGGTGTGGTAGTGTGCACTTGTGGTTCCAGCTACTCGGAAGGCTGAGGAGGAAGGACTATCTGAGCCCTGCAGGACGAGACTGCAGTAGCCCTGAGCATGCTAGCCTGAGTGACAGAGTGAGATTCCGACTCCAAAAAATAAATATAATAAAATTAATTAAAATAATTAAAAAATTAAAATAAAGCCAGATGTGGTGTCGCATCCCTATAGTCTCACCATGGCTGAGGACAGACCCTGCCCTGCCTCTGAGAAGGATGGAAGTGTGGCTCATACTATATTAGTTTCAAAGCATCAGATAGGCCATGGCATCCTTTTTTGTATTAACACTCCCCAGGCAGGTCACAAGGAGTGTCTGAAGGGAGAGAAAGGATTGTCACACAAACACCCATCTCGCCAGTGATTACTTCTTCCCTGGCTGACTTTAGCATTTTGTGCAAGTGTCTTCCTCTTCCTCCATTTTCCTCCCCACCTCCTTTTTTTTTCATTCTTTTTTGTTTTCAAACTTATTCCAGTCTAGAAAAAATCACCCTTTTTCAGATGGCATGATGGCTGGGATGGTAAAATGGCTCAAAGTGTGCCCCTTGAAGAACTGCCACTGAGAGCAAGCATTTAATTCTGACCCTCTAGTTTAATCAAAATTCCATTTACTCCAGCTTAATTTTCTTTTCTTTTTTTTTTTTTTTTTTGAGTCAGAGTCTCACTCTGTTGCCCAAGCTGGAGTGCAGTGGCACGCTGTTCCCAGCCACCGCAGCCTCGACCTGCTGGGCTCTGGCGATCCTTCTGTTTCAGCCTTCCCAGCTAATTTTTGATTTATTGTTGAGACGAGGTCTCGCCAAGTTGCCCGGGCTGGTCTTGAACCCCAGAGCTCAGGTAGTCCCCTCACCTCAGCCTCCCAAAGTGCTGGGATTACAGGCTTGAGCCACGGCGCCCGGCCCCAGCTTAGTTTTCAAAGGGCTGTCCTCTGCCATGAGCTGGTTCAGAGATCACACTTGTTACCCGAAGGTGTTTCTGGTGGCCTTCTTGGCCCTGGAGGGACAGGGAAGGGACTGGATGTGAGCAGGGGACAGAGGAGGGAGGTGGGGTCCCAGCTTCCTTCCCACAGGGGCTTTGTCCAGCAGGACAGAGCTTAGGGTCTTCATCCAGGCTGCAGAACGTGAGAAGACCTTCTGAGTCTGAGACACCCTGTGACCTCCCCCCTGTAACTTCAGCCCTTTAGAGGTTTGAGTCCCTCAGAATTTCCACTAATCAAACTGTAGGCTGCAGTCTAGAATGTGGTTTTATTCATGTGTAAATCTTTACTCTCTATGCAGATGGTAACAACCCCATCCTGTGCAAGTGGCACATGGCACTTAGCACAAGGGTTGGGAACCCCAGCAGGAACTTGAGTTGTGTTAGCTTTAGAGGAGTCTATTGGTAAGATTATTATGGAAAGACTCTTTCCCGTGACTACATTGCCTCCATATTGGCTTTCTTTCTTTCTTTCTTTCTTTTTTTTTTGAGTTGAGATCTCACTCTTACCCAGGCTGGAGTATAGTGTCACAATTACCACAGCCTCAAACTCCTGAGCTCAAGCATTTCTCCCTGCTCAGTATCCCAAGTAGCTGGGACTACAGGTGCACGCCAGCAAATTTTTTGTAGAGATGAAGTCTTGCTATGTTGCCCAAGCTGATCTCGAACTCCTGGGCTCAAGCAGTCCTCTCACCTTGGCCTCCCAAAGTGCTGGGATTACAGGTGTAGGCCACAGTGCCTGGCCCATATTGGCTTTCTTATCAACTCATTTGAAAGGGATTCTGACCTGTCCAGAATTACTGGAGGGCTTTAAGATCAGGTTGCAGTTGATTGTTTTAGGGCAGTGCCCATTTAAGCCCAACGGACCTCATTGCTTAGCTCATGGAGCTCATTAGCGGACAGGCTGCCAGGTCTGTTTGAATAAAGTATTGGCTATGGGTATGTACTGTTCTCCAGCAAGCCTAGACCTAAGGGAATCCTTCACTGTGCTTTAGGTCAGGTGCGCCTTCAGAGTTGCCTGTGGCAGGGATGGGGCAGACATAGTGAGGGGGCAGACTTGCTCAGTTTCACCAGACAGGGAGGGAGACCTGAACGCCTCCTGTTGCCCCAGTGAGATAGTGTGGAAGTATGAGATGAGCTTCTAGGCAAGCTGCTGTTATGAAGAAAGTAATTACTCCGAGAAATTCCTGGTGGATCAAACTGCTTGATGTATCTGTTTCTTCCTCTTTCCTATCTTTTGTTTTTGTTTTGATATAATTCACAGAACATTTTCATCACCCCCAAAAGAAACCCATACTCAGTAGCGGTTACTCCCCATCTCTCACACCCCGCCCCCCCCACCTGGCCAACCACTCATCAGTCTTTCTGTTTCTACGGATTTGCCTGTTCTGGACATTTCATATAAGTGGAATCATGCAATATTTGTCTTTTTGTGTCTGGCTTCTTTCACTTAGCATAACATTTTCAAAGTTCATCCATGTGGTATGAACAATATTTCCTTCCTTTTTATGGCTCAATCATCTATCTTTCTCTTTTCTTTTTTCTTTCTTTGTGTCAGTCTTTCTTTCACGGCCATTCTCCCTCAGGCCCTGGCAACCATTTTCAGGATTTCGAGGCAGAAAGTAAAGCTGTCCTGGTCTTGTACTTCCAGTGCTGCTGTGGCCCCACCAGTCTTCCAAGTCTTGTTTCTTCTGTGCTCTGTTTATGTCCTTGCCCACTCCATCCACACCCTAATATCTTTATTCATCAACTATATGAATATTCATTAAACACAGGTGAGATGAGACACACAAAAATCTATCAGATCGAGTTCCTTCTTTTAAGAGTTTAAGCCGGGCTCGGTGGCTCAGCCTGTAATCCCACGCCTTGGGAGACTGAGGTGAGTGGATTGCCTGAGCCTACGGGTTCGAGACCCACCTGGGCAACTTGGCAAGACCTCATCTCCACAATAAATCAAAAATCAGCTGGGCGTGGTAGCACGCCCCTGTAGTTCCAGCTACTTGGAAGGCTGAGGCGGAAGGATCGCCCAGAGCCCAACAGGTCAAGGCTGTGGTGGCCGGGAACAGCCACTGTACTCCAGTCTGGGCGACAGAGTGAGACTCCAACTCAAAAAAAAAAAAAGAGTTTAGAGTCCAATGGGAAGAAAAGATGTATACAGCTGATCAAAGGGCAAGTAGAGAATGGGACGTGCATGCAAATGGTAAAGTGTGAGGCATATTATAAAGATGCCCACCTGCCTGGCTGCTTGGCTACAGCCTTCCAGATAGGTGAGGTCTCCGTGGGGCTAGATTCAGAAACAATCTTACTGGGGCTTTCAAGGTTCGTTGGGTCCATGGGTCTGATTTATGTTAACTCAGAAGAGATCAAAATATAAATGAGGTTGCCAGAGGGTTTATCTACCATGTGGTCCTAGGAAAATGGACAAAAGACATAAATGATAGCTCACAAAAGAAGAAAAGCAAATAACCACTATGCAAAGACATGTAAATAACTTTTTTCTAACCTATCAAATTGGACAAGATGGGGAAATCCATACTCAGGAGACGGGAAGGTGGATATTCTATGCCTTACTGGGAGTAAAAACTGACACAACCAGTTTTGAGGTTAATTTGGCAAAGGACTTTGAATTTGCAATCATCTGTTTCCATGAATTTATGCCTAGAAAACATTCAGAGTACACAGACATTTACATAAACCGATTTTCTTCACACTGTTATTTATAATAGCAATACAGTATAAATACATTGATGCATAGTAAAAAGAGACTTGTTAAATCATAGAATGATATGTATTTGAATAATAGCAGCCATACGGTGCTTACAACAAATATTTTTTAAAATGTGAAAAGTGTGTTAATATGTTAAGCGTGAAAAAGCAGGAATCAAAGCTATATATATATATAGAGAGAGAGAGAGAGAGAGAGGGAGAGAGAGAGAGAGACACAAAGAGAGATATATCAGGATTAAAATTCTGAAGAAAATGTACATATATAATGTGCAGAGGAAAAATTGGAACAAAATAGCCAAAATATTAGAGTGGCTGGCTTCAGTGGTGATATTGAATGATTTTAGAAATTTGCTTCTTTATACTTTGTTTTCCCCTATTTAAAAAAAGGTCATTTTATTTTTATCAAACATATATATGCATATGGCTTAAAGAGTCAGCAGTTCTAGAAGGTTCTATTATGCTATTATGAAGAAATGAAAGATTCTTTTTCACTTCCCCTACAGTAAAGACATTTCCCACACCCCTGAGACAACCACTTTAAACTCTTAGTTTTGTATTTTGGTAATAGACACTCTCTTTTGACTTCCCACCATGAATTCGTTGAGTCCTTAGCTCTCCTCCACACACACCTTACGCTTTTCCATTCACCTTTTCCCAGTAGCTATATTGTAATTTCTGTTTGACCAATAATGATCAGCATTCATATTTTTATGACTGTGGTGTCATTGCTGAGCCATGTAGTGTACTGTGACTACTTTTTATTTCTCATACCACTTTTTTGTTTCCCTGGACCTGATAATTATCTTGTTTCTTCCCTTGCTTAGTTTTCACTGCATGTCTGAACTGTGTCACCGTCAGCTCACCCTCACACAGTCACAAGAAAGAAGAAATGGACATATCAAGTATTCTGTCAGTTTCTTCTTCTGGAACCTTCCCTCTGAAGCCTTCTAACTTGCTCCAACCTGGGCTGGTGCCTCCTGCCTGCTGCACAGCTGTTTTCTTGAGATTTCCCTTCATCTATATTAGGATCCTGTTTGTCTCTATCTCTTGGTGAGATCTCTGCTTTCAGGATCTCTTGTCTTACTGGTTTATGCCCTCACTTTGGTAGAATCTGTTTTTAGTTTCCTGAGAAAAGATTCACTGGAGGCAACTTTTTTTTTGACACTCAGTATGTTTAAAAATGTTTTGTTTCTCCATACCTGATTGATAGTTTGAAAATGAAGTGGAATTTTTCACCCCCTTGGAATTTTGAAGGCATCATTCCACTGTCTTCTAGCTTCCATTTGTGCTGTTGAGAAGTTCCATGCCAAACTGACCCTTGATCCGTTGTCAGGATCCTATTTTTCCTCTCTGGAAATTTAGAATCTGCCATTTTACCTACCTGAAACTTCATAACCTGAGCCCTTTCCATCTGGAAACTCATGTCTTTCAATTCTGAGGTATTTTATTGGTTTACTTCTTTGGTTTCTTCAGTTCTAGTCAATCTCTCCTATTACTCTGGAACCTCCAGTATTTAGACGTTGAAATTCCTGGAATGGAACTCATATTTTCTCTTCCTTTCTGTCTTTTTGCTCTGTTTGGGGGAGATGTCCTCAAGTTTATCGTCTACCCTTCTTTTTCTGAAATGTGATTCTATTTTTAATTTTTAAGTGCCTTTTCCTGTTCTCAGAATGTTCCTTATCCTTTAGCATCTTCTAGGTTTTGTTGGGTTTGGTTTTTGATGGAATATTTTCTCTGATTTCTCTGAGGATATTAATGCTAGTCTTTCGAAGTGGCCTGCATAGTCTCTTGTTTTGATTGCTGTCTTTCATGGTGGTTCCTCACATCCACTCATATTTGCGAGAGTGGCACCGAACACATGAGAAACTGTGTATGAGTGGGGCTGGTTGACTCTGGTCCTGCCTTGTAGGTCAGGGTTTCGCAGCTTCAGCACTGTTGACGTTCTGGCCGGGACTATTTGTTGTGGGGTGCTGCCCTGTGCTCTGTAAAGTGTTTAGCCAGGAGCACCCCACTTCCAGTTGTGACAATCAAAAATGTCTCCAGACATTGCCAAGTGTTCTCTTGGGGCAACATACCCACTTACTCACCCCACCCCAGTTGAGAACCACTGTTGTAGGGTGATCTGTCTGAGCCTTTTCACTGAAGAACCTGTAATGTCAGCAGGTATCAGTCTTTCCTCTTGGTCTGGTCATATTCCCCAGGAAAGAATCTGCCACTCTCCTGCCCGAGGAGTTCTGCTGAGCTGTTAGTGTTCTGGGATGCAAGTGGAGGAAGCAGAGTAGGGGGTGGAGTCTTCATTTCCCTGTGGTCCCTGGCCTTGCGTGCTTAGTATGTTCAACTGGGCCTTGTGTCTCCCATCCAGGGAGCCCTTGTTCTTTGCTTTCCAGAGAGTAAATACGCCTTGCCTTTTGTGAGGGTGGGGAAAAGAGTTTACCATGATAGAAAAGCAGATACAGGATTAAACTGCTCTGTAAGCAGACTTTTGGTCCACCTTTTTTTTTTTTTTTTTTTTTTTGAGTATGGAGTCCATCCACCCTGACTAGAGAACAGTGGTGTGATCATGGCTCACTGCAGCCTTGAACCCCTGGGCTCAAACAATCTTCCTACCTCAGCCTTCCAAATAGCTAGGACTACAGGTGCACATCACCATGCCTGGCTAGTTTTTGTGTTTTTTGTAGAGATGGGCTCTTGAGCTCCTGGTCTCAAGTGATCCTCCCAACTGAGCCTCCCAAAGTGCTGGGATTGCAGGCATGAACCACCATGCCCCAGCCTTAATCCACCCTACAGTCTGTGGCTCTGCCTCCAGTCTGCCTCCAAAAGAAGATGCTCCTCCAGTTCCCATATCTTCAGACCTTCAGATTCTCAGGGTGTCCTCCGGTACAGGACAGGGTGTTTCTTAACTTTCCCCTTGTAGCTGGCTCAGGATTTGGCTCCCTGGGTCTGCTGAGGTAGTCCCACCTATTCTTTTGCCTTCTAGCTTCTAAAATTTTGTTGCTGTTATTTCCTTTCCTAGGTGTTTTGTCCTTGTGGCTTTATTTATTTTATTTTTCTATAACTGTACATGTTAGGGAATTGTTAAGAGATCAGATAAGTGCATGTGTTCAGTTGACTAGGATATAGCTGAAGTCTTAATAGTTAAAAGTGTAAATATGGCCGGGCTCGGTGGCTCAGCCTGTAATCCCGTGCCTTTGGGAGGCTGAGGTGAGTGGATTGCCTGAGCCCGTGGGTTCAAGACCCGCCTGGGCAGCGAGACCTCATCTCTACGATAAATCAAAAAATCAGCCAGGCGTGGTAGCGCATGCCTGTAATTCTGGCTACTCGGAAGGCTGAGGTGGAAGGATCGCCGGAGCCCAGCAGGCAAGGCTGCGGTGGCCGGGAGCGGCCACTGCACTCTAGTCTGGGTGACAGAGTGAGACTCCAACTCAAAAAAAAAAAGTGTAAATATGAAGAACAAAGTTACAGTGGTGGATATTCTTTTCTGTGACTACTGCAAGGTATCTGGGAACATGAATTCAGAGGGAACTTGGCATTGGACTTTGGAGTAAAAGGAGTTGGATGTCTGGGAGGTGACTTCCATTTCATCCGTGTCTTGGACCTGCACGATGGCTCTTCCTTCCACATGAGCCCATGTCTTTCTAGTGACCAGAATCTGTGTGTCCACCAGGTCCAACCTCTTACTGTGGGTCAGAGCCGGATGTACACTAATACTCTAATTATGCAATTTCTCCTTGGCTAGACTGTGTGTAGAGTCTGTATAGACCATGACTTTTCAGTTAACATATTTTTCAGACAGGCCAAAACATCCTCTATTAGATTACAGCTTTCTTTAGTTACATTGCAGTCACCTTGATTAGATTTGGGTGTTTTCAAGTGTCTCAGTCATCCCAGTATAACCCACACTGCAGATGACTAATAACTACTGTGGTTGATTTTAATTAATTTAATTCTTAAAATGGAGCCTTATCTCCAATGATTAGGGTGTCCTGCTATAGTTCCCTATATATATTAGCTATAAGTATCAATGACATTGGGGGACAGGAAAGAACCCTTCCAGCTCTGGGGGAGGGGAAGAAGGTCCGGACAGTTTTCCTAGGTGAGGAGGTGGCATGTGTGTATGGGTTTGGGGTGGAGTTGGGGCACAGGCAGGACAAAGCATTCTAGGCCAGGAGAAGCACATAAGAGGGAGTGTGCAGAAGGCGTTATGCTGTGTTCATTTTGGCTACAGAGTAGGTGTTCATCAGGGAAGCCATTCAGCCTGAGGCTGGAAGGGGAACTCGATGCCTCCATGGCCAACCTGGAACTCTGGACTAGAGTTTAGACTTCAGAGGGCGCAGTGGGAGCTGTGAGGTCTTGTAGATCAGGGCTTGGTAGGGAGATGAACTGAGGACGAGGCAACAGCGATTTCTCCATGCAGCCCCTCCCAGTCTTCAAGGGTAGGCATGTCCTCCCCACTCTGAATTCCCGCGGCACTGAGCCTCTGGGCTCTTGTCATTACTTTGAGGTCTTCCTGGGATCTTTTTATCCCATTTAATCCTAGCAGTGACCTTATGAATTAGGTCATATTGTCTACCCCCCACTGCTCAGAAACAGGAAATGACTTGTACAAGGTTACACACATAGCCTGTGGATCTCAGACCAAGCCTTCTGACACCACATCTGCATTCCACTGTCCTCATGATTTCTGCCTATTGCCAGAGTCTTCCTCAATTGCTTAACTAAGCCAGCGGCTCTTTTAAGGGAGACGTGCACTGTTTGGTTTTCCAGGCAGCACATCACACCCATCCAGGGATGCACCATAGGCTCTGACTGGACTCACTTAGTGGGCAGCACAGGCTGGGGCTAAGAGCTGGTACCTTGCAGGTTCTTGGGCAATTTGACCAGACCACAAGGTCCACGCTTCTAAGTTTGAAACCACCCCACTGTCATCTCTGCTAGCCCAGCTGCTCCAGTGATAGTGTCATCACCACTTCACCTGGTGTCTGGACTTAGCAGCTGCCCTCATTGTCCTGGAGGAAGGGAGGAATGACAACACCTGTCCCATCGCTGCCTCCAGGGGTTTGATGAGAATACACAAAGAGACTGGACACTTGAAGCCCCTGAAATGACAGATTATCTGGTGCTTTTATTTTTTATTTTTAAAAAATCTTTTTGGTTTTAAGGGACAAGTCTTGCTTCATCACCCAGGCTGGAGTGCAGTGGCATGATCATAGCTCACTGTAACTTTGACCTCCTGGGCTCTGGCGATCTTCCTGCCTGTCCTGTGTCACTGGGACTATAGGTACACGCACTGCATCTGGCTTATATTTATTTGGGGGGAAGTCTCAGTTTATTGCCCAGGCTGGACTCAAACTCCTGGCCTCGAGCAATCCTCCTGCCTTGACTTCCCAAAGTACTGGGATTAAAGGTATGAGCCACTGCACCTGGCTTATCTGATGCTTTTTTAAAATAAAGGTTTGTTGTTGCAGGCTTCCTTGTTTGTCTGTTGTGTTGTTTCTCGTTTTGTTCCGCTGGCTCTTGGTTTGCTTCGGTAAATGATGTGTCTCCCTAGCCAAGTTCTTTCGAGTAGTAAATCCAGCTGCTGGATTGGTTAAACTTCTTGGAACACAGACCTTGCTGATGTAGATGTGTGTGCAGTCAGTATCGTACAGTCAGCCACTGAAACCTGCCTGCAGCCATGTGCGATGGGTTGAGAACTCGGTGGCCACATTACAGCCCATGTGCAGCCTCTATTTTTTTTTTTCTTGAGTCCAAGTTTCACTCTCTCACCTAGGCTGGAGAGTAGTGGCATGATCATGGCTCACCACACCCTCGACTTCATGGGATCAGGCAATCCTTCCACCTCAGCTTCCTGAGTAGCTGAGACTAGAGGTGTGCACCACCATGCCTGGCTAATTTTTTTTTCCTTCATTGTAGAGTCGAGATCTTGCTGTGTTGCCCTGGCTGGTCTCAAATTCCTCGGCTCAAGCAATCCTCCCATCTTGGCCTCCCAAAGTGCTGGGATTACAGATCACCCAGCCTCCTTGATTCTTTTCCCAAGTCTCACTGACTGTTGTTTTTGTTTTTTTTTCAATATTTGAGGTTTATGGGGTTTAGCTATTTTCTAGGTATTTTAATAAAATACCTGACTTCAATCCTTGCCTTCCTTGTAAACATATGCACTTATTTAAACCAGCAACACTTCTCAGTGTGTTTTCCTCAAAGTAGATTTCACCCTCAATTCTCACTTCCTGCGTGATTAGTACTCTGCCCCAAATCTGCTGAAACTGAATGGAAGAGGAACACTACTGGACAGGCGTGGGTATAACTAGCAGCCGCCACATGGGCTAAGTGCCTTTCAGACCTTAGCCCATTTAATCCTCCCAGGGCTGAAGAGAAAGATCTATTAGTGGTCCGTTTTATACATACAGGAAGCAGAAAAGGTAAGTCACATACCCAAGGCCACACAGCTAGAAAGCCTGACTCCAAGATTTAGAAGGTCTGCATTTGGAACCTGGTTGAAACAAAGAGGCAGGGCGAGGAGGGGGTCCTAACTGGTTAAAACTGAGTTCCTGCTTCACTCCTGCCCAGCTCTCCATGTAAATTTAGACAAGTGGTGAGCTTCTTTGCACCTCAGTCTCCTCATCTGTGAAGTAGGAGCTGCCCTGTCTCCCAGGCTAACAGTGACAGACCAGCAGTGGTCAGGCTGTGTAAAAGCATGGGCAGGCACTCTTCCAGCTGTGAAGTTAAACAAGCTGTAGTAATGTGATGCGGCTACTTGTTCTGTGCTTGGCAGAGCCCCGCGGGGAACCTTCTCTACTACAAAAGGGCCAGAGATGGAGGGAAGAAGATAAAGGGAAGTTATAGAGAAGGCGGGGGAGGGGAGGGCATCAAAGACACAGAGAGGGTGAGCCTCACTCCACTCCATGGTGATGGGTGGTGATTGGTGATCAACACAGGTTGTGAAGAGTTGATGTGTTGGCTGTCAGGGCCTTCCTGCAGGGTAATTGTGCCCATGTCTCTCTGAAATTTCAAAGAAATCTGTGCAAATGTGTATGTACATGCACACACGTGTGTGGGTACCTGCCAGGTTGCACCCTTGCACACTTGTGGACCTGGGTGTATTTTTTTTTAATTGAGGTGAAATTCGCACAACATAAATCTAACCATTTTAAAGTATACATTCGGGTGGCATTTAGTACGTTCACAATGTTGTACAACCACCACCTCTGTCTAGTTCCAACACATTTTCTTCTCCTTTTTGAAAATTTGTTTTTTTTGTAGCAATAGAGTCTCACTATGTTGCCCAGGTTGGCCTTGAACTCTTGGCCTCAAATGATCTTTCTACCTTTGCCTCCCAAAGCACTGAGATTACAAATGTGAGCCACCACATCCGGTCCCAAAACATTTTCATCTCCCAAACAGAAGTTGTGTGTATTTTTTTTAGAGTCTGTTCTATTCTATTTCAAAGGGTCTGCGAGTGTGTTTGATTCTGCCTCCTGGGACGTCCTCCTCGTCCTCAGATGGCAGATTACACTGTATGAGTTTGGCTAGCAGAGTAGGGCTCAAGTTTTCAGATTCCACACGGGTTTGTTAGTCATGGTTTTACTTCTGTTCTGGGCATGGAGAAAAGCAGCATTTCAGCTGTAATCAGAGTGTAGTCACTGGGCTCTTCTCTTTGCTGCCTGGCTGCTTGTCTTCTTCGTATGTTAAAAGGACGTTAAGTGTGTATGTCAGCGAGAGACGGCAGCCTCATCCAAGTGCTGAAAGGGACAAGAGGGCTGTTCCTGTGGTGTCAGGCCGGGTACTTCTGTAGTCTCCTTCTCGATAGCTGGTCCTGGGCGTAAGCGCAGATTCTGGGACTGGGCTGTCACATCTACACTGATGGAGATACAGGAACCAAGCACAGGCCCGTATAGAAGGCCCTGAACAGTCTCCATGAGCTGCAGAGATGGAGCCAGAAAGACTGGCATATCCTTATATACTAGGGGATGGGGCGAGCTACTGAAGAATGAGAAGGGGCGGGGCAGGAGCTACCTTAACCATGCCAGGGCATACTTCATTCTGATTGGACAACCTAGTCATGTGTCCGTGCAGGAACCAATGATTTTGTGAGAGGGGCAGGGATGGCAAATGAAACTCAGTGATTGGCTCAGTCCAACCAGAGACTCTATGTATAGCGAAGCCTGGGGTCAGGGTCCCCAGGTGCCTGAGTCTGGGTGGAGGAGAGGTGAGTCATGACCTGAATCAGGGATTTGGGAAGTAGGGAAGTAGATGGATGCCGGGTAGACATAGACAGTCAACAGTGTTCTCCACACCTAGGTAAAAGAAGTGTCAAGACAATGAAGAAAAGGGCTGGAGTGGGAAACAGCAGGAACTAAAATAGAGCGTTGCCCAGTCTGAGGCGCTCTTATTTCGAGCCGACATTATTTAGGCAGGTGGATTGGACCCATTGGTGAGCCACAGAAAAATAGCTCTGATCACAGGAGGCAGTTTGATTCCTGGCTGAAAGTGACCACGCGGCCCGAGAAATTGACCTGCTACCGGAGAATTCAGGTATTTGATCCTCGTTCTCCGGCTCCGTAGCTGGTGGAGGAGGTACAGCTGGCACGCCACCAGCCACCGCGTTCTGGCTGCAGCTCACCTTTCCCGCTTCACCTTCCCACATGCTACCTTCATTCATTCATTCCGCTGGAATTTAATAAGCAGCAACCATAAGCCAGGCTTTGAACGATAGTCCCCTGCCCTCAGGGAGTTCTGTGGAAGATGCAGATAAAAGAGGCAGTGTCGAATTTTTTTTATTTTTATTTTTTGAGTCAGAGTCTCACTCTGTCACCCAGACTGGAATGCAGTGGCATGCTCACAGCCACCCCAGCATCTACCTGTTGGGCTTAGGCGATCCTTCCGCCTCAGCTTTACAAGTAGCTGAAACTGCAGGCGGGCACCACCACATCTGGCTAATTTTTTGATTTATTGTAGAGACAATGTCTCACCAAGTTGCCCAGGCTGGTCTCGAACCCCTGGGCTCAGGCAATCCTCTCACCTCCGCCTTCTAAGTGCTGGGATTATAGGCTGAGCCATTGCGCCTGACCAAATTTAACTTACTCTGGTTCAGCCAAAAGGGGGCATCTAGTAAAGAGCTGAGTCTGGAACCCAGGGTCAGAGAGCTCCTCGGACCACCTTGCTGAGGCTTAACCTGTCCTGAGCTGGCCTCATGGATCTTCTCCACCCTCAGTCTTCCTTATCCCTGCGAGAGATACTATCTGCCAGCCGACAAGCCAGAACCCAGATTATTTCTTAACCCCACATCTAGCCCATCATCCAAGCCTGAGTCTACTTCCAGAATGTCTGGAATCTACCAGTTCCCTAGCTGTCAACTGCTCCCACTTGGTCCAAGCCACCATCTTCTCTCAACCGAATGACTGCAGTCATGTCTCTCCTTAGACTCCTGCCTGCTTCCAGTGTATTCTCAAAGCAGCCTGGATTGTCTTTTTGAGAAATGAAATCAAATTTCGTGATTCCCTTGTCTCATGGTTTTTGGGGGGGCATGGGAACTTTGTGCAGTGGCACTGTCCCAGCTTACCGCAACCACCCCCTCCTGGGCTCAAGCAGTCCTCCCACCTCAGCTCCCTGCAACCAGTAACTGGAACTATAGGTGTGTGCCACCACACCCAGCTAATTTTGTATTTTTTGTAGAGAAGAGGTCTCACTATGTTGCCCCGCTGGTCTCAAACTCTTGGGCTCAAGTGGTTCTACTACCTCAGCCTTTCAAAGTGCTGGGATTATAGGTGTGAGCCACCGTGTCCAGCCTTCTCGTCTCACCTTTTCATGACTTTCCACTGCAGGTGGGCCCTGATGATCCAGGCCACTCAGTCTCCAACCCCACCTGTCACCCTGGCCTTCTCCCAGGGCCTCCACTCACCCTCCAGAAAGTGTCACAGCTTTTCTGCCTTGGGGCTTTTGCACATGCTGCCGTGTGTCTGGCACATTTACCTCTTATTCAGGTCTCAGGTTAGGTGTTGCCTCCGCAGAGTGATCTTTCCTGACAACTGCCCCGACTAAAGCTGGTCTTCTGGTTATTCCCTCCTAGAATCTGGCTCTTATCCTCCACGGCACCTGTCCCAATTTGCATTTATAGTCATTTTTTTGTCCCAGTTTGTTAAATGCCTGACTCAATAGCTCAGTTATATCAGACTCCTCCCCCTTTTGCCAAGCATGTTTCAAGATTACTTATCCTCCATATCCTCCAGTGAAATCTGTACAATCTATAGGTGACAGAACCTCCTTATACATGTAATCTTTTTTTTTTTTTTGAGTTGGAGTCTCACTCTGTCACCCAGGCCAGAGTGTAGTGGCATGCTCAAGGCCACCACAGCCTCAACCTGCTGGACTTAGGCGATCCTTCTGCCTCAGCCTTCCAAGTACCCAGAACTACAGGTGCGTGCTACCACACTGGCTGATTTTTTGATTTACTGTAGAGATGAGGTCTCGCCATGTTGCCCAGGCTGGTCTCAAACCCCTAGGCTCAGGCAGTCCTCTTGCCTCCACCTCCCAAAGTGCTGGGATTACAGGCCTGAGCCACCGTGCCCGGCCTATACATGTAATCTTAAATCAATATCCTAGCAGTAATACGAAGGTGAATTAAAAGGAAAGGATTCTTCAAAAAAATACTCATTTCAATATTAAATTTCTAAATTCCTAGGGCTGCATACTCCAGAAAGCAGAATGAAGTAATCAGGTGCCTGCATCTATAGGTAGAATGACCATGATGCAAGCAGCTAAAAATGTTGCGTTTTATTGGTGACATAGTCGTGTTTTACCGGTGACTTGTATGCTAAAAGCAACATTGCCAGTAGTGTGTGATTTTCTACGATGACAAGCAACTCCTGTGATATTTCACACAAAACAAAGTACAATCTTTCTCCTTGAATTTGGACTGAAATTACCTTCCCAGAAGATTCATTAAAGTCATGCAAAAAAAAAAATAGCAACTTTGTTCTTATATATATGACAGAGTCAGGTTCTAGATTCATGGAATTATAAAGGATGTTCTGTGGGAAGCAGGTCTATGTAAGCCTATCCCCAAAGCCTGGGAGAGCTGAGATGCTGAAGAAAAAGGCTGACGAGTCCAGCTTCTCAGAAAGAAATATTTAATAGTGACTTAAGAACAAAGGCTATGGCTCTGGTGGCCAAGAGATGGTGGATCCCCACACTCACCCTCCAGAAAGTATCCTTTATATCCAAACTTTTAGGATAAAACATGTGCTGTTGGTTATGCCTCAAATTTTTCAAACTCGAGACCACTGAGGAGGTTGGATAAGTGTCTTTATAAGGATCATGTATGCTACAGGAACACCTTCATATGCAGGGGTCAGACATCAACCATTGGGGTGGTTGCACTTCAAGATGGCGTCACTCTTGCTGGCAGCAGGCTGTTTTCTTACAAAAAGGTCTTGATATTTATGAGTGTATACAGTACACTCAACACGCATGTGGGGTCTGGGTCTGGGTTTCCACATACAGACCACATAATACCCCAGCTGCCACCCCTAAATACCAGTGGAGTTCCCCCATTCATTTTGACAATGGAAAGCACCTCCCAAATGTCCAAAAGGTCCCCCCAGACATAGAGTCCTACTGCCCTAGTTGAGAGCCAGCTACCTACTCTCTGTTATACCCTAAACTCCATGAGAACAGTTTACTCATCTGCACACAGTGCTCACACCTTGTTGCCAGATATTTATGAAATTTGTGTTCCAAGAGTTAAGATAGGAATATCCCACGTGGAAATGTGACCTGTGACCTGTCATTTACCATCTTTCTCCATGCCTTAGGCCAGCTGAGCACTGTTTCAGTGAAACAGACTTGTAATTATAGCTCCAGACAATGTGGAATTTCAGATCTAAGTCTTTTACAACTGGGGTAGTCACCTCATCATGCACAAAAGAAAGAACACAGGCCCTGAATTGTGGGTTGTCTTTTTTTGGAAAGTCAGGCTTGTCTGCTGAAGAGCTCAAAACACTCGCCCAGCTCTCTCATTTATCTTAACATGTGTGTGCTATATTTATTCTCCTGACACCGAAGGGGAAATGAAGCTGGCCTCAGGGCCATATTTAGCGAAGTCTTGATCCTCTCTGCCTTGTGGGGTCAGCTTAGATAAAACGAAATCCTAAAACTTGACTTTTCTCCAGTAGTTCGAACCCCCTTCCACATTAAATCTGTTACTAGGGCCGCTCACAAGGGTAAAAAGTATTCGTGTGAGAGTTTTCCACTGTGTGACATGGCGATCTTCTGGTTCAGTTCTCTGATTTTAGAAATGAGGAAGTGCTGGTTCATCACCACACAGATAATGTCAAGGCCAGTGCTGGTTTCTTTGTTTTCTTTTTGTGTGTGTGTCGGAGTCTCATTCTGTTGCCCAGGCTAGAGTGCAGTGGCACGCTCACAGCCACCGCAGCCTTGACCTCCTGGCTCAGGCGATTCTTCCGCCTCAGCCTCCTGAGTAGCTGGGACTACAGGGGCACACCACCACCCCCAGCTAATTTTTTGATTTTTGTTGAGACAAGGTCTCACTATATTGCCTAAGCTAAGTCTCGAACTCCTGGGCTCAAGCAGTCCTCCTGCCTCAGCCTCCCAAAGTGCTGAGATTACAGGCGTGAGTCACTCAGTGTACCCAGCTGTTGAGCTGGTTTGTTTTTGTTCTGCCAGAAGTACATGTCCTCTCCTTTTCCCCCAGCTAACATAAACAGAAGCTGTGATCTGTCAGATGACCAGAAGGAAGGTAGTGATGAAAAAGAAGCCCGACTCTCATTCACTAACTCTTAAATATTGGTAAATTGATGAGCAGACTGACTTATTATAAATTGAAATGTGCAAAGATGACAGTTGCTGAAAGTTAGCAGCTACACCTTCCATTTCAAGAATTCTTTTGCTAAGAGCTAATCAGACCAGTGCCATAAATACCATTTCACAACTGGACTGAAGATTAAAAAAGAAAAGAAGACACCAAACGTTTGAAAAGTTTTTGAAAAACAATTTCCTCTTGGGAATTTGCAGCAAGAAAAAATCCTTTCTCCTCCTCAAGTCTTTGCTGATCCAACAGCACTGGGAGGGAGTAGGAGGTGACAGGCAGATTCAGTCAACGCATCCCTGGTGAGTTTTGAACCAAACATATCCAAATGTTCTCAAAAGGGACCCAACCCAGCTTCCTTGAAAAACAGAGTTATTTTTAAGGAGGTGAAAAGTGATATTTTCATTTCACAAAGTTAAATGTAAAATGAACTCAAAAGAGACAAATGACCACACACAGGAAATGAAGTTTTATAGACAACTGTCACCAAGAATGACAATACAAATGTTTATGGTGTGTGACAAAACCTTCCATCCTTGGAAGCCAGCTTCAATCCACATGTCCTCTTGGCTTCTGGGTGGCACTGGTGAGGATGGAGGGTTTCAAGAGCCATGCCTGATGCCTATTTTGGGCTTCTCACTAGAAACAGATGCTTCAGATGGAGATTACGACTGTGTGCCTTCGAAGTGACAGAATTGCTACTTCATGTGCCACAAAGCCACCAGCTGTGAGGGGTATTCTCACTTAGTTGCCCTATATTGTCCATATCTCTTAAAGTAGTCAGAAGCTGTTTGAGATTTTGGAAGACTGAAGCTTGTTCATGCTAACTTTTTCTCATTCTAGGTTGTTCCAAAGGAAACTTGTGTAGGTTTTGATAAATGATTAGTTCCTAAATCAAACTAACATCCTGGATACTTGGGGTTGTCATACATTCCCATAGTACTTTATAGCCTTAAAGGCATTTGTCACTAACATTCTCCCATTTTACAGACGAGAAACTGAGACTCTAAGAAGTGGTTGGGCATGATGGCTCAAGCCTGTAATTCCAGCACTTTGGGAGGCCGAAGCGAGAGGATTGCCTGAGCCCAGGGGTTCAAGATCAGCCTGGGCAACATGGCGAGACCTCTTCTCTACAATAAATCAAAAAATTTGGCCGGGCATGATGGTGTGCGCCTATAGTTCCAGCTACTTGGAAGGCTGAGGCGGAAGGATTCCCTGAGCCCAGCAGGTCGAGGCTGCGGTGGTTGTGAGCATGCCACTACACTCCAGCCTGGGTGACAGAATGAGATGCTGACTCAAAGAAAAAAAAAGCTCGGGACTAGACCACAGTCATGTGGCTAGTAGGTTGTATATGTTCAAATCCTTTCCATTTTGTAAAGACCAACTCAAATGCTTCTTCTAAGAAGTCTTTTCTTAGTGTCCCCTATTGACTACTTTTGATACTTACCACATTCTAACACATAATATCGTGTTCACGTATATCTTGTCTCCCTTACCATGAACCTTCTAGAAGCAGACACTATTACCTGTGTATCTCCTCACCTGTCAGAATTCCTCCTCTTGGGTGCTAACCTTGTACGTGTTCCCAACACCAGCCAGCAGTTTCTTCTTTTCTTCTAGGTAATGGCTTTGAGGTCTGCAAAGCACTAGAGAGGCATACAAGCACATTGTGGGCACTGCTATTCATTGCATTATTATTATTATTTTTTGAGTTGGGGTCTTGCTCTGTTGCCCAGGCTGGAGTGCAGTGGCATGCTCATGGCCACCACAGCCTCGACCTGCTGAGATCAGGCAATCCTTCCCCCTCAGTCTTCCAAGTAGCTGGAACTATAGGTGCATGCCACCACGCCCAGCTAATTTTTTTATTTATTGTGGAGACGAGGTCTTGCCAAGTTGCCCAGGCTGGTCTCGAACCTGTGAGCTCGGGCAGTCCTCTCTTCTCGGCTCCCCAAAGTGCTTAGATTACAGGCTTGAGCCACTGCGCATGCCCTCCTTATTTTTAACATACAGGGATTTAATGAGATCACTTTGTAAATGTTTATAAGGTGTTTAGAAAATATTTGAATCTTGTCCTTCAGTTATTGCACCTCTCACTCACTATTCTGAGCACATAGTAGGTGCTTAGCATTGTTTCTTAGATTAAGCATCTGCGTATTCATCTGCTTCCGCTTATACCTTTCTCACATTATTGTCTATCACTGCCTTTTTATATGTTTGTGTCTTGAATTTCCAACTAAACTGTAATCTCCAGAGGGTGCAATTATGTCTTCTATTTGTGTGTATGTATCCTTAGAACATCTTCCCTGCAATATAGCCTCAATAAATCTTTGCTGATTGCTTTTAAACGGCCAGCATGTGGGAGCATACCAGCTAATAAGGCATGGCACAGGCTACACCGTCCAGTATGAATAGCTTTATTTAGAATACATGTTCTGGATATATATTTTAAATAGATGTACACATCCTAAAAACACGTATTTTTTTTATTTTTATTTTTTGAGTCAGAGTCTCACTCTGACGCCCAGGCTGGAGTGCAGTGGCACAGTCATGGCCACTGCAGCCTCAACTAGGCTCAGGAGATCCTTCCACCTCAGCCTTCCAAGTAGCTGGAGCCACAGGTGTGCTCCACCATGCCTGGCTAGCTTTTTGATTCATCATTGAGATGAGGTCTTGCCAAGTTGCCCCAAGCTGGTCTTGAACCCCTGGGCTCAGGCAGTCTTCGCCTCGGCCTCCCAAAGCGCTGGGATTACAGGCATGAGCTTCTGTGCCCAGCGAAACACATATTTTAAACAAAGATCACGGAGGTAGGAGGGAACACCCAGGTCCACATGAAGGGGACAGGAACAGTGCAGAGGTAGAGAGGCTCATGGCCCTGCTGGCTGGGAAGGGGATTCCAGCCGGTGGCCACTAGCTGTGCTTCTCTGTTGCATCAGATGAACTTTTGTTTTCTCTAAGAGTTCATTTCTTCACTCTTTTGTCTGCAGATTCTTGACAGGTGACAAGTGAGTGATATTTTTAAGGGTTAAGGATGTCATCCTGGATGGAGGATTCATCAGCAGGGGAGAGCCTAATCACTGGGTTACCAGAACACATTTTTTAAAAAGTGAACCTCTCTGGTGCTTAGCCAGTTAGAAAGAAGTTAGCGTTTACTAAACCAGTCCAAGAATCCTATTGACTGAACTCACCATGTCTTTCATGGTTTTCATGTCAAATGGTTGCCTTTAATATGCTTTTCTCTCCTCCTGAGAATGTTCCAGTTACCACGCTGAAATGTTTAAATACCTGCATTTTTTATTAGAACTAAAAATATAATTGGTTTGTTAATTGGGAGCACACTGGAGAGTTGGCTGTGAGGGCTTCTGACTTTGATAAGTGATCTTGTAAAAGAAAGGACAGTCGTTCCACATTCAACTTTCTTTGTGTTGTCAGATTGAAAATATATGGCTGGAGATGAAAGATTCTGCGTGCCTTTGCTTATTTATTTCCAGACCCAACATTTCATTTTAAATCCACTCAAGATGCGTGCTGTGGGTCTGAGCCATTTTACATGATGCAGGGTACGGTATGCGCAGGGGAGAATTTATTTTTTCACTGTGCTATTATTAGGCTTATAATTACTCAGGCTGGATGGAAGCAGAAAGGTCTCAATTCTTATAATAACGTGCCAATTACTTAGCCAGAAGTGACAGGCAGAAGGAGTTCATTTAGACAGTTTAGACTTAAGAAGTAACATTTCTTTACAAGGAGTTCTAAACATGCTTGCTTTTGTCTAATTTTTTTATAACCCCAGTACTTCCCATTTTAATTATTCGAACAAAATCTGCAGTTTAACAGATATCTAGAAATGACTGGGGTCTAATTGTCTTCCTTGGTGCCCACATGTCTCTCAAGAGGAAAGTCAGAACTCACTGTGGTTATAAAAGACATCCGTACAACAGATTTATGTTCTGTAGAATATTTGGACTAATATTATTAAGTATTTCTAGAGAATACAGCTTTCAGTTACTTTTTATTTCTTGTCTTCTTCCCCAAGAGAAAGAGTACACGATTCTATTTCCCTGAGAAGGTAAACTTGCTTGAAAAGTAAAATTTTCATTAATATACCAAATTTGACTTTCTTTGAAAAAGATAAGTCTTTCTTTGTTACATTTAAATAGTCTTAAGGCTGAGTGACTAATTAGGACAGTAGTAAGATATCATTCTCTTTTATTAATCTGAAGATTACACTGTCTCAAGAGACCTCAGTTTTATTTGTGTGCTTTGATGCCAGTGTAGACAATTCTTTTTTTTTTTGAGTCTGAGTCTCTTTGTCACCCAGGCTGTAGTGCAGTGACATGCTCACGGCCACCGCAGCCTTGACCTGCTGGGCTCAGGCGGTCCTTCCGCCTCAGCCTTCCAAGTAGCCGCAACTACAGGAGTGCGCCGCCACGCCTGGCTTATTTTTCTTGATTTATTATAGAGACGAGGTCTCACCAAGTTGCCCAGGCTGGTCTCAAACCCCTGGGCTCAGGCAGTCCTCTCTCTTTGGCCTCCCAAAGTGCTGGGAGTATAGACTTGAGCCACCGCTCCTGGCCTTTATTTCTTACTAAAAGAGTTTCTTCCCTGTACTTGGAGGGAGATGTGAAGCCAGGGTAGTGTGAGACTCGATGGATTTGTAGAGGAATAGGAGAGTCAGTTTCCTGTGAGATAAAGAATAGATGTGAAAGTACTGGTGGAGTTCTTTCCGTGCTGGGTCCTATGCTGAGTGCTTTCATTGCATTGTTTCATTTATTCCTCATAATCCTATGGGATAGTATCCCCAGCTCTCTTTCTGTGAAAATTGGAAATCTAAATTTGGATGAGGAGTGATTTTTAATGAGAACACCCCATTCCCGGGCCATGCCAACCACAGGTTTGTTCAGAAGCATAAAGTTACTCACTAGGATGTCTCTCTCTCTCTCTCTCTCTCTCTCTCTCCCCTCTCTTATGAACTGTTTAATGCACCCAATCATACAATTTGGCACAGATTTTTAATAACGTGTTATATTTGTTACAGCAGTCTTATACTGCTGGGGTGTAACGTGTTTCACACTCACCCCACTTGATTTCTTCTTTAATCGTTTCTTAACACCAGAGCACTGCTTTAGTCAAAACCATTTAAGGGCCTCCACTTTTAAAAATTAAAAGTGTGGAAGGTCGGGGATGGCGTTTCCCCTCTTGTCCTATGATAGTCAACTCCTGAGAAAACTTTTAATGCCTACAGCTGCAACCGATGGGTGTTGCAGGTGTTGCAGGAAAACCGAAGCATTAAAGCGCTGAAGTCAAGAGCTTGAGACATTCATATGCTTGAGTTGAAAGTTAAATTAAGACAAATGTCAGATGATGGCACGAAAGGAGAGTGGTGTTATGAGGGAAATGCTCAGCTGCAACTGCAAGTGGGAGATGTTTTTAACGTTCCCTGAGTTCCACATTTGTGTCGTTGTAGTAGTGAAACGAGTCATTTAGGAGGGAGGTGGCCTGGGCTAAAAATAAAGTTTCCTTGAAACCAGATGAGTGACGAGCCATGCCAAAAATGGAATCTGGACTCTGTTCACTCTCTCAAATGTAAATAAGCAGAATTTTGTGTCACATAAAATCAGTTATGCAAAACAGGACGTTCACTGTCTTTTGTGAAAGAGAGTGACTAAAACAACCATCAGGGTCTAGCTGTGCTGTGAAATAGGAAGCAGCAGTTTACAACAACATGGTAATCTAATGTATTCTGATTTGGAAAGATCTCCAAGGAAATCCCAGACAACAGGTATTGCAGGATTTCATTTATGTACAGATGTATGAACATGTACAATTACAGGTATATGTGTGCATAGTAAAAACTGGAAGGATACACATGGAAATATTTGGGAAAGGGAATGCGAGTTGGGAGTAAAGGGGGAATTTTTGTCAATCCACTCTACATGTTACATGTCACGTTTTCACACACACACACACACACACACACACACACACACACACACAATTAAGAAAATTACATAAATAGGGAAAGCAAAGCTTGATGGTCTCAGTGAAGCAAAATAGTTAAAAGTGTAGGTTTTTGAATAAAAACTGCCAGGGTTTGAATCCCAGCTCCTTCACTTACTGGCTGTACAACCTGACATAAGTTACTGATCTTCCGTGCCTCTGTTTACTCAAAGGGTACTTATGTCACATTGTTGTTACAAGGATTAAATAAGTAATCCATGAGAAAGCACATAGACTAGTGCCTGACACATAGTAAACATTCAGAATGTATTTAGTTATAAGCTACAATACTTAGACCACTTCTAAGGTATACTCAACTCTGTGCAAACTTTTCAGTAAAAATGTTTTGAGTGGACTGGGCGCGGTGACTCAGCCTGTAATCCCAGCACTTTGGGAGGCTGAGGCCAGAGGATTGCCTGAGCCTGGGGGTTTGAGACCAGCCCGGGCAACTTGATGAGACCTTGTCTCCACCATAAATCACAAAAACTAGCCAGGCGTGGTGGCGTGCGTCTGTGGTTCCAGCTACTTGGAAGCCTGAGGCAGAAGGACCGCCTAAGACCAGCAGGTTGAAGCTGTGGTGACCATGAGCATCCCGCTGCACTCCAGCCTGGGCGACAGAGTGAGATTCGGACTCAAAAAAAAAAAAAAAAAAATTTGAGTGACAGCATTAGTCATTACAATGTATTTTCTCAAAGTTTTCATTGTAGTTGTTGATGATATTGTCATATTTTTTACCCCATGGATGTTCAGACCTTTAAAAGAAGAATACAAAACCAAATGGAATTGTCTTGTTTTATGTAGCTTGCTGTCCATTCCAGGGGTGGAGTGTTCCTGAATTTGCGTCTTTGACCATGTAATCTAATGTACATATCGTAGTAAACTCCAGAAATGGCCACGCAAATACATAATGAGGTTTTTCTTTGTTCCTTAGGAAGACTATGACCGTCTGAGGCCTTTATCTTACCCAATGACCGATGTCTTCCTTATATGCTTCTCGGTGGTAAATCCAGCCTCGTTTCAAAATGTGAAAGAGGAGTGGGTACCAGAACTTAAGGAATATGCACCAAATGTTCCCTTTTTGTTAATAGGAACTCAGGTATGTTTGATTTGATTTTCCTCATTTAAAAATAAGCTCTTCGGCCCATTGGGGGGCTGCTCTCAGACAAACGGTCCCAAGGTTAACAGATGATATGTGTAAGTTGTTAAGTTCTCTTGAATTTTTGTAAACTATGGTACCAAAAGAAAGCAATTCTATTACTAGCTTTTAAAAACTAAGTTCTTTTGTTTGATCATTTTTGGGGATGTGGGGATTAAATGGGACTGCATGCTTTGATTTATCTTTTAAGACTTGTAATGTTATGGGACATTATTGACCTCTTTTAATCAGATTGATCTCCGAGATGACCCCAAAACTTTAGCAAGACTGAACGATATGAAAGAAAAACCTATATGTGTGGAGCAAGGACAGAAACTAGCGAAAGAGGTAATGGAACGTACACAGAATCTAAAAATAAATGTAGAAGCAGCTAAGGTAATGACAGAAGCTAGTGTTTATTGTGCACTTATTATATGCCAGGCACATAATAATGCTGAGTGCCTTACATGCATTATTTAATCCTTGCACCAACTTGATGGGGTGGGTCTATTTCCCTGCTTTACAGAAAGGACAGTGGGGGCTTGGAGATATCACGTAATTTGCCCAAGGTCCTGTGGGTTATAAGTGGCAGAGCTAGGTTTCAGTCCAAAGCCTGACTCCAGGGCCTAGGCTCTTACACCTGCACTACACAGCCAACAACACTTTCCTAAAAAGTTGCAAATAGCAAGAGGCATCCAAAACATGTGCTGATGGTTTCAGCCCTTCTTTTTTTTTGAGTTGGAGTCTCACTCTGTCGCCCAGACTGGAGTGCAGTGGCCGCTTCTGGCCACCGCAGCCTCGACCTGCTGGGCTCCGGCAATCCTTCTGCCTCAGCCTTCCGAGTAGCCGGAATTACAGGCATGCGCTACCACGCCTGGCTGATTTTTTGATTTATTGTAGAGATGAGGTCTCACCAAGTTGCCTAGGCGGGTCTCGAACCTGCGGGCTCAGGCAATCCACTCACCTCAGCCTCCCAAAGGCACGGGATTACAGGCTGAGCTACCGAGCCTGGCGGATTCAGCCCTTCTTAATCACTTAAACATTGTGCCAAGTCAGCTCTGTCTACACTGAAGACTCCTTGAGGTAGGTAGTGGAACAGCACAGGATGACAGCCGAATCTTGTGGTTAAAAACAGAAAACCATGGCTAGGCTTGAAAAGAAACGTGTTGACACGTCCTCCAATCATTGTTATGAAGAGGGTTGAAAATATTAGAATTCTACAAAGATATATAACAGTCATGCACATAATACCGTTTAACTTATGTTCGTCCTCACCCCAAAGTTAGGCTTACTTTTTTTTTTTTTTTTGAGTTGGAGTCTCACTCTGTTACCCAGGCTGGAGTGCAGCGGCCTGCTAGACTCAGGTGATCCTTCCGCCTTAGCCTTCCAAGTAGCTAGAACCGCAGGCATATGCTACCACGCCCAGCCTATTTTTTAATTTATTGTAGAGACAAGGTCTCACCAAGTTGCCCAGGCTGGTTTCTAACCCCTGGGCTCATGCAATCCTCTTGCCTCAGTCTCTCAAAGTGCTGGTATTACAGGCTTGAGCCACTGTGCCTGGCTTTTTTTTTTTTTTTTTTTGAGTTGGAGTCTCACTCTGTCGCCCAGACTGGAGTGCAGTGGCCGCTCCGGCGATCCTTCCGCCTCAGCCTTCTGAGTAGCCGGAATTACAGGCATGCGCTACTACGCCCGGCTGATTTTTTTATTTATTGTAGAGATGAGGTCTCGCTGCCCAGGTGGGTCTCGAACCCGCGGGCTCAGGCAATCCACTCACCTCAGCCTCCCAAAGGCGCGGGATTACAGAGCCACCGAGCCCGGCCCTGGCTTTTTTTTTATTATTATTTTTTATTTTTAGCTCTAACATGATTGGATTCTATCTTTTTTTGTTTGTTTGTTTCCTCTTTTTTTTTTTTAATTATCGTTTTGTGGGGTACAGTTAAGGGTTAGGTGTACAATTACGTTTCATTCAAGCACCCTGTTGATAAGAGGTGTTAGCGGCCACTGCACTCCAGTCTGGGCGACAGAGTGAGACTCCAACTCAAAAAAAATAAAAATAAAAAAAATAAATAAAAAGACCTTATTAGATTCTGTTTCCATAAAAGTCCTATTTAATTCACAACACTTAAAAAAAAAGATAGACTCTAACATGATTGGATTCTATCTTTTTTTTAAGTGTTGTGACTTAAATAGGACTTTTATGGAAACAGAATCTAATAAGGTCTTTTTATTTTTATTTTTTATTTTTATTTTTTTTGAGTTGGAGTCTCACTCTGTCGCCCAGACTGGAGTGCAGTGGCCGCTCCCGGCCACCGCAGCCTCGACCTGCTGGGCTCCGGCGATCCTTCCGCCTCAGCCTTCCGAGTAGCCAGAATTACAGGCATGTGCTACCACGCCCAGCTGATTTTTTGATTTATTGTAGAGATGAGGTCTCACTGCCCAGGCAGGTCTCGAACCCGCGGGCTCAGGCAATCCACTCGCCTCAGCCTCCCAAAGGCGCGGGATTACAGGCTGAGCCACCGAGCCCGGCTTAATAAGGTCTTTTTAAATGCACTATCAGGAGGCAAAAGAAAGCAAGAACTTTCTGAGAACAGTTACTCCTAAAGCAAAAGATAAATGACTTCACTAACAAATCACTTTAGAAATTTCATGTATTCAATTTTGTCATCCTAGGGAGAGAGGGAATTCCTAAATGTCAGAAAGGTAAAAATTATAAATGAAAATATTAATGATTCAACTACATAAAAACTTAATGCTGCATTAAATGCCAGAAATGAACTAATTTGACATGTATGGCAGAAAAATGGGTTCACATTCTTAGTATGTAGGAATCTTTGGCATATAATTAATCAAAAAAAGAAATTGATCTTATAGAAAAACAGGCTAACCATGAAAAATTATTACATTTTTAAATGCAGATTGCTATTGAAGGTAAGAAATAGGTTCGAACGTATTTGTAGTCAAAGGTAAGTTCAGTTTTCACCTAGAAAATTGTGAAAAATGAGAAATTAATCCTAATACTCGCTGTTCCAAGGGTGCAGGGAAATGGACACTCTCTTGTACTATTGGTTGTTGAATCAAAGCACTCTTAACAATATACGAAAGCCTTAAAATCATGGACACTTTCGATCAAGCAATTCTATATGTAGGAATTTAACCTAAGCAAATTATTAGGATGTTCATTAATGGGTACAAAGTTCCAGTTAGGAAGAGTAAGTTTCTGAGATGTATTACATAGCATAGTGACTATAGTCAATAATAGTGAATTGCATATTTTAAAACTGCTGAGTAAATTTCAAATATTTTCCCCACAAAAAAAGAGAAGTATTTGAAATGATAGATATGTTAATTAGCTTGATTCAGTCATTCCACATTTTGTCTGTATATCCATATCATAACTTTTATACCCCATATATACAATTATAATTTGTCAAAATAATAAAAAAAATTAAGGTTGCACTTAAAGAGATAGCCACAAAGATGCCACATTGTTTATAATGGCAAAAAACCCTCCTGCATTTATTAAAAATTCATACTTAAATATCAATTGAGATGCTCATAGTTATTATGTAGTTTAAGAAAAAAAAAGTAGTAGTCGGGTATGGAGTCTTATACTTGTAATCCCAGCACTTTGGGAGGCTGAGGCAGGAGGACTGATTGAGGTCAGGAGTTTGAGACCAGCCTGGACAACACAGCAAGACCTCATCTCTACAAAAAGTAAAAAAAAAATTAGCTGGGCATGGTGGTGTGTTCCTGTGATCCCAGCTACTCAGGTAGTTGAGCAGAAGGATCGCCTGAGCCCAGGAGAGAAAGAGAGAGAGAGAGAGAGAGAGAGAGAAGAAAGAGTTGCAAAACAGTGTGATCCCATCTCTAGACCTGTCAGCAGCATTGGCACCATCGGGTCCTTGAAACACCTCCTTCCCTTGTCTTCTCTTGGTTTTTCTCCCTCTCACTGGCCTCTCCCCCATCTCTTCATCTCCCCGGTTTCTGAGTATCGGAGGGCTGCAGGCATCAGCACCAGCTTTGTGGTTGTCTTTTCTTCTAGACCTCCATCACTCTCCAGGGCTAGCTGAGCTTCTGTCAATCTTGGGCTTAAACAGGCTACCACCACCGATTCCCAGCTTTCTATCTCTAGCTGGGACCTCTTCCCTAAATTCTAGACTTGTTTATCCAACTGTCGCTCAACAAGTCCATCTGGGTGGCCCACATCTCAAAATTAACATGTCCAAAATAGGATTCCTCATTTTCCCCTCCAAGCCTGTCCTCTCAGTTACTCGGGTCAAAAACCCTAGAGTCATACTTGACCTTGCTCTTACTTTCATGCCACATCCAGCGCTCTGGCAAAATGTATTGCCATACCTTCAGAAAATGTCCACTTCTTTCTCGCCATCTCTTCTTCTGTCGCCTGGTCCAGGTCTCTATCTCTGGCCTGGGTTGCTGGGACAGCTTCCAACCCCCTTTTGGCTCCTGTGCCCTCATGATAGTCTGTTCTCAACACAGCAGCCAGAAACCTTACCACATAAGCCCTCTCAGGTCGTGTGCTGCTCAGAACCTTCCAGTGGGTCCCCAGCTCACGTGAGTAAAGGCGAGAATCTGTACTAGAGCCCACAGCCCATTCCCTCTCTCCTCACTCATTGAACTCCACGCACGCTGGCCACCTCGCTGTCCCCCAAGGTTCTGCCTTTGTACTTCTGCTGTTCCCTCTGCCTGGAATATTCTTCCCTTTGTGGACGTCATTCATTCTTTCACTCCTTTCAGGTCTCTGCTCACACACCACTTTCTCAGCATGATCCTGCTGAATGCTCCGGGCATGCTTTGCATCAGGGTCTTTGCGTCTGCAGCCCCGCCTGCTGGAGCTCTTCCCCTGCATATCCCTCGCTGATCAAACTTCCCTGTGGAAAAGCCTTCCTCATCCACCAGCACTGTCCTCAGCGCTCCTGCCTCCCTCGCTTTCCTTTTCCCGGTAGCATTTGCCGCTGTCTGCTCTCTCTTCCCTCCTTTGTGGGCCTCTCCCCCAGTAAGATATAAGAAATGGAGGCGCCGCACAGCCCAGATGTTGCTCTTTTGTTCAGCTCATTGATGTACCCCCAGAACCTAAACAGTGCTTGGCATACACTAGATCCCCAATAAATATTTGATGAATGAAAGAATTTTTCATAGAAAGCCTGCAGGACATACACTAGTACCATAGCCATTAGCTATCTCTGGGGGGGTTATGCATATAAATGATAAATTTAGTCTTTTTGGATAGCTGTATTTTCTAATTTTATGATGATGTGTTTGTGTCCTACCAATAAGATGTTTCAAATTTGTAATTTTTTTTCCTCCCTCCCAGATAGGAGCATGCTGCTATGTGGAATGTTCAGCTTTAACCCAGAAGGGATTGAAGACTGTTTTTGATGAGGCTATCATCGCCATTTTAACTCCAAAGAAACACACAGTAAAAAAAAGAATAGGATCAAGATGTATAAACTGTTGTTTGATTACGTGAGAAACATCTTCAGTGGCCAAGGCAAATATCCATTTCTCTTGAAAGCATATGAAACGCTACAGCTACGCCCAGACCTCTTGTAGATAACAAAGCAGTTCACAACTTGAAAGAAAAAAAAAACCTGTCCTCAGAATTCTATAAAGTTCATTAAGAATGTTTCTTAAAGGTCTAAGAAGCAGTAAACAGCATCTGAAGCCACAATCTATTATAAATACTTTATTTCAACTAGAAGGTACAATCTCTCAGGGGTTTCATAGTTTAAAAAGCTACAATCACATCATGTTGTAACTACATAAAAAACAGTGCTGTAAATGGAACTGCTTGGCTTTGACCATATACACTTCTGCACAGCCCTTATGGAATCTGCACAAAGAAATATCTTCTCCCTTTGCTCCAATTAACTGTTCTTGTATGTAAGTTGCTTTCTATTCCAGTATATCCAGAGTGGTGAAATAACAAGGCCAGCCACGTAGCCAAAGGTCGCTCCAAGCGTGCAGGAGATGGGCCAGACCTGAGGAGAGAATGTATGAGATCACAAAAGAACAAATGTTTTATTATTACTTGAGCACAAGTGTAACCTAAATATTCCTATAGTAAAGCTTAATGTACTTTCTTAAAGAATGCCAAAAGGGTCATAGGGTCATAACTGCATTTATCATGAACACTAAAAAATGTACACATTTTAGTTAATGTGCATTAAACTGTAACAAGGCTTCTGGCAATTGTAGATTTAGTTTGATGCTCCCCCAAACTGCATGAGATACATGCTAAAATTATGAATTAAAATTGGGGTCAGACTTTGCCATAATCCTGGACTCAACTTAGCTCTCTGAACTAGTTGGTAATTTTTTTTAATTCCCACATTGACTGTGTACATCAGATGAAACGAGAACTGTGTATGCTGACCAAACCACAAAAAACTTTTGTGTTAAAGAGGAAAGTCCTAGAATCCAAGCATGTTACATGAAATTTATAACAGAGCAGCTGCTTCCACCTTTCAGATAGAAATGCTAGAACCACAGCAGAAGTTATGAAACTACAACTTATGTGCACAACTAGAGTGCAAGTTAGACAAAATGCCGGCTTCCAGATGCCCATCTTCTCCAGCTGTATTACGTTAAGCTGCAAGTAATTAATGTTGATTCATTTCATCCACAAGCAGTGCATCTTGGTCCCTAGGTGAAGGGCTCTATTTAAAAAAAAAAGTTGGAGACAAATGTTCATGGTCATCTGTGATGCGTATTTGGTATACTGGAGCCATTTCTAATCTTTCTCTGGGGGGAATAGGCCATAGAACTGTGTTAGCAGTGAACCATCTTAATTCCTCATTCTGTTACCTAATTCAGCTTCCTTGGTCTGCTGTAGCTCTGCCTTACTCCAAATGCCATGCACCAGAGGATGGTGTAACCTGAAACTTCAGTGCATACAACCCAATGCAGTTTAGAGAAGCATAACCTAATCTATAACATTTTTTCCAACTTTTCCTACATTTAAACTTGCTGTTGCCTAAATTATGACTTTTGTTATGTCTTTGATGGACTTCTGTTAATTTCCATGACTTGAGCTTATAGCTATGTCTGCTGCACAGATTGGGTAATGGAACACTAAACTTTTATACTTGAAAATGACAGCCTTAAATGCTCATATCAGTCACAAATCTAGGGTGTACTGTCTTGTTGTATGTGAGCTTTGTAGACATTTTTAAAAATATAGGCATCATCTTCCCCATTGAAGAGTGGAGAGAATCTGCTGGATAACTATTCAGAAACTTTCTCTCCAAATTGGACATTGGATGTCTTCTTTCTCCCAAGAAACGGTGGTTCGCATTAAGTATCATGGCCTTATTGTATGCTCAAATGGAATCTTATGTAACTTTCTTATTTAATTTTGGTCTGCTATTTTTAGATAGAAAAGAATTGTATAAATCAATTAACATATAGCTAAGCTGTCCAACGTGTGGCATAAAGGAATTAAGACAGTAAAGTATTATACATTTCCAACTTGCCTTTGGGGATTTGATGGCGGATTTTTTTGTTTTCCAAATTCATATCTCTGCAACTCTCCACACTTGGTTTGCCAGCCAATGAAAGTTAAACTCTAGAATGTGTCCTGCCCTAACAGAAATGAATTAGGAATCTTGAGCCACAAACTGGTGTCACCTCTCTTTCTTCATTTTATTATAAATATGGGAAGTCAATCAGATGATCTCCAATGTCTCCTATTTGTCAACTCTTAGGATTCTCTTCTTTCTTATTCGCAATAATCATCGCTGGACATCACCTTTCCAGCTTCACATTCTCAAGATGGTAAAAACCTGTATACAGGTTACTAGAACTCTTAAGCAGAGATGATTGTCTCATCTGAACCTGAGGTGCCTTGGGTACTCCTCACCTCGATGAGGTTTGGAGTTTCCCATTGCTTATTGAGAGTTTTTTAATTGCTTTGGTTCTTTAGGT
This sequence comes from Cephalopachus bancanus, assembly GCA_027257055.1. Lineage (NCBI taxonomy): Eukaryota > Metazoa > Chordata > Mammalia > Primates > Tarsiidae > Cephalopachus > Cephalopachus bancanus. The sequence goes on along the minus strand of JAPVLO010000264.1, from coordinate 370,332 downwards.
TTTTTTGCAAGTTTTTTCCTGTCACTTTAACTAAAAACCAAAGATTTGTTTTCTATTCATAAGCAGATTGTAGAAAAATTGCCTTATTTTCAGAAGTATGTCTTCATTAAAGGCTTAGGTTTCAATAGAAATTCAGACTTATCATTAGAACAACTAGTATTTCAAACTAATGAAATACCTGGGAAATAAAATGCTTCAAAAATATTTTATTGCCATGAATTTTGCTAGTGAATACAAATACATTGCTTCAAATAAGGTCATGTGTGAATGAACTTAAAATAAATTTGTAGTTAATCAGTTTCTGCATATAGAGAATTAGTTCTAAAGTTCTTAAACATAAATTCAGGGGCTTCCTGAAATCTTATTTAATACTTTGCTAATTTATACCCTTATTATATCGCTACAAGTAAATTTTAGGTTAGTCCATGTTGAATTCTATTTCCCAATAAGTAGAGCTTTAAACAATGAGTTTTGTTATGAATGATCTTAAGTTACTTTAGACACTGTTTCCATTTGGTTTTTAATTATTAATTTTAAGTACCAAATTAAATACCGGTCTGTTGGTTGTTGCTTTAAGTGATTGTTACTTTAACAGTGTCCCTTCTTAACACATGGGGTTACAAATAAAATAATATGCATAGTTTATTATCTATGTAAAGCATTGAACGTTTCACTTTAGTAGTTTTTATTTAACACCCTATGTAAACATTTGGGATGAGGTTCTTTCCTCTGTCTCATGCTGAGTCTGCTCATCATTGGCAATGTGTGAGCACCTACACTTGGTTAAAATGCTCACTGTCAAATTATAGGGAGACTAGTAACCCCTCATGAATCCCAAGCAAAGTCCAATTTGGGTTACTAAACTGTATTTTAGTCATTTTGTAATTTCAGTATGGTTCTGTTCTCTCTCAAACACACACATACACATTCATACACATTCTTTAAACAGCTGCCACATAGCACCTCCAACAGAATGCCAAAAATGAAATGTTGGTTAAAAATTCTTGTCTAATGAGGGTTTAAGGCTTGGAACACTTGCTATTCATGTTAATGTAAATCAAGAAATCCAGGCACGCAGCAAATGAAAATGTTGGACTGGCTTTTAAGACTGTTTGCTAATGATGGATTAGGCTTTGTACTTACAAGAATACCTGCTTGACTTTCCTGAAATAAGTAGTTCTTTTAACATAGTCATTTTTTAGAGAGAATTTCTTTATCTAAGAGCATTTTCATGATTCTTGAAGGCCAAGATAGGGAATGGCAGAAGGAACAGCTGGGGGAGGCTGTCCACTAATAGCCATTCCTCAGGCGATTTCCTACTGACTTCCTTAAAATTGCTTAAAATGGCAACTACACTATGACAACAGCATTCATACTGACTTGTCAAACAACCCTACCTTAATCTATATTTTCATGATTAGACCCTAAGGTTTTCCATTTAAAACTATTTCCTTATTCACATACAGAAATGTTTCTGTTTAACATTCTTCATGCCACAAATAGGATTTTTTTTAAATGGCATCTGTTAAACAGACAATTCAGGTGCATCACTATAAAAATTTCTCCAAACTACGGTAATATGAAATAGCCATATATAATTATATTGTTTTGTTTAAGGAAAATAGAAAACTTAGAACAAAGACATTCATGTAAAGGAAGTCATTTACAAGTATTTGCTACCAAAATGACAAGCTTTTAATCTAGGCTTTTTAAATAAATTTAATTTTTTTAAATCACTAAGTAGAAGAAAAAGCTCATGTTGCATAACAAAATATAATATAACTCAAATGGGTAAAATGATTAAGTGGCTCAGCCTGTAATCCTGCGCTTTTGGGAGGCTGAGGTGAGTGGATTGCCTGAGCCCGCGGGCTCGAGACCCGCCTGGGTAACTTGGCGAGACCTCATCTCTACAATAAATAAAAAATTAGCCAGGCGTGGTAGTGTGCACCTGTAGTTCTGGCTACTTGGAAGGCTGAGGCAGAAGGATCGCTGGAGCCCAGCAGGTCGAGGCTGCAGTGGCCGGGAGTGGCCACTGCACTCCAGTCTGGGCGACAGAGTGAGACTCCAACTCAAAAAAAAAAAAAAAAGATACCACTAAAAAGAAAAATCTATTTTTAAAAAATGAGTGACTACATCATGAAAATTGAAATATTTGTATTAAATGTATTATACGTAGAGCACTATAATTGCCCTTTTTGTAAATCAAATGACTCCTCATGATGTGTACTTATCACTTAAACCAAAACAGACCCATGTTCTCTTAAAATAATTAATCAACATTAACAATATAACAAAATTATATTATGCAGCATGGGATTTGGGTACCTCACATCAATAGTAAGTTATTACACCTTAAAAACTAAAAAACAAATTCATAATATAGATAGATGTAAACTTCTTTGTATGTTTTCTCTTACACAAAATATAGATGTAAACTTCTTTGTATGTTTTCTCTTACACAAATCAATATTATTGCTAGTTGAAAGACATTTCAAAATTTTATAAGCTTATTTCTGCCTGAACACCATACTGCACTCTCTGCTTGTCATTTAGGAAAGGAAAATGTAGTGTTTGCTACTTTTCAAAGAATGTTCTCAGTAGTACAGAATAGGGACAAAGAACACCAGTTCTGGTATTGGACAAACTGAGTCTTAGCTCTGCCATTTACTGAATGTGTGAATCACTAGCCTTTTTGCATCCTGGTTTCCTCGTCGTCATAAAACTTACCTCTTGGGGTTGCTGTAATGATTGAGATCATGCACTCTGCCATACTCAGAACCATACCTGTAACTGTATCAGGCGCACAGTACAATTGGCCAGTAAATGTGAACTCTAAATAATAATCTTTTAGTTCATATTCTTAATAGGCCCATATTCAATAAGTTGCCATTACAGTCTAGAGCAGCATCATTCCCCAAATATGCATCTCTAAAACTGTTCCTACTAAAAAAACCTGTCCAAATTTTCACAAGTACTTAAAAAATATCTTTTAAGGCCAGGCTCGGGGCTCAACCTGTAATCCCAGCACTTTGGCAGGCTGAGGCAAGTGGATTGCCAGAACCCACGGGTTCGAGACCAGCCCGGGCAACTTGGTGAGACTTTGTCTCTACAATAAATCAAAAATTAGCTGGACATGGTAGCACACACCTGTAATTCCAGCTACTTGGAAGGCTGAAACGGAAGGATAGCCAGAGCCCAGCAGGTTGACGGTAGGGTGGCCATGAGCGTGCTGCTGCATTCCAGCCTGAGCGACAGGGTGAGACTCCAACTAAAAAAAAAAATCTTTTAAAACTACAGCTAAAAGAATTCACGTTTCCTTCTTGTCAAACATAATCCTCAGATATTGTGTGTGTGTATGTATGTGTATGTATATTTGTGTGTAATTTCAGGCATTCACACACCTCTGAAGCCCCTCTATGGATTCCTAGTTAAGAATTCCTGCACTGGACATCTCTACAATAACAAGTATTTTTTGTTTTGTTTGAGTCAGAGTCTCACTCTGTGGCCCAGGCTGGAGTGCAGTGGCATGCTGCTCACGGCACCTCAAACTGCTGGGCTCTGGCGATCCTTCCACCTCAGCCTTTCTAGTTGCTGGAACTACAGGCATGCGTGATACACCCAGCTAATTTTTTGATTTATTGTAGAGACAAGGTCTCATCATGTTGCTCAGGCTGGTCTCGAACCTGCGGGCTTAGGCAATCCTCTCGCCTCCACTTCCCAAAGTGCTGGGATTACAAGCATGAGCCACTGCGCCCAACAAGTATTTTTATTAATGGTGACCCTTTGCTTTTTGGGTTTCAGGATCAGTTTCAATGATCTGGATGACATCTGTTGGTAATTACATGATTTAAGAGTAAAAAGTTTAAATACATTTTACTTGATTATATTATGCACATTATTTTTCCTTTAATATCTACTTAGTACAAATAGATTTTTAAATTTGTAATATCACTGAAATTAAGTCCATAAATTTTTGATACTCTTTATAACAGCAACTTCAGTATGTCACTGAGTATGGCAGTTTAAAAACTGCTGAAGGTTTTCTTTTTCTTTTTGGAGTTCGAGTCTCACTCTTGTTGCCCAGGCTGGAGTGCAATGGCACACTCACAGCCACCCTAGCATCAACCCGCTGGGCTTCGGCGATCCTTCTGCCTCAGCCTTCCAAGTAGCCAGAACTACAGGCATGCCATACCACACCCAGCTAATTTTTTATTTATTGTAGAGATGTGATCTTGCCAAGTTGCCCAGATTGGTCTCGAACCCATGGGTTCAGGCAATCCACTTGCCTCGGCCTCCCAAAGTGCTGGGATTACAGTCTGAGCCACCAAGCCCAGCTGGGCTGTGGTAGTAAATGAAGTAATATTCTGAAATTTGTCATGTAAGCTATAAAGTACCATGTACCAGTATTATTCTGTAATGACACTGACAAGTGATGAGTAGAACCAGCAGTCTAAAACAAACAGTTCATGAGTGATGTTACACTATGTGTAGGAACTATTCCCTTACCTTGTAAAGCAGTCATCTTTCACACATGCATTTCTTCACATGAAATGTCTGGGGAATATAAAGCTTGCAAGAGAAAACTCTCAAGAGGAATGACACATGGCACTGTTATGTTAGCCACTTGTAGCATCACCTCAGAAATAGAGCGATTCTCTGCTTCTAGTTGTCATTTTAAATAAACTTTAAGAGGCAAAATAAGCATAGATAGTGGTTTTAGACCAATCATTGGTAGACATTTGTGTTCTTTTTTGTTTTGTTTTTGAGATGGAGTCTCACTCCGTCGCCCAGGCTGGAGTGCAGTGGCATGCTCACGACCACTGCAGCCTCGACCTGCTGGGTTCTGGTGATCCTTCTACCTCAGCCTTCCAAGTAGCCAGAACTACAGGCACGTGCTACCGCACCCGGCTAATTTTTTGATTTATTGTAGAGGTGAGGTCTTGCCAAGTTGCCCAGGCTGGTTGCGAACCCGTGAGCTCAGGCAATCCCCTCACCTCAACCTCCCGAAGTGCTGGTGTGTTAATTTTTAAAGTCTCATATGAATGACTCCATTCACTCAAAACAATTAATTAGCCCCTACTATTAACCAAGCAGTTAAGGTACAAACTAAGATTATTTAAACTTGATACATTTTGGTAAAAATTCTTAAAATATGTGTTCCAATATAATAAAAATTACCTATAATTTTGGGGGAGGCTTATGTCATCACAGATAACACAGAGAAACTGACCATCTGCAGATCAGAACACCTAGAAACAACCACTCACAACCATCAGGATTACTGCTCTGCCTTCAGATAAAAAGGAAGATAAAACCCTGACAGCTCATTCTAAAGCTCTCCTGGGCTAGTTTTTAATGTTTGCTTTCGTTGACTGCTTATCACAACTTTGTATTTGCATGACTGAGAGGATTCATCTATGGTTATAAATGGTCATTTATATTCTCCTTTGAATTTGGTCATGAGCAATATGGCTTGCCAGATATTCCCAAAGTAAATACTATTATCTGATGCAGGGATATAAGCAAAGATGAATCTATTCATCTGGATACATTTCTCTAGTGAAAAATCTACACGGATCTGTATACACACTCTGGTTGGGTCAAATGACCCTAAATGGTACTGGCCACAGTTCTTACAAATGAGTTGACATGGCCAGCATTAGTCTGTCTCACGCGAAAGTTCTGCCAGCAGGAGCATTATCAACATGATGATCCTACAGCAAACACACCTTGTAAACTCAAAACCATTTTATATCAATTAAATGTTGTATGTTTTTCCCATGCTCGAAATATATAAATCTTATTCATATAAATTAATATTTTATTTTGCTCTAAGACAGTACAATCCCTTTGGTAATAGAAATACCAATTAACCTAAAAACATGCAACCCCTCAATCAGTGAAATCCATAATCTTAGTTTTATCCCTCCCTCCAGCATTTTGCAGTAATTCATTTAGTTATAATCCTATGATTTCTAGTTTAATTTATGAAAGAATCATCTGTGGCATCTGTGACTTCAGAAAATGAATATATCACAAATATTAAATTTTTAACTGGAAAACAGGAAAACAAAAAGGATTTTTAAATACAATAATGCCTCATTTATCTGGTATGTGGTGGGAATAAGTACAAATATTTCTAAACAATTTTAAACAGTTTCAAAAGACAACCTCAAGTGTCTAAAATTCAAAATGTTCAAGTTCAGTTGTTTAAAATACTTTAAAATATCGATTTTGCTTTTTTACCCTTATAAGGAATAAGTACTACAAAAGAGACTTCATTATCTGGTTCAATTCTTTTTAGAGATTGTACCATTGAAGTCCATAGTTTAAAGGCATTTGTGGATTTTTTTTAAGTACAAAAGCACTACACATTAGCTTTAAATACTCTCCTACAAATGTATTAAATTATGGCCTAAAATACAGATACCACCAGAGTGCTAATGGCATTTGAAGGAAACAAGGTAGGGAAAGAAATACAATATAATAACTACTCCAGTACAATACAATACAACACAATACAATACCTATTCCAAAGATACAAAGCTATGGCCATTTTTTTAAAAAGCTGTTTCAGTCTCCAGCAATGAAAAGAATCATGTAGTGGGGCACTCACTTGAATATTAAGCCTTCCTCTTACCAGCTGAGTAGCGTTGAGCAAGGTGTGTACCCTTCCCCTCCCACACTTTGACTTTCTAATGTGCAAAAATGGGAACGAACCCTACCTTGAGCTGCGGTTGTCAGGTTAAGTCACTTGTGTGACAGCGCCAAGCCCCCTGCAGGTACCTAGAGAGAACTACAAGCGTGACATTTTCTTTCTATTGTCATCTGAAATGTCAGGATTGACTATTATGTGAAATCCCAGATTGGATTCCCTAAATTAGTAGAACTAAATACCAGAGAAACAGACAAATTAACGGTCACTCTCCCAACTGAAGGACTGCTGGGCAGAAAGAATAAAACAACAAATGGGGACAATTAACACATTCTCCAACACATGAGTAATGGAATTTGCATTTTTGGGAATGCTAAAATTATAGTCATTTAGTTATTCCTTTTATAGGTCACAAATGCCTATAGCATTAATTAAGCAATGACTATGTGTCAGGTGCTGAGCTGTTTTGTAGAAGGATTTTACTATTTAATCCTCACTAAAAAGTGGCAGAGCCAGGATTTGAGCTTCAAATCATGCTACCTCCCCGTTAATAAAACACGTGGGTTTAAAAGCCTCATGGTCAATTTCCCTTGCTCAGAATAACCAGCAACATTTCCTGACTTCCCACTACTTTTTTTATAACATGAAATATTAGCCATGTTTTTGTTTTTGAGTTGGAGTCTCACTCTGTTGCCCAAGCTGGAGTGCAGTGGCATGCTCACAGCCACCACAACCTTGGACTCAGATGATCCTTCTACCTCAGCCTTCCAAGTAGCTGGAACCACAGGCATGTGACACCATGTCTGGCTAACTTTTTGATTTATTGTAGAGACGAGGTCTCACCATGTTGCCCAGGCTGGTCTTGAACCCCTGGGCTCAGGCAATCCTCGCCTCTGCCTCCCAAAGTGCTGACATTACAAGCTTGGGCCACTGTGCCCAGCCACTAGTCATGTTTTGATACAGGGCAGAATGAAGACATTTTCCAGGTGAAAGCTCACAGCTACATACTCTACAAAATATGTACAGTATACCTAAATCTGAATATAAATCTAAATCACAATCTGAATCTAAATTACTATCAAATAATTAAATTCTAGCATAAAATATATGCTTTGCACATAGTAGTAACTGAACAAATACTTATTGATTAGATAGTTAACAGCAGATAAAGAATCAAAGTATAAAGCATCAAGATATTCTGCAGTCCAAATAGTTATTTTGTCAGTAACTATATGCTTTCTCTAGGAGTGCAAAAGGCTGTCTGGGTTATGGGAAATTCAAATGTTTACTTCTTTGTTGAGATTTTAAGGCAAATACTTAGGGCAGGGAAGAGAAATAAGATAACTTTCAAATATTAAAACAACAGTTTGGACATGGTAGCTCACGCCTGTAATCCCAGCACTCTGGGATGTGGAGGTAAAGGACTGAGCCCAGGAGTTCGAGCTGGAATTGATGAGAACTTGTCTCTACAATTTAAATCCTAAGTGATTTTAAGTAATGACAAGTGATAAAAGATATTAGGCATCTTTATATTAATAATTGCAGGAAGTCTGGCAGCAAAGGGATTTGGTTAAAGAGAATATGGTAGGGTAGTTACACGCTTGTTGGCCATCTTTGTTGTTGTCATTTTTGTTGATTTGGGTTTTTTGAGTCAGAGTCTCACTCTGTCACCCAGGCTATTTTCAACAGACCTTTCCAGTCAATTAATGAAAAAATGATTTGAAAAAGATAAATATGCTTGTAACAGCTCACTATAGAACTCACATTATTATAATCTTATGCTTGGCCTCAGGAATGTTCTATGAAGTCAGATTTGAGTTCTAAGTAAAGAGAATTTAATTAAAACATGTCATAGTTTTTGTGGGGTTTTGTGTGTGTGTGTGTTTTTAATGAAGATATAATTGCTTAACCAGATACTCTTGTTTCTCTTGACTAGAATATAAATAAAACCAGATCACAATCCAGAAAAGCTTGCTTTACCACAAACATATCAAATCTGTAATGGGCTACAAGGAACAGAGAACTAAAATCATCTCTTCTTAATACATATTTTAGATAACAATGTGCAGAGAGTACTATTTTCTCATGAAACTTTGCTCTAGCAAAATCTCCATTTTTAGGAAATGACATTTTCCTTATCTGATTTATTGCTTCTCTGGCAGATTCTGTTATGTGTAGTTAGAATTATTAAAAAATAACAACAAAAACCTTGTTTGCTGGAAATAAAAAGCAAAAGAAAAAAATGAAACCTCATCCTTTCTTTAGTTTATTAGTAAATAACTGCTAAAAGGGCAAAGGACAGGTATTATATGAATAAAATATGTTAATTACATATCAATTCTATTCCCCCAATAGTATGTAGCATGATTTAAAAGGATAGTAATGAACAAGGGTCATTAACTTGGAATACTCTAAAAACAACCCAGCAGCAAAGATAAGCAGCCAGTAATATTTCAGTTGAACAAAACATTCTTAATGAAGACCAATATTTGTTACATATTTAGCTAGTAGAAAATATTTTTTAAAGTCAATTATTCAAATGAAAACTATTTTAATTTTCAAAGTGTATTATCTTTAATTAGGATCCAGCTTACCTCTTATTGTAAGTAAGCACTAAGGTAGAAAAATGAGTCAATAGCTAAAAGCCTGAACAATACAAAAATGGATAAGTGAATATAAATAATTATATTATTTTATTTATTTATTTTATAATTTTATAATTTCTAAACAAACCTAAATACAGATTTTGAAAATCTCTATTCCCCATAATTCAATTTCCACTTCTGCCTAGTCTTGTAAACAAAAAATTCTTAAATTACGTGTAAGATATCAAACTCTCACACTCTAAAACATTCCATCCCTATACAAACTGATATGATTATTATTCATTATCTTACCAACTTAGATTCAATTCAGCTGATGTCCCATGGTACTTTATCAATACTTCGTATTTAGATTTAATCGCATTACTTGAAAGTAATGAAGCTACTACAGTTTAAAACAATTTTCTATGTATACTTTTCAATGATTTTGAATGTCCTCCAATTTAGAAATCACTGACACTCTTAAGGAATGACATTAAGTACAGATGACTTCCATAAGATGTCAACTTGAATACAGACAAGTCCACACCTCCCAGTGATCACTTGGAAAGGGTATCCGTGACACCACACACCCCAAACCTGCAGGGATGTCTAAAACACAGTAGGTAGAGAATCAAAATAAGGGCAAGCCTACTAGACTTATGAAACATGAAAGAATAGCTCGACTGTCTGGGAGATGCAATATCTGACTGAAAGCATAAAGAATGAACCTGGCCGGGCATGGTGGCTCACACCTATAATCCCAGCACTTAGGGAAGCCAAGGCGGGAGGACTGCTTGAGACTAGGAGTTTGAGGTCAGTCCGGGCAACACAGCATGACCTCACCTCTACAAAAAAATCAAAAAATTAGCTGGGCGTGGTGACTCACACTGTAGTCCCAGCTACACAGGAGGCTGAAGCGGGAGGATTGTGTGAGTCCATAAGGTCAAGGCTGCAGTGATCTGCGATCATGCCACTGCATTCCAGGCTGGGGGACAGAGTGAGACTCCGACTTAAAAAATTAAATAAATAAATAAAATAAAATAAAAAATAATGAACCTAAAGGTAGGCCAATCTGGATCGTGCATTTGGCACGTGAGGTGTGTATCAAAGATTTAATTCAGCTATTCATTATCTAGGAATTTCCCCTAAAGAGAACATGGAGCAAATACACAAAGATGTTTAAGTATGCCAATAATCATAATTAATAATAAAATATTAATAATAGTGAACAATGGAAATAACCCAAATGTCCTTTCATAACATATTAATACAATGTTTTACCCAAATAATAAAATATTACATATATCTATGTTTTCATTGACATAAATAGAGTTTCATAATACACTGCTGAGGGATAAAAAGCAGACTGAAAATAAGATGTGTATTATAAATAGTTATATACATGCAGGGAGTCAGCTGCAAAAAGGATCATCAGAATACAAATGGGGGTTTCCTCTGGTTGGGGGAAAAAGTGATTTTTACTGTCTTTCTTAGAACTATTAATATCACTTAAAATTAAATTTTCTAAATAAATATATATTATCATTGTGATCAGAAAAAAGTTATTTTCATGCTAGAAAAAGCAAGTACATTTATTTTTCAATACCAGATTCTATTTGGGAGTAGCTACCCTAAGAAAATAATCATAAAAATTCATGAAGCTATCGATGCAAAGATGTTTATCACAAGCAGTGTTTATTATCATAAAATACTGGCAATAATCTAAATAACCAATAGTTAACTTGTTAAATAAATTATAAAGTAACTATAAAATGGCATTCTGCAAAGTTGTTAATATTCAAATAAAGATATGCCCACCACCTACTAGTTCAGTGACCTTAGGAACATTACCTGTCCTCTAGGTGTCAGTTTCCTCATCTGCAAAATGGGGATAAAAAGAGCACTTACCTCACAGTGCTTGACCATAGCATATTAGCTTTACCCGATTGTCATAGGAACCAGAACATCTATGCGTTTACTCCAATATTATATGCCACTATTTCAAAAATTACTTTGCTAAGTGCTTTTACTATTTCAAGATCCTCATTCAATTTGGCCCTCAGTCAAGTTAAAAAAAAAAATGAATCTAAGACCACAAGGACAGTGAATATCAAAGATGAAAACAGGAAAGTTCTGTAACTTCCAGCCCAATTTTAAAAAAATCTTGTAGGGCACGGTGGTGCACACCTGTAGCCCTAGCCACTTGGGAGGCTGAGGAAGAAAGATCACTTGAGTCTAAGAGTGGGAAGCCAGCCTAGGCAAGACAACAAGACCCCATCTTTTAAAAAAAATAAACCCCCCATACATGATCACAAAATAAGCTTGCTTATTCACCTATACATGTACAAAAAAACAGTGCTGGATGACAGAACCAATCTGGATGTCTGTTGTACTGGGACAGGCCCAATAAGAAGATACCTAGATGACAATGACTGAAAGAATTGGTATCTCCACTTAACTGAATAACAAAACTACGTATAGATACTAGTTTGCCTCATCAGTTTTACCATCACTGTAGAAACATTTGTTTTGTTGCTTTAAGTAACTGAAACCAACCTGCCATGGTCTTTCCCAATCCAGTGGAATTGGCAACGCTCCAAGCCACGCTCCCACAAAGCTAGAAATTGTAGTGATCTGGAGACTGTTCTCCCAAATGGATGTGACTCTGTAAAACACAAATTTGTACATTACTGGTGGCATATATACTAGCTGCTGGAGACTCAAACAGTAGCAGTAGCACTAATTATCGCGATACACGTATTTTCTGCTCACTTTAAATGATAATTTCAGCCAGGTGCTGTGGCTCATGCCTGTGGTCCCAGCACTCTGGGATGCCAAGGCGGGTCGACTGCTTGAGCCCAGGAGTTCCAGACCAGCTTGGGCAACATAGCGAGACCTTATCTCTAGAAAAGATCAAAAAATTGGGTGAGGTGGTGTGCTCATGTAGTCCCAGCTACTTGGGAGGCTGAGGCAGAAGGTTCCTTAAGCCCAGGTGTTTGAGGCTGTGGTGACCTGTGATTGTGCTACTGCACCTCAGCCTGGGAGACAGAGTGAGACTTCGACTCAAAAACAATAAAAAACAAAAGGAGTATCTCAAAATGATATGTAAATATTTACCATAAACTATTAACAATTAATTTGTAGGAAGATATGAATGTTTTTCCATTGGAAAGGTAATATACACATGGTAAAAGTCAAATTATACCAAAAAGCATTTGCAATGACAGCTAAGTCTTCCTCCCACCCCATCATCAACTCCTGGTTCCTTTTCTCCAGAGTCAACTGCTATTACCAAATTAGTACATATCCTTCCAGAAATGTTTTTTGGAAGCACAAATACAGCATAATTATGTTGAAGGATGTACGTATATTCATAAATGCACGTTTACATATGTACATATTCTTCAAAACAAAACTCAAACACATCATGTTATAAGCCCAGTTGTGTTTTTTCTTGGTAACAGCTGTAATAGTATTCCATTATATGGATGGAGCATCATTTATTCAATTAGTCTTTCTTACCGCACATTTCATTTAAACAAACCAACTCTACTTACCTGACAGGGAAAGGAAAGAGAACAAAAACAACATATTTCAAAAGATCCGGTGATTTTGCCTACCATTCCTATTTACTAAGTGCACACTTTAGAGTACAATGGTGGAAAGATGTAATTCTAACACTCTCTTAGTCTTGGTTTCAGCCCACCCCTCAAAGTGTAAACACTTAGTCGTGTGGAATATGAGTCTGGTTACATAGGGCAAAAGCTCACCATGGCGCAGTAAGTGGGGTCCAAATATTCAATTGCATAAATTGCTTGGCGTTACTGTGAAGTTAAAGAAAAGTAGCCTCTTCCAAGTAGTGTGGGGAAAAAGGGGGAAATATTTGTTGTGTTAGATGATTTCTTTCATCAGAAACAGGCCAATATCACAAGCAAAATATATGCTGAATTAAAGAAGTCCCAAATGTCAGTCAGTTCATAATTGTTCTACCACCCATCCATCTCACACCCCCCAGCTATACAATTAAAAGCCTTTGCTTGTTTCCCTTGAGAACTGAGGCTGAGAAGGGGCCACATCACCATATATCCATATTCGTATTATTTGCTGGCCTTTATTGTTCTTTCTTATTTTATATAACACCTATAGATACAAATTAGTTTTTGCAACTAGCATTCAGTAGGACAGAGATCTGTTCCAATCTTGGAAGGAAAAAAAACTGAACAAGTTGAATGTAAACAGAATTGTACTGCTCAGGCAATTTAAAGGATTTTCTAGGGTAATTTTTGACTGCATGTGGCAGACAAATGTTGACTCAGCTTCAACTTAACACACAACTCCTCTATGTTGCAAAACCCACAATGATGTGCCCAGACACATAAGGTGTGGTACAGGTCGAGAGCAGAGATTAATTTTGCAGAGATTACTTTCTGCTGGTAAGAATTTACTTTTTCTATTCTATGGAAGAAGAGAAGGCTCAGCTAGATTTGAAAGAATAGGTAATATTAGGTCTTGAACTAGAGAATTGGAAAAAGAGCTGTACTGCACACAAGAGAACATAAGTAAAACCGTTGCAGTTGAGGAGAAGAACCAGAAATAAGGCTGGTATAGTAGGGCAGGCTTAGAATTGTAAAAAAAAATAACAGCTTAGCAACACACAATGGACTAAAAATTTATTAAGATTTAAAAATAACAGCTTTACTGAGTAGAGTCAAAAATTACCCTAGAAAATCCTTTACAGTCAATTAACTGATTTAAAGTATATAAGTCAATAGTTTTTAGTATACTCAGAGTTGTTCAGCATCACCACAAGTCAATTTTAGAACATTTTCATCACCCCCAGAGACCCTCTACCCATTGGCAGTCACTGCCACTCTGATCCCCCATCCCATGGTTCTTTCACTCTCTGAAATCTTTTAGAATCTTCTCTTTATTCCTGGTTACCTAAAATTTCACAAAAGTGTTTTGAAGTATCTTTTCATCTCCTATGCTGAAAATAAATAAGTTCTTAATCTAGAATCTGAAGCCTCTGGTTCTTGAAATTTTCTTTTACTTAAAGACTTTTTTTGCCCAGATCGTTTAAGAATTTTGTTTTCAGTTGGGCACGGTGGCTCAAGCCTGTAATCCCAGCACTTTGGGAGACCAAGGTGAGAGAATTGCCTGAGCTTAGGTGTTCAAAATCAGCCTGAGCAACTTGGTGAGACCTCGTCTCTACAATAAATCAAAAAATAAGCTGGGCATGGTAGCACATGCCTCTAGTACCAGCTACTTGGAAGGCTGAGGCAGAAAGATTGCCTGAGCCTAATAGGTCAAGGCTGTGGTGGCCGTTAGTGTGCCACTGTACTCCAGCTTGGGTGAGAGTGAGACTCCAACTCAAAAATTAAAAAACAATTTTTTTCTTACTCTTTTGCTTGAAGTACTATCATTTTGAACTAATTTCTGCTTTCCTTACCTTTTAACTCACTTTGTATGGTTTTGTTTTTTTGTTTTTTGTGTTTTTTTTGAGTTGGAGTCTCACTCTGTCACCCAGGCTGGAGCAGTGGCACACTCACGGCCACCCCAGTGCCGACCTGCTGGGTTCTGGTGATCCTTCTGCCTCAGCCTTCCAAGTAGCCGGAACTGTAGGTACGCGCTACCACAACCAGCTAATTTTTGATTTATTGTAGAAACGGTCTCACCAAGTTGCCCAGGCTGGTCTTGAACCCACAGGTTCAGACAATCCATTCACCTCAGCCTCCCAAAGTGCTGGGATTACAGGCTAAGTCATCGAGTCTGGCCAGTTTTGTCTTTTTGACTAAGGAATCTTTTCAACTTTGTCTCTACTTCTGTTTAGTTTTTTCTATTTCATTGATAAGATTTTTATTTCCTGAAAGCTTTCTTATTCTCTGAATATTCTTTTGATTGCCTCCTCTTCTTGTTTTATAGATGTTAAAAAATAAGTTTCGAAAGTTATCTTCTGGTCTTTATATATTACCTTTCCACAGTTTCTTTTTTGTTATTCATTTTTGGACTTCATTTGAGGTATTCCTCAAATGTCTGGTGATTCTTCATTTCTCATTCTATTGAAAACACCATAGATAAAATGTCCAGACTAGTCAAATTATAGAGACAGAAAGTCTATTAGTGAATGTCTGGGTTGCGGACAGGGAGAGCAGGGTGGGACTAGGGGATGACTACTAATAGGCATAGTTTCTTTCTGGTGTGATGAAATGTTCTAAAATTAGATTGTGGTGATGGCTGTACAACTGTGCCTATTAACCACTGAATTATACACTTCACATGGGTGAATTTTATGGTCTGCAGTTATATCTCAATAAAACTAATTTTAAACAACAGCAACAACAAAGTGAAATATGAGACAGTTGATTGTTTTGTTTTGTTTTGTTTTGTTTGAGTTGGAGTCTCACTCTGTCGCCCAGACTGGAGTGCAGTGGCCGCTTCCGGCCACCGCAGCCTCAGCCTGCTGGCTCAAGCAATCCTTCCGCCTCAGCCTTCCAAGTAGATGGAACTACAGGCCCGCGCTACCACGCCCGGCTGATTTTTGATTTTACTGTAGAGATGAGGTCTCGCCTGCCCAGGCGGGTCTCGAACCCGCGGGCTCAGGCAATCCACTCATCTCAGCCTTCCAAAGGTGCGGGATTACAGGCTGAGCCACCGAGCCCGCCGAGACAGTTGATTGTATGCTCACCATGCATGAGTAAGATGATTCAACCAGTGGGCTTCATAGAACTAGGGATCATGCAGGAACCCTAAACTTTCCTTAGAGAACCCCCAAGTGTCAGCATCTGCAAGTTTTTCTTTTGTACCACTTTCCCCAGAAAGAAATAATTCCATATTCTGTCCAGGTAGAATAAGCCTGGCTCCAAGTACTTTTGGCCAAGCAGGGGAAAGTGGCTAGGTGTAAGGTGGGGACTCACGGTTTGGCATGTAGAATTTCATTTAATTCTCATTCCCTGAAGAGGTTGCATCAAATGGGCTCAGCGTCTGTTGACAGCCAGAACAGCTGGAGGGACGAGGGGTACAATTACACTCCTCCACCTCCCCTCTCCCTACTGTACAACTTCGATTGCTTATATTATTCCTTTATTTACATTCTCTGCAACCCTAATTTATTCAACCACTTTATTGATATAGTGAGTCCCTTTAATGTACAAATTGATGAATTCCTTCATTTGTGGAAACTGCTTTCTATCATTTCTTTAAATTATTTTTTGTTTTGCATTTTAGGGGCACTTACTTGTCTATGGTTGAATTTGTCTTCTCTGTATTTATCACATCTTCCCTAATTACTTTATTCTTCCCAACCCCCTCCCTACACCTCATTCATTTTGATGAGCTCAAACCTCTCCTCCATGCTGAAACTTGATTTTCTAACTTGTCTATGTTTCCTGGCATTTCTTACTTATGATGTGCAATAGCGAGGTTTGTACTATCAATTTATGTCAATCCTGCAATCTCCTTCTTCACCTCATTTTACTTCATTATCGCATCTTTGCTCTTATTTTACCGAATTCATATCCTTAAGAATATCTTCATATGGTAAACTGTGTGAAGTCTTGCGTTTGTTTCTGTTTCGTGGGCAGCATCTTCCTCCAAGCCCGGCTCTGCCCTCCACATGCCCTTTTTTCCATCTTCCTCTCTAGTGCTATTAGGGCTGCCGGGTCATTTTTTGTCTCACTCACACTTCACGTGGGCAGGCTGTCTAGACTACTTATTCGCTCAGATACAGTGAATGAATTATCTTTGAGGCTGTCTTCCCATCTTAACTGCACCAATTTTCCCTGTCTCGAAGCTGCCTTTTAAGGATGTTATTTTCTATCCAGTTTTCTATAACATGAGGCAGGAAAAGAGAATGGAGGCAGGGAAAGATAAGTGCTATCTCTGAGATTCAATCAGTAATATTCAGCTGAAATGTAATAAATGGCGGCTCCATAAGTCAAACTTTAAAAAATTCATAGCCAGGGCTTATGTCTTCTCTTAGAAATCAGCTGAAGCGGCTGTAGCACATAGTCTGCCCCCTTGGCAGAGCCAGTAGGCAGCAGCCCTGAAAGGTTGATAGAAAGTAAAGAGGCCTGATTGGGACTCAGGGACACACTGTTGATAGGAACAAATATGTAGGTAGGTATATACATAGTCTTCAAATTAGAACCTTAGTTGGACTATTAACTCCCCCTAGGAATTTTAACCCAGCCATCTAGTATACAGAAACCCTTGCACAAGTATACAAAATTATGTGGTACAGAGATGTCCATAACATTATTTCTAATCATAAAAATGTGATAATAAAGAGAAAATTAGTCAAATAAACTATGCTACATGGAATACTTGCAATGATAATTGCTCAACATTCATCTCAACTCTGATGATTAGGCTAATTAATGAAATCATGGTGATCCCATTCTCTTTCCCAGTGATTAGGAAAACTCAAGGAAGAGAAACTGTTGCCATCTCACTACCAGGCTGAGGATAATAACCAAGAGAATCAGTAAGAAGTACAGTCATACCCTATCTGTATCTAGAACCACTCAACCTCTGTTATGTGACATAATCAGTTTCCTTCCTGTTGAAACCAATACAAGTTGAAGTTTTGTGTTACCTATAAAGATATATTAACTAAAGACACTATGCAAGAAGAAGTAGATTATACAAACACACAGATGGAAATGTTTGCAATATATTAGTGGGAAAAAAGCAAGTTATAAAGCAGTGACTAGTTTATTTTTGTTTTAAAAGCATATATATATATATATAAAATGTTGTATGCTTATACAAAATTAGAAGAGCATAAAAATCTGTTAGTAATCATTCATTGCCTCTACGATAGGATTATTAGGATCTTTAACTTTCTATGCTTTTCTAATTTTTGAATTTTTACTTCACATAAACATATGCACATTCTTTTGTAATAAAGAAATGATCAAGATAAAATAATGAAATTCCTGTTCTATTAACTAATTTCTAGCATCACTGATATTGATTTATTCTCACCTCGTAAGTTTCCATAATTAAGTCGTCTGAATTCTACAGCTATAGGCCAATTTTTTCACAGTTAAGGAACATACACACAGTCAATAGGGCTGAGAATAGAATAAATGGCTCACTGTTCTAATGTGAACAAACTTAAAAAATGACTCAAGCAATGCTACAGATCAATCTTCATGACAATAAGCTCCAAGGACCTGTCCAAATTATGATTCTACTGGAATTCATTATGTCAAATACTAATGGAAATAAATGGAACATTTTGAGTGCTTACTACGTGCCAGACACTGTATCAGGCACCTAAGGGTAGTTCATAGTAAACACTCATGGCTTAAATAGTTTGTCATCAAAAGAGTGTTTGCTTAAATGGATTTGATTTTTTAAAAACTACTGATCAATCTAAAAATGACACATTGTACAACTCCTCCTAGTGGCTAAAGATATTTTACGGAATTCTAATAAAAATGTTTCCTTTTCCCGCTGAATATTAAAACCAACACCTCTTTACCACTAAATTTTTTTGCCCACGTTCAGGCTACATTACCTACTTTTTATATAAATAAATCATTGGTTATTCACTATCTTTTCACTCTTAATGTGTTTTTTTTTTCCTCAATATAAAATCCATTTCAATATAAAGATGACAAAAGAGGCCTGTTGTCTTTGTCTACAAAATAGGTCTTATTGAGTGTTTTCACCTTGGCAAGATTGCCACAGACTTGTATTTAATCCTACTCAGGGACCTACTGAGTTCACCAAAGGTAATCAGGTTCTAACTGAAACATTCAAGCGCAGCATAAAAACACTGATAAATAAAAAAGCAAGCTTCAGTGAAAAATATAGTTGTATAGTAAAGAGATTATTACTTCCCTTGAAAGTGTGCAAATGAAAAAACCCGCAATAATTATAATACCAAGGCAACAAGTGAATTAAACAACAACTGAGTATATTCTGTAATAATAAGAATATATTCTGTAACAATAAGAAGTTGGCAGGATATTTTAAGAAACCAACTGCTTTTCTTCTTTCAAGTTTCTTTACAATAGCATTCTTTTGTTTTCTTGGAGTAACCTTATATTTACTTTAAGGTGAAATCTTGTTAAAATAGTGTCATTTAATTATATATTAAATTTCAATAGAATCAGGATTGATCCTTTGCTCTTAGGATGCAATTCCTACACAGTTCTCTGGCTCAAAGTTTTTATGTTCTCAGTCTTCAGATTATCATCTGCTCAATATTAAATTTTCTATAAACATGCATATAAATACATTAAAATTAGTATATAAAGTTGTTTCACTTAAAAGTGACAGAAAATACTTATACTGATTCAGCAAAGAGTGGACTGTCATGCCAATTCAGAATTGGTCTGTTCACATTGAACACCTGAATGTCATATTTCAATAATACTAAAAGGACCACCTTGAAGTTCAAAAAAATACTCATACAAAACTCTACTATGTTTTATATGTTAGAACACAGGATAAATAAGAATATTTAAAGTTCTAAAATTGTCAATCAATACTTCAGGGTATGTTAAACACTTTTTATGAATTAGAACTATAGTGTAAGAACTTCAAAATTAAAACTAATTTCTGTTTATTATTATTGAGTAGGGAAAAGTATGTATTTTGTATAATGCTCTGAATAATAATAAAACTCCTTGAAATTAAAGTTGTGATTCAATGTGAATAATGCTAACTACCTATTTGGATAATTTTAGTATAACATAAATTATTTTGTTGTATTTATTATCACAACAAAAACATCAGATCTTTTAGTTTTAAAATATTTTTGCATACAAGTGAACATTTAAGAAGGCCAACTCTAATGTTAAACAAGTTAACCAATCAAATTAATTATTTTCTAGCTCAAAATCATGTTTCTATAGTCAATGTTTGAAGTATGATAAAAGTACTAAGGAGAAACTAAACTATCACTAATGCATGGTGGCAACATAAAGATTTAAGTTCTTCTCTCATGACAGAGTTCAAACTAAATCAAAATTAAACCAAAATTTAACCAAATTAAATCAAAGTTCAAATTAAACCAAACAAAAACCAGTACTCCTCTGTGGTTGTCTACATGCTGCACTCTTTGGTCTGTTCTAAACCAGGAAGAAGTTCTGAGACAAACTGCAGCCAGGATTGGAAGCATGATGCATAAAAACGTTCCCTGACATTTGTCTATTCAACAAACAATTCATAGCACCTACTATTTGATTTCACTCATCTCACTTGGTTTGGACATAACCCTACAAAGTATATGTTCATTTTACTCTAATCGTATTACATAAGAGGCCTGACAATTAAGTTCGCAAACTCATTCTAGAAAAAGTGCTACATATCTCATTGCTGAATATCTCTATGATCGCCTTCAAAGTACTCCCCTTAGGAAGCTATGCACCGACGCCAGTGCCTAGTCCACCTGTCAAAGCAATTTTGGAACGCTTTTTCTGGAATGGCCATCAGAACTGTCGTCATTTTACCCTTGATGTCCTGAATGTCATCAAAATGTCTTCCTTTCAATATTTCCTTTATCTTCGAGTAAAGAAAAAAGTCGCTGGGGGCCAGATCAGGTGAGTAGGGAGGGTGTTCCAATACAATTATGTTTACTGGCTAAAAACTCCTTCACAGACAGTGCTGTGTGAGCTGGTGCACTGTTGTGATACAAGAGTTCCTTCAGGATCATTTTTGCACACATCTTTCTCATGCCAAGATTTTCAGTTAGGATTTTCCTGTTTCTCTATCGATGTCTATTTGGTCTGCTATGCTTCTCACAGTCAGCTGATTCTGATGCACAATTTGATGAATTTTTGCAATGTTTGTATCAGTTCTGCTCATTACTGGCCATCCTTGCCTCTCTTCATCAGTGATGCTTTCTCTCCCCACAGTAAAAGTTCAATCCATTTGTAGGCTGCCATTTTCTTCATGGCATTATCCTCATACACTTGGACGAACATGTCCCTGATTTCACTTCCTCTCCTGCCAAGTTTAACAAAAAATTTAATGTTTGTTCATTACTCCAATTCAAACGCCGACAGTCTTGCAATGATAGCTCTGGTGACGTTAAGTAGCCTGTCTGAGATCACCTGGCTACTCAGTAACGAAGAGAGGGCAGAAAACTGTTTTCGGACCCCCAATTACTAGAGACTTCTAACTTCTGTGCCCTCAGATGATCTAGATTTCAGGCCCAGCTCTACTGCATGGCAACAGAACTTGGGCAAATCATTTACCCTGGCAGCTTTTAGGATCTTCATCTAGAAAATGGTGATAATATCTCACTAGATTGTTTTCAGAAATGCTATAACATACATGAAAATGCTTTTAAAAGTTATTAAAATATTTTCACACTATATTTCACGTCTAGGCCTGTGTGATGTTAAATAAAATGTTTTATATTGCAAATTAATAATATTTAGCCATAGTCCTCTAGTAATTGAACTGTTCTGCCATATGTTGTAAGTTTTAGAAGGGTAACTTTTGCAGCCTTTTGAAGTTTAGATGGCATCAGAGAAATCTAGCAACTTCTTGATACAGGCTTAACTTTCCACAAATAAGAAGTTAAGCAGTAGCAAAATCTAATTCATCATAGCTTCCATTTTGACTAGGTAGTACATGAATATGGTTCAAATTTCAATAGTAAATGGAGTTTGATTTTGGTGTTTGTTTTCTGCTTGTTTGTTTGTTTCCAGCTACATAGTATTTCATGGTATGGGTTCAATTTAACTTAACCATATCCCTTACTAAAGGATTTTCAGGTATTTTCAGTACTGATATGGGTAACCTTATGTATTAAACATTTTGTAGGTGTGCAAGTCTATCTACCAGATAAAATCCTAGAGGTAGAATCTCTTGGTCAAAGATGTACATTTATAATTTTTATAGATACTACCAAACTGCCCTTCTTAGAGTCTGAACACTGGTACTTGATTCTCCAAACCCTTAACACGAGGTACTATTAAACTTATTAACTTCTGTCAATCTGCTAGCTGGAAAATGGTATCTCCCTTCCTATAGTTTTTAGTTTTACTTTTGGTATAGATCCTTCTGAGAAGAAATAAAATGCAGATAAGAATGAAAACACAATGACAATAGGCTTATCCACCAAGTCACAGATGATATAAAAGGCACATTTTATAATAAATGAATTTTTTTAATACAGCAGAAAGTAATAGGTGATATAGCAAGATATGTTTGGTTCAGCCTAAAAGTAGAAACAGGGTTAAAACAGGCCCAGAAAAATGGATACATATTAAATTAATAAGTTACTATTACAAGCTAGCAATGTCTTCTGTTTCCCTCGAGTTGTAACTTTTTTCAATTTATAGAAATTTATACAGAAATTCAGAAATTTATATATACAGAAATTATAAGACAGGAGACTCCCCCCAAAAAACTGGAATTCTCTTTTGGAGGGAGGGCCCCTTGTAGTACAGGCTTCCACCACTAGGTAAGTGTTCTAGGAGACCATCAGCATCAGTGCACTAGTAGCACTGCTGTGAGAGGTTGCATTTGGCTTCAGTGAATTTGTTTTTGGAGATTTTTTTTCAATGAATTTGCCCATTTTATGATAGATGATTTATGAGTACACCGGCCCACACCATGTTGAGTGTTCAGCAGTTTTTGGCCAAAAATGGCATGATCCCCATGCCCCACCCCTATTCATTTTGTTTGTTTCTCAGGAGAAAAAGAATCCTCATAGAGGAGCATTTGCCAATGTGGAAGAAGTGAAACAAAAAACAGTAGAAGTACTAAAAGGCATCAAAATTGAAGAGTTCAAAATCTGTTTTGAGCAGTGGAAAAAGTCTCTCAATGGATGTATTACATCAAATGAAGAGGACTTGGAAGATGACTGAAGTTTAAACATGTGAGAATAAATATACAGTTTTTTATAGATAAATTCTAGGTTTTTGGGGGCCCCTCTGGTATATACAAATTTTAGGAATTTATATGTACACTTATGTTATGGAGACAGCTTCCTGCTATAATGCTTGTTTTGAAGATTCAAATTTATTCCAATTTGATTGCTAATTGGGGAACAATGTGAATGAGTCCATCTGTGAGAAACACTAAGTGTAAACACAAAAATCTGCACCCTAATGTACCATGCAGCATAGGAATAACCAAAAACATTCCAACTAATTAACTGCTAAAGTTTTATCATCACATTATAGCTCTCCAGTTACATCTTCAGGCTCCAATTCTAATTCTAGTTCTCTTGTTATTTACATCATATCTGCATACATCACTTTCTCTGCTAAAGTCTTGAACCCCTATAAGTTAGCTATGAGATTTGAAATCAACTTCTTCCAAACTCCTGTTAGTTTTGCTATTTTGAACTCCTCCCATGAATCACAAATGTCTTTAATGGCATCAAGAATGGTGAATCCTTTCCAGAAGGTTCTCAATTTACTTTGGCCAGATCCATGAGAGGAATCACTACCTATGGCAGCTACAATGTTGAAAGTTGGAATTATTCCTTCACCCATGGGCTGCAGAATGAATGCTGTGTTAGCAGGCATGAAAACAACATTCATCTCCTTATACATCTTCATCAGAACTCTTGGGTGACCAGGTGCATTGTCAATGAGCAGCAATATTTTGGAAGGAATCTTTTTTCTGAGCAGTAGGTCTCAACAATGAACTTAAAATATTCAGTTAACCATGCTGTAATCAGATGTGCTGTCATCCAGGCTTCATTGTTCCATTTACGGAGCACAGGCAGAGTGGATTTAGCTTAGTTTTTAAAGGCCCTAGGATATGCAGAATGGTCAATGGACACTGACTTCAACTTAAAGTCACCAGCTGCATTAGTCCCTAACAAGAAAGTCACCCTGTCCTCTGAAGCTTTGAAACCAGGCATTGACCTCTCCTTTCTAACTATAAAAGTCCTAGAAGGCGACTTCTTCCAACATAAGGCTGTTTTGTTGACATTAAAAATCTGTTAGCCCGGTGCAGTGGCCTAAGCCTGTAATCCCAGCACTTTGGGAGGCTGAGATGAGAGCCTGAGCAACACAGCAACACCCCATCTCTAAATAATCATCATCATAATCTTCATCATCTGTTGTTTAGCATAGCTACCATCATCAATGATTTTAGCTAGATCATATGAATATAGTTTCTCCATCAAAACTTGTTGTTTTACCCTGCACTTTGATGTCATGGAGACAGTTTCTTTTCTTAAACCTCATGAACTAACATCTGCTAGCTTCAAGCTTTCCTTGGGAAGCTTCCTCATCTCTCCCAGTCTTCACAGAATTGAAGAGAGTTAGGGCCTTGCTCTGGATTAGGCTTCGGCATAATGAAATGCTGTGGCTGGTTTGCTCTTCTATTCAAACCACTCAAATTTTCTCTGTATCAGCAATAAGCCTCTTTTGCTTTAACATTCATGTGTTCGCTAGAATAGTACTTTTCTTTCCTCCGAGAAATTTTCTTTTGCATTCACAACTTGGTTAAGTGGCGCAAAAGGCCTGGGCTTATCTAAGCTTTCAACATGCCTTCCTCACTAAGTTTAATCATTTCTAACTGTTGATTTAAAGTGAGAATCATGTAACTTTTCCTTTCACTTGAACACTTAAGAGGCCATTGTAGGGTTATTAATTGGCCTAATTTCAATATTTTTGTGTCCCAAGATAGAGAGGCTCAAGGAAGGGGGAGGGAAGAGGAAGGGATACAGGGAGAAAGAGGGGGACGGAGGAACAGATATGAGGGAACAGCAGGTCGGTGAAGCAGTCAGAATACACACAACATTTTTCAATTAAGTTCGCTGTCTTACATGAGCACAGTTCATGGTGCCCCAAAACAATTCGATGTAACATGAAAGATCACTGATTGCAGATCACGATAACAGATATAATAATATTGAAAAAGTCTGAAATATTGAAAGAATTACCAAAATGTGTCAGAGACATGAACTGAGCACTCATGTCTCTGAAAAAACAACACTGACAGACTTTGCCACAAAACCTCAATTTGTAAAAAATACAGTATCTGCTAAGTGTAATAAAGTAAGGCACAATACAACAAGGTATGCTTGCACTGCTTAACCATTTCACATGTATAAAACTATGCTACCGTTTTTATTAAGTTTCCATATTCTTTTTATGTGTTGCTGATGAAGTTTTTGAGTGTTATTCCCCAACCCCATCCTTCCCATGAGGCTCTGTGTTTTTTATTATCCAGTTTCCATAGTGTGTGATTTTTAGGAACACAAATGCCATGTTATTGCAGAGCTAAAAAAAAAAATCACACAACAGTGTCTCCTCAAATACACTATTCGTTATTAGACACAGAATTTAAAACTGGATAAGTCACCAATCCAAATCAGTAAGATTTCAATCAGTTTTCACTGTTTAAAAATTTCAAACTAAAATGCTAAAAGAAATTATTCCATTTGCAACACTATGATAATAGTGTAGAAAAAGTTTTCAGTTGTTACACTTTTGTTTTCTAAAGACTTTATGAATACTAGAAGGTGGTTTTAAAGGAGAGCAAACAGTACTAATTGCAAAAGGAAAAACATGAGTGATTCATAGAGCCAAGCTGTCCAGCATGTACCCTCTGCTCTCCTTGGGCTGTGCCCTTCCAAACCTCACAAAAATGCTACATTTACTTCCATTTCCATGCTTTCATTCATTTGTCTTGCAGGAGGTCTTTCCCCTTCTCCTTGGTCTCGCAGAATCTTCCCCTCCTGACCCAAGTCCATCAAAGATCCTTCCCCTCTCCAGCTCTGCTCTTTATCCATCCCCCACCCCTCTGAGCTCTTATGGCACTTATTGTTGGATTTACACAATTTTAGTACTGCATGGTTTGCTCATTTCATTTTTGTCCCTTGGATACGCAAGCTCCTCAGGGACAGACTCTTCCCAGTACTTTGAAATCCACACAGCTTAGCTTAACATAGAGCACAGTGTAAATGCTCAAGAAGTGTCTGCTGCTGATGAAAAATAGGACAAAATTATGGGCAGCAAATAATCTTCTGATTTTCTTAGTTAAAATAACTATTTCTGGTAGGTACTTATCATTTCAATTACTTTCAATAAGCTAAAATTTTAATTTAGCTATGCTGAAAATATATATGGCCGCTAAGGAAATGAAATCCTGTAAAATTTGCACTCTGATCTCTTACTATGAAAAAGGCTAAACAAGAAATTATTGTTGTCATACAAAACATTTTTAGATTGTGGACTCCATTTCTACATTATAAAATGTATGTAAGCAATTTTATTTGTAGCAGTTTTATCACAGTGCCAAATTATCCCAGAGCAATGGTTTTCAAAATTTTCTTTTGGAAGCAGAAATTTTTTTTTGACAAATGGCTTACTGAAATTCTACCATACAGAAAAAAAGCAGAGCAGATCTTGCTAGTGTGGAGGGAGGGGTTTACAGTTCTGCCTGACCCGCCCCAGTCTCCAGCTGCAGTGACCCTTAAGGCATCTCCAAGAATGTGCTAAGAAACACTCATGAGATAATCAGGAAACTGCTATGAATAGAAAAAGAATTCATTAATTTTTAAAAATTTCAATCATCACTAAAATGAAAACTTACCCATTTCTACTGAAAACTCTTAGCCAAGCTTTGAGGTTTGGTCCTAACAAACATAAACAAGGTACAGTTGTAAAGGTAGATAAAAGAACTGCAAATGAAAATGTTTCCAACACAAGCCTAGAAAAAAGAAAACCTTATTAATTTTTTCAAAAAGTGTTAAGGGTACACACACATCTTTCTTACATAAATAAGTTAAATATAAAAATATTTTCTTATACTTTGAAAGGTAACATGACCACCAAAATGATGACTAAAAATAATCCTACTACCAAAATGCAAGCTTTAAAAAACAGTCTAGCAAATATATGGCTTTAAAGATAGACTTCAAACGTTTAATGACCCTAAGATCAATACTGAGACTTCTGCAAAAAAAAAAAAAAAAAAATCTAGATAATTAGCTTTCTTCCTCAAATGTCTGAACTTTCTCTACAACCAGTGGGTCAACTTTAACTTATATTGGAAGCATGTGGAGAACTGGATAAACTAAAGATTGGGGCTCTACCCCTAGGGCCCAATAGAAGCCAGAGAATTTGCATTTCAATTAAATGCTGACATTTGCTGGTTCAGAACCACTGTTTCAAACATTCATTCTACTGTAAAATGGATTAGACAGAAACCACCACTTTCCATTACAAAGGTCTTGTCTTCCCCTATCTAAAAAATAATAGCCTGTTAGTATATGTATGTGTAACTTTTTTGTATAAATATATGTACAAAATTGTACACTCAGCAATATATGTGCATATGTGTGTAAGTGTGTGTATCACACACATCTCATCATTAATTTCACCGTGATCATCAATCACGGCTAAATTGAAGTTTCTCAAACTACAATAAACTATATGAGAAACACTGGCCAGGTACAGTGGCTCACACCTATAATTCCAGCACTTTGGAAGACTGAGATGGGAGCATCGCTTAAGCCAAGGACTTTGAGACCAGCCTAGACAACATAGCAAGACCTCATTTCTACAAAAAAATAAAAAATTTAGCCAGGTGTGATGGTGTGCTCCTATAGTCCCAGCTACTCCAGAGGATAAGGCAAAAGGATTGCCTAAGCCCAGAAGGTCGAGGCTGCAGTGAGCTGTAACTGCGCCACTGTACTCCAGCCTGGGCGACAGAGTGAGACCTCAACTCCAAACAAACAAACAAACAAACAAACAAACAAACAAACAGAAACTACCCATGAGATTGGTTTCTACTAGTTTAAAATTGGTTCACTGTGAAAATGTGTTGAGTTAAATTTTGCCTTTAAACTATAGACGTGGGCTTATTAAGCATGTGAATATAGGAACCTATTGACTTTTGTTAGGAAAACAAACTTTTCAAGTACTACAGAATCACATTTACTAAGAACTGATACGCTAATTATAACAAACTTCCGCATACCATTATAGTAAGTTCTCTTAGGAGTTCTAAGGGCCACACATTTATTATTTCTTATTGGTATGGTTTCTCATCTACTCCACCCTCCCTACCCTATCCCACCTCCCCTGCCTTCTCTCAACATGCAGTGGGTAATAAAGTCTAGGTGACAAAACCATTTAATGAATTAAGTTATTCCACTGTTTTTTTAAAAGAATAACACTGCTAAAGATGGGCAATGGTATCCTTACTTGATCCATTAATTAAGCACATCATGGTTTTTCTCTAATTGCTAGGAATTAGCCCTGTTAGGTAAATGGGCATTTTAAAATATACACTTAAGGTAAAAATGTCAAACTTACTCTATGAGTGGTGCTCCATAAAGAACAAAAATTACATGAAAGGAGAAACAAGACATAAGGAAGTAGATACAGCATTTCAAAAGTCTGGTTACCTAAAAGAGAAATTAATAATTTGAAGAATCAAGAGAATACCTAAAAGACAATACATTTTTCCATTTTTTTCTACAGATACAATTTGTTTCCATAATGTAGAACAGTTGAATGGTCTTTAGATTTGGGTATCCTGAAGTCAGATCACATATCCTGTGCCTAGTCATATGCACAACCCTCAATACAGACTGAAAAATCCTAAAAAGCAAATATTACCCACCCTCATTCCATCCATCCATCCAACACTACAGTTAAAAAAGATTTGTTTATATGATATGTTTCGAGCTATAATGTTAATCACTATTTATTAAATCCTTATTGATTACAGAAAGTTAGGATGCAAAAAATACAGTCCTTATTATGTGATAATACATGAAAAATCTGCAGAAAACGACTACAATTCTTTTTTTCATTTTAAGACAAAAACTCAGGCTGAGTACAGTGGCTCATGCCTGTAATCTCAGCACTTTGGGAGACTGAGGTGGGAGCATCTCTTGAGCCCAGGAGTATGAGACCAGCTTGGACAACATAGCAAGACCTCATTGCTACAAAAAAAAGCCAGGCATGGTGGTGCATACCTTTAGTCCCAACTACTTGGGAGGCTGAGGTGAGAAAATTACTTGAGCCCAGGAGGTCAAGGCTGAGGTAAGCCATGATTGCACCACTGTACTCCAGCCTGAGCCATGGAGCAAGAACCCCCAACTCAAAACAAACAAAAAATAACTATGAAAATTGCACCAAAAGGCTAAATACTAAATAATTCCCCAAATCATATTCATATTATTACATAGCCCATATGAAAAAGGACCCGAATGTGTATAAATAAACACACTGGGCCTTCTTGATTTGGAGCTTAAGAAGATATGATAGAACACATATTGTGCTTTTTAAGTCACAAGGCAGCAAAGGTGTTTTAAATGACTTAACAGGGAGATTGCACATAGTAAGGAATAGTTAAGGACTTTATTAAAGTAATAGCTAAGTGTCACACTGCAGTGAATATTCCAGAAAATTGACTCTAATTTCTGAAAACTTTGTTTAGTCAAGGAAGGCCATGTTGGAAACACCAGTTATCACAGGCTGACACTGCAATTTCTGAAAAACCTATTAAGTGGCATTCAAAAATGCAACAATAAATGAAAATAAACTTCAATGTCTTACAGAATAAGGTTTAAAAATAGACTGCCACATGTACTTATTTTCAATGGTGACATAAAACAGTGATTATATAGGCTTGCAATGTCACAATATCCACTGAAGAAGTCATAATTCCACAATTAATGCATGACAAGAAGCAATCAAACATTGCGGGCAGCCTTCCAGCAAGTAACAACAGGCTGATTTGAAAAAAATATATATATCAGATTCCCTTTACTCATTGTAAACAACCTAATGAAGACTTGACTAATACTTTATTTTCCCATTAAAAGAAACACTAGCTCTATCAAAAAATCAGTTAACAAGAAATAAGCCTTACCTTGTGTGATAATGAACTTCTTTTAGAGGATGCATTTGGTTTCACTACTAAATATAATACTAGGTTGACAGCAGTTACAAAACCAGAACAGATGCACAACCATGTCAAGTGTGTTTCCAATATTGAGAAGTTCTCCAAGAAAAGTGATGGAATGAAGACACTTAGGATAACTGAAAATATGCAGAAAAGATGGGCATACAGTAGTCTCTTGATATCAGTATCTTTCATGGTGTTTTCTTGTGTCTATCTAATAAAAAAAATTAAGAACATATGCAATAACGACTTTTTCCATTGTCCTAAATGTTTCAACCCCTAAAAGCCATAAACAAGTCAATTTTCTATGGGGAATGTGTTTGTTTCCACATTCACTGGAAGATGCATGTGTGCAAATGCACATAAACTTAACATTCTACTCTACCTTAGATTTTCCTAATATGGTACAAATATACAAATATCCCTCAGAGACTAAACATGACAAACTAATTTCTTTTTTTTTGAGTCAGAGTCTCTCTCTGTCACCCAGACTGGAGTGCAGTGGCCGCTCCTGGCCACCGCAGCCTCGATCTGCTGGGCTCCGGCGATCCTTCTGCCTCAGCCTTCCAAGTAGCTGGAACTACAGGCGCGTGCTACCACACCCGGCTAATTTTTTTATTTATTGTAGAGATGAGGTCTCGCCAAGTTGCCCAGGCAGGTCTCGAACCCGCGAGCTCAGGCAATCCACTCACCTCAGCCTCCCAAAGCGCTGGGATTACAGGCTGAGCCACCAAGCCTGGTTGACAAACTAATTTCTTAACTACTATGATTGGCTTCTATAAAAGGATCATGTACTAGGGCCAATGAAGCAATTCATTTTATTTTTTTGCCCAAAACAGAGAGATGAAATCAGCTGCATAGAGTAAATGGCCCACCCCTGTATAACATATGCATTCTAGAAACCCCATGAATACACTTTGGCTAAATTGTTGGCTTTAAAAAAAAAAATCCTTTTTGAAACATTGCAGCAGTTCACATTCTAGCAAATGCCAAGCAACACCAGGTGCACACTTGAATACTCAAACGGTGGCCAGTGCGACCAAGAAAGAGTTCAAAGAGCACCACGCTAAGTTAAGGTATTTCAATGCTCCAAAAATACCAAAATGGCAACGTCTGTTACAGGTGCTAAATTCCAATCAAAAGTAAAGCAAGAATGGAAGGAAGAAAAAAATTCACTCTCTAGATACACACAGGCATTTAAGTTACCTGAGAGTTTATACATTTATATCGAGTCATATTTTAAAAGGACTTTATTAATTTAAAATAATAGTCAACATGTTACACCGTGGTGAATATTTCAGAAAATAATGTCCTGAAAAAATATATATATTGGCTGGGCTCGGTGGCTCAGCCTGTAATCCCAGCACTTTGGGAAGCTGAGGCGAGTGGACTACTAGAGCTCGCGTGTTCGAGACCAGCCCGGGCAACTTGGCAAAGCCGCGTCTCTACAATAAATCAAAAGTTAGCTGGGCGTGGTAGCACGCACCTGTAGTTCCAGCCACCTGGAAGGCTGAGGCGGAAGGATTGCAGGAGCCCAGCAGGTCGACGCTGGGATGGCCGTGAGAGTGAGAGTGAGAGTGAGAGTGAGAGTGAGAGAGAGAGAGAGAGAGTAATATAATGAGACTGCAACTCAAAGAGAGTGTGAGTGTGTGTGTGTGTGTGTGTGTGTGTGTGTGTGTGTGTGTGTGTGTGTAATATAAACACACACGACAGAAGAATGGGGGTGGGCGGGGGGCGCCCACCAATGCAAAAAGCAGAAGGGAGAATCTAGGTCTTATCCTAATAGCGCTCATCTAATTCACATAAGAACTTTTAAAGGTAAATCTTTTACTGATAAGAAAACAGGATAAGCAGGTTAGGAGGCAAGTCCAAGGTACCAAGCGCTAAAGCCATCTCAAAACAAAACTTAGCCTCTTTGACATGAAGACGCACAACACCAGGGATGGGGAAGAAAACGGATGACAAGAGAAGACAAAAGAAAAGTTTTCCACTGATTCTATCCTCAGCTGACTCCGGGCGGGCAAGGGGATCAGAAATCCATTCTCTCAACAGATGCCCCTTTGGACACTTTTCTGGGCCGCCCTCAGAGTCGCAGATGCCATCCGCGGGTTTGGATCTAAACACAGTGAGCTATACCCAAACTCCAATGCTTCCTGAATGAATGAAGGAGCCTGAGTAAGTGAAGTGCATGCCCTTCCTGAGACACCTGCGCCATATCAGGCCTCGCGTGCCCCCGAGGAAGCCTGGCAGGTGCGCCTGGGCCTGCCCGATGGGCAGGTATAGGCCTCGAAAAGGCGCTCCCCAACTGCTCCAGGGGAGCCTCCGCGGGGGTCGCCGGACCTTCCCCTGCAGCCCCACCCCATCGTGGGTCGCCCGGGACTCCAACCAAGCTTCCGCCGGCGGGAACGCGGACTACCGGGAACAAGCTTAGAGGCAATTTTCAAAGAGCGCAGGTGTTGCGGACCAGGTAAGACTGAGGGACGGGGACAGAAACTCGGGTCGGAAAAAGGTTCTGTCCATCAGGGCAGCCTCGGGTCACGCCTGAAAAGTGGCGCTCAGGAGGAGAGGGAGCGCGGCGGACGGGGGCGTTGAGGCTCGCAGCCGCTGCGGCAGTGGGGGAAGGGTGACTTGCGTCCTTCCCGGGAAGCCAGCGTGCCGGGGGCGTCCGGCGGGACTTACCTAACTCCCGCCCGTGGAAGGGAAGGAGGGAACTGCCGCCTCCCACCATCAGGTACGACGGGTTGCCTTTGCGCAGGCGCCGGTATGTGGGGCGGAGTCCGACGACGGGTCGACCAATCGAAGGAAGGGAGGGGCGGGCAAAAAAGCAGCCCCGCCTACCCGCTCGCGTTTATTCCTCCCGCGGCTTTCCAGGTGTGGGATAGGCGGTACCAGAAGACCGTAGGGCCGGAAGTGGGCTGACGTAACCCGGAAGGGGAATCCTTCCCTGGCTGTAGTGTTGATGTTTTCAAGTTGTTGCTGCTGCTTCTGTGGTTAAGGGAGCCGTCGGCGGAAGGATGGTGTGCGAAAAATGTGAGTTAAGGGGCGGTTTTTGCGGGAGGAATAGGCTGGAAGAACCTATACGTGGACTCCCCTGGGAACTTTGCCTTCTCTTTGTTTTTTTTCTTCGCCCGCAGGTCTCTGAATCTGCCAGCTGCCTTCCTACCCTGTGACCCTTCTTTGCTCATCCCCAACGTCCGTGTAGTCCTGTATATTTTGCGTTCAGAGTAGTCTCAGTTCTGTACCTCTTTATTTCTCTTGCCTCCCCCAGCCCCGGATCTCATCAGCTCCCCTTCGTATAAAAATGCGCAATTAGATTCCGAGCCCATTTTCTCTCTTGCATTTTCTAATCTCTTCTTTCACTCAGTAAGGATTGTACTCCTACCAAATGCTAAACACTAGAACCGGTGGGTGAGTGTCTTATCTATTCTTATTCCACATTATGACGGGATATGGCAAGCCCAGTAGATGTTTGAATTGAATCTCAACATAAGTACAGTTAATCATTTACCTAGTTTAAGACCTTTAATAGGCCAGGTGCAGTGGCTTACGCCTGTAATCTCAGCACTTTGGGAGACCGATGCGAGAGGATGGCATGGGCCCAGGAGTTCGAGACCACCCTGGACAACGTAGCGAGACCTTGTCTCGACAAAAATATTTTAAATGAGTTGAGTTTGGTGGTGTGTGCCTGTAGCCCAGCTACTTTGGGAGCCCAGGGTGAGAGAATTGCTGGAGTCCAGGAGTTCGAGACCAGTCTAGATAACATAGTGAGACCTGGTCTCTACAAAAAATCAAAACATTAGCTGGGTGTGGTGGCACACGCCTGTAGTCCCAGCTACTCAAGAAGCTGAGGCAGGAGGATCTCCTGAGCCCAGGAGGTCGAGGCTGCGGTGAGCAGTACTCATGCCACTGCACTCCAACCTGGGCAACAAAATGAGACCCCGACTCAATAAAAAAGTCCTTTAATAAATTCTCAGTGTGCAGAGAATAATTTGGGGTTTCAATATTTGAAGTCTGATGTTCAGGGCCCTCCACAATAAGGCCCCAGCTTATCTTTCCAAACTCATCTCTACTGACCCCTACCCACGTCACACTTTGACTGAACCAAGCTACTCTTTGTGCCCATGTGTACTCTGAGCTTTCCATGCCTTTCCACAGGATGTGCACTTTGTTGAGTTTGCCTTTATCCTCTTTCCTCTGTGTTCGCAATCCTGTTGCCCCATATTCACATCCTCTCTATCGCCTTCTCCTTAAAGCTTTCTTGGGTTTTCTTAGCCAGAGTTATTTCTTGCTGCATGGAATTTCTCCTAGTACTTTAGCTTTCAATTTGTTTTAGCATTCAATTATTATACCTTTTATTTTCTAGCTTATATTTTGGTTAAATGATTCTTACTTTTTGGGGGAATCTCTGATCCCTTTGAGAATCAGGTGAAAACTGTAAACTTTTGCCAGAAAAAAAGTATATGCAAAAAGTTTGTGTAAAGTTTTACCTTTCACATATCTCCCCACCTTTTTTTTTGGTCAGGGTCTCACTCTCTCACCCAGGCTGGAGTGCAGTGGCATTATCACGGCTCACTGCAGCCTCAACCTCCTGGGCTCAGGTGATTCTCCCACCTCAATCCCCTGAGTGGTTGGGACTACAGGCATGTGCCACCACACCCAGCTAATGCTTTGATTTTTTTTTTTTTTTTTTTTTTTTTTTGTAGAGAAGAGGTCTTGCTATGTTGCCTAGGCTGGTCTCAATCTACTGGACTTATGCAACTCTCTCACCTTGGGCTCCCAAAGTTCTGGGATTACAGGTGTGAGCCACTGCGTCTGACCCTATAAACCATCTTTTTATCCTGCACATTTTACTGAGGGTCATTGATTTGTTGCCCACAGTTAATATTTTCAGTCCCAGTTCACTGGTTCCTTTCCCAGCATTAACAGGCTCCTACTGCAATAGGACTGTTGACAGCACTGTGAATCTTAGGCACAATGTAATGTATTTATTAGATAGCAGATTTTAATTCCTCTTTTACTATCTTGTTATAATAGGTGAAAAGAAACTTGGTACTGTTATAACTCCAGATACGTGGAAAGATGGTGCTAGGAATACCACAGGTATTTTTTTCTTTTAGAAAATAGAACTGTAAGCAAATACTTTCTGTGAATAATATTTTAGCTTTTAGATTGTACAATGAAATTTTGTTATGTGTTCAAAGTATTTCTTCTGATAAATGTTAAAATATCGAGTCTCCCAATACTTTTATATCTTCTATTTCGTTCTCTCAGTTACATGTACATATTGCTAATATGATAGCAGGAGATAGCAAAATGATTAAATGGTTTTTCAAGTGATATCTGTATAACAGTATTGGGTTTGATTCAGCTTAATTAAAGTCTGTAATTAATTTTTCCTCCCCTCACCTCATTTTTATATTCTTTTTTTTTTTTTTTTTTTTTGAGTTGGAGTCCCACTCTGTCGCCCAGACTGGAGTGCAGTGGCTGCTCCCGGCCACTGCAGCCTCGACCTGCTGGGCTCCAGCGATCTTTCCGCCTCAGCCTTCCAAGTAGCCAGAATTACAGGCACGTGCTACCATGCCCGGCTCATTTTTGATTTATTGTAGAGATGAGGTCTCGCCAAGTTGCCCAGGCGAGTCTCGAACCCCTGGGCTCAGGCAATCCACTCACCTCAGCCTCCCAAAGGCGTGGGATTACAGGCTGAGCCACCGAGCCTGGCTCATTTTTGTATTCTTAAACAAGTTATTTAAGCTCTTTTCACTTTCATTATTATTAAATACATACTATAAAGTATGTTTTCAAGAGAAAGGAAAAAAAAAAACATTTTTACTGTTTTCAAGATCTATGACACCAAAGTAGTGGCTTCTAGATTTTATGGAAGTTAGGGTAAATGTGGAACTATTCCTAAAGTACTACCCTGAGTCTGAGAAATAAAATGATTGTATTTTATACAAATTTTTATTGTTTCTCCATAAATGTTTTCTTTTTAAGTAGTGTCTTAATAATCTGTCTACTAAGTGGGGATTTTAAAAATGTAGATATAGGCTAGTTTATTGGTAGAAGGTCAAAGAATGATATTTGAAATTGTTACTTGCTAGATATTAAATGGGTAGCAATAAAATATATTTTATTTTGATACAGAAAGTGGTGGAAGAAAGCTGAATGAAAATAAAGCGTTGACTTCAAAAAAAGCAAGGTGGGTAAGAGCATGCATCGAGAGGTCATAGAAATGTTCCCTCTTTACTATTAAGGCTGCTGGATTGAATTTGGTGTGTCAGGCAACTGTGATAAGACATAGAGTTAGGCAGTTTCTAGCGGCTAAGCCAAGCTGCCTGTTACTACCTGTTGCTTTCTCCCTGTCCTCTTCACGGTATCAGTCTATGAAAATATTATTGCTACTCTCTTTTTATA
This sequence comes from Cephalopachus bancanus, assembly GCA_027257055.1. Lineage (NCBI taxonomy): Eukaryota > Metazoa > Chordata > Mammalia > Primates > Tarsiidae > Cephalopachus > Cephalopachus bancanus. Next base: position 333,828 of record JAPVLO010000264.1, on the reverse strand, counting down.
ATTTCACCAGAAAACATAACTTTTATTTTATCCCCTTAGTTATCCTATAAAGCAGAGGTAGAAGGGAAATGTGGAAAGATCATAAGCTTTGGAGTCAGATTTTAATTTGAATCTAGACTCGCTGTCTAGCCCTATGACCGCAAGCAAATTAAGCCCAGTGTCTTAACCTTTCTGAACTTTACTTTTTAATCTGAGAATGAGAATAAAAATGTCTCTTATCTTAAAAACAATTTTGATATCATGCTTTATGACATCCAGTCTTAAAGTTTCCATGAACCTTTCCAGCTGCCACCGTTCCCTTGCTTCCCTTCATAGCAAATGCCTTCCAAAGCCTTATCTAGATGCTTTCAGTGTCCTTACGTTCCTTTCTGTCCTTGAGCTACTCCAGTCATGCTTTCTTCTCCACCGTAGCCCTGAAATGCCTCATCCAGATCGCAAGTGACCTTTAAAACTGACGACCACTTCTCTGTTCTTATCTCTTAATAACTGTCTCTTTTTGACAACCCTTTATTCTCTTGGCTTTTTGGGAACCACACTCTCCCGGTTTTCCTCCCAACTCACTGGCTGTTCTAAATTTAGTGCCTCAGGACTCAATCCCAGACTTATTTTTCATTCTTATAAATACATAAACACTCCTAAAGTGACTTTAATCCGTTGGCTTTAAATTCAAACTTATGTTGGTGACTCCCAAATTTGCCCATCTAGTCCTGACTTCTCTGAGCATCAAGCACAGGTCTGACTGCTTACTTGACATGACTCATTTAATGTCTAATAGGTCACCTCTTTTTCTTCAGTCTTCTCATCATAGTAGGTAGCACCACTGTTTACTCCAGGTGTTCAAGTGAAAAGCTAGACTTCTTCACTGAGTTCTCCCTTTCCCCACTTCCCATATCCGTCATCAAGTTTTTGGATCTACTTCCAAAATACAGCCTAACTCCTCCTTCCGTCCACCTTGCTGCTATTACCCTGTTTCAAACCACTGTTAATTTCTTATTTGGATACTGTAATAACTATCTGTTGTCTAGCTTCTCTGGTTTCCTACTGTTGTCTCATAGAAACCAGAGTGGTTCTTTACAAAGATTATGTAATTTCTCTGCTTAAAACCTGCCCCTGTTTTCCCTTTCACATAGAAAAAGATCTAAGCCCCTTACCATGTTCTTACAAGATCCTCCTTGATATGCCTGCTTCCACCTCTGACTTCCTGTTATACTACACTCCTCCTCGGTCATCATGTACCATCCTCATTAGATATGCCAAGCCCCCTCCTATTAAGGAGATTTGTGCTTGCTGCTTCTTCCCAGAGCTCATTTTTCAGGTCATGTGTATCAGACTCTTTCTTGTTATTTGGGTCTTAGCTGAAGTGTCACCTCCTGAGGGAAGGTTCCCTAACTAACATCTAAACTAATCTCTTCTCTCTTTCTCCTCATCTTAGTCACAATATCCTGTGTGAATTTTCTCTATTTACTATCTAAAAAGCTTGCTTGTTTTGTTAGCTTGTCTGTTTCCTTTTTTATTGCATCTCTCTTATTAGAACATCGGCTTGAAGAGGACAGGAACTTTGTTTATCATGTTCATCTTTGGTATTTAGAACAGTAACTGGCATATAGAAAACACTCAGTATATATTTGCTGAATGAATAGATACTTGTTTTATGACATCATCCCAAGGATTAGAAATAACAACAGTAAAGCTTTAACTGCATATAGTACCTAACACATAGTAGGTGCTTATTAAATAATAAATATAAAACAACATAGCAGACTCACTCTTTAGTGCAGTGTCACACATCTTGTTGTTGACTGATTTATTGGTGTCTTCTAAGACCATTCGATTTTTATTGACTAAGTTGTTACTTGTAAGCATTGTATGGTTTTATATACTTTAAGTTCTTTTATGCTCCCACACTTCAGTATCATTAAAAAGTAGCTATTGGCCGGGCTCGGTGGCTCAGCCTGTAATCCCAGCACTTTGGGAGGCTGAGGCGAGAGGATTGCCTGAGCCTGCGGGTTTGAGGCCTGCCCGGGCAACTTGGCGAGACCTCGTCTCTACAATAAATCAAAAGTTAGCTGGGCGTGGTAGCGCATGCCTGTAGTTCCAACTACTTGGAAGGCTGAGGCGGAAGGATCGCTGGAGCCCAGCAGGTCAAGGATGTGGTGGCCAGGAACGTGCACTGCACTCCAGTCTGGGCGACAGAGTGAGACTCCAACTCAAAAAAAAAAAAAAGTAGCTATTACTTTTGGGTACTCTAAATATTTCATTTTGGAAAGTGTATTCCTGTATTGCTTTGAGTCTATGATATTGTAATTTATAAGATATATCATTACTTTAAGGGGAAAAAAAGCTCTGCCAATTAATTGTAAGATTTAGAGATTGAAATATATATCTTAGAATATGATTTTCAGAAAAAGTAATCTTCAAACATACAGGTTCACAATGAATTGAGCTTTTGGAAAGGAAGAACATTGCCTGTCTTCTCCTGTGAAGAGAAAAGTAATATTGTTTGGGGATGGAAAATTAACCTTTGAAAGTGGGCTGTTGTGCTGTTCCCCAAGAGAAGGCTCCAGGTCTAGGGCAGTGTTTGGTATTCAGTTTATGAGGATCATTACAACAACTCATTTTGTAGTTAGGGAAGTGCTTTTCAATCAAACTGTTATTGCCAGTTTAGGGGGAAGTATTTCTTTTTTGCACTCTAGTCACTATAAAAAAATTTTTTTTTGTATTAGAAGCCCCTTTATCCAAGGGGACTGGACAGTTAATTAAAAACATCAGTTAATCAGTTAATGTAGGTATTCATTAAAAGATATACATACCAGCTGGGTGTGGTGGCTCACACCTATAATCCCAGCACTTTGGGAGGCCTAGGGGAGAGGATTGCCTGCACCCACAGGTTTGAGATCAGCCTGGGCAACTTGGCGAAACCTCATCTGAACAATAAATCAAGAAAAATTAGCCGAACATTGTGGCACATGCCTGTAGTTCCAGCTACTTGGAAAGCTGAGGCAGAAGGATCACCTTAGCCCAGCAGGTTGAGGCTGCGGTGGCCATGAGCGTGCCACTGCACTCCAGCCTGAGTGACAAAGTGAGACTCCAACTCAAAAAAAAAAAAAAAAAAAAAAAAAGATATGCATAACTTCTTTATTTTGTATTAAAGCACATAACAACAGATGTATTCATCAATCATTTTGTATTGAAAGGTCCTTTTGAGCATCAGTCTACTGATAAGAGTTCTACTTCAGTGTCCTCACATAAATCATACCAGAATATATTCATATCTTTAAAAAGGAGCAAAAGCTGACACTTGAAGTGTGTCCCTCCACTTGTGATTCCCCTCAGTATCTAACAGTTGTCTTGCCCATACCTAATTCAATAGCCGTTTAAATGATTCACACTTGTCTAGTCATCCTAAAGCAGCCACTTAGTTTTTTTACAGAATCAGTCACTCTTGCACACACATTTCATCAGCTTTCATAATAGTGTCACGCAAATAGAATGACAAATACAACTGACACGAACAGGTTGGGACTAGATTCTGTACAATTGGTTCTTCATGAGTATAAAACTTAAAAGCAAGGAGCAAAGGTGTGCATGTTGGTAGCTGACTGAAAGGGGCTGTGCCTGTCAATTGTGGAGGTTGGTGGAGGGAACAGAAAACCTGGAGTAATCCTTGTTGCTAGAGTGGAGTTATTTAAGAGTGCTTCTGGTATAATATACATCTTTCTTCCTTTCTTTTTTTAAAATTCTAGATTTGATCCATATGGAAAGAATAAGTTCTCCACTTGCAGAATCTGTAAAAGTTCTGTGCACCAGCCAGGTTCTCATTACTGCCAGGGCTGTGCCTACAAAAAGGGTAAGTTTCTTTTAATACCATTTTTCTATTCATATCAAACTGACTTCATTTGTTGCCGATTTGGATAACAGAAAAGGAATCACCTTTCATAACTTTTATTAGTCAAATACTCTTTTTTCCTAAGGCAAAATATAATTTAAAGCTTACTTATAGTTAATAGGATACACACACACATACATATTTTCCCCCTAATGCTGTTAACTTGTATTTTAAGCTTCAGGATTGACTTTAAATTGATTTCTTTATTTGATTGCTCACATATTTTCTTTTGTTTCAGGCATCTGTTCCATGTGTGGAAAAAAGGTTTTGGACACCAAAAACTACAAGCAAACATCTGTCTAGGTGTATTTATGAAGTTTCTGGCTTTCTATATGATTTTACTTTCTTGAATTTTCAAGGCATAACAGTTGTTCAACTTACAAAATAACATGTTTTAAGACAAATAATTAAGTTTAAACCAGGGAAGTTGATTGGCGTTTAGTCTTTTGCTCTCAAGAAATTCTGAACAGCAACAGTATAACTTGTCTTCTGTCTTAAGAGATTATTTCTCTTAAGAAGAGCATCTTACTGGACTAAAATAAGTGACACATTTGATGAAAAACATTTTCCGGTTCTGTATGCACTTTTATCGAACAGTATTCACATAATTCTTATCCCCTTTATTTATAGATATTATAAAAGTAAGAAGGATATTATGGATATTCTTCTTTGAGCCTGGCATCCAGGCTTAACCATTCTTCCCTCATTCTCTTACTGGCTGTTCAGTTCTTAGACTCAGCCCTCTCTTAAATAATTGCAGTTTCATAAGATATTTAAATGTCTGAGGCCATCATTGCTGAATGGTTTTCTTAGTTATTAGCCAAGACCCAAATCAAAGACAAGCTGGATTTGTGATTATTTAAATTTGTTCTTACAGTCAAAATACCAACTCCTTTCATATGTGAACAAAAACACAAGAAACACCCATATGTTCAAATGAATACACTGGATTTCAGAAAAATACATATTACACATATTAACTTGAATTCAGATTGTCATGAAAACTGGAAGTGTTCATACATGTAATGTGTAATGAAAATGAATCCCCACTCTGAGAAAAGCTCTTTGAAACAAAAAAAACTTTTTTTAATCTCCTCCCCTGCCCCCCCAAAAAAGAAATAAATAGAACAAAGCAAACATCTTGACTCTTTTTAAAAATAATTCAGACTGCTAAAGGACTACTTCGAGGTTTCAAACAAATATTGTTTTTTATGCTGCCTTCAGAGGTTCAGGACTTCTGCTTTTAAAACCTGCAGCCTACGATGGAAGGCTAAAAAGTATTCCCTATTTTCAGCTGCAGTATTTATAAATACATACTACTATAAAATGTGCAGAATAGATAGTGTAGTAATATACATGGTATAGATAGCGCATTTTTATTTGTCTAAAATTACTATGAAAAGTAAAGTTTTAACTGTTTATCTATAAGTTCTTTCAAATAGTGTTTTTCTATGATGCATTGTTATTTATTCATATCCAGAAAAAAATACAAGGATAAAGTGAAACATAATAAATAACAATATCTCAGAGCAGGAAGTATCTGCTCTTGCTTTTATCAGTTTTAGGTTTTTAATTATAAGGGAGTACTAGCATGGCCTGGTTGGAGACTGTGCCAAGTCCATTGAAGACAGGGTCAGTTGACTGAGAAAAGTGCATTTCTCAGGGATCAAAATATTTTTTTTAAAGGAAGACAAAAAAAGACACCATGGCCGGGCGTGGTGGCTCAAGCCTGTAATCCCAGCACTTTGAGAGGCTGAGTCAAAAGGATTGCCTGAGTCCAGGGATTCGAGACCAGCCTGGGCAACTTAGTGAAACCTTGTCTCTACAATAAATCATAAAATTAGCCAGGCGTGGTGGCACATGCCTGTAGTTCCAGCTACTTGGAAGGCTGAGGCAGAAGGATCGCCTGAGTCCAACAGGTTGAGGCTGCAGTGGCCGTGAGTGTACCACTGCACTCCAGCCAGGGCGACAGAGTGAGACTCCAACTCAGAAAGAAAAGACACCATAACAAAATAAAATGACAATCACTAAGGCTAAACATAAATTTTATCAAAGTAAATGTGAAAGTGCTGAAAAGACTTAACTTTTAAAATCTCAGATTGAGCCGGGCTTGGTGGCTCAGCCTATAATCCCACGCCTTTGGGAGGCTGAGGTGAGTGGATTGCCTGAGCCCGCGGGTTCAAGACCCGCCTGGGCAACTTGGCGAGACCTCATCTCTACAATAAATTTTAAAAAACAATAAGCTGGGCATGGTAGCGCACTCCTATAGTTCCAGCTACTTGGAAGGCTGAGGCAGAAGGATTGCCGGAGCCCAGCAGGTCGAGGCTGCGGTAGCCGGGAGCGGCCACTGCACTCCAGTCTGGGCGACAGAGTGAGACTCCAACTCAAAAATAAATAAATAAAAAAATAAAATCTCAGATTGTATTTAAAAAGATACTAGAAGCATCAATAGAAAAGTACACTTTATATATTCATTCATTAGAACATACAGCTATCAAAATGATAGAATAATATGTGTGCAGAAGTTATATATCCATATGGAAAACACTGGAAGCAGATAGTACCATTTTTTCTCTGGAGTGGGTCTAAGGGTTGAGAAAAGAGGATTGGCCCTTTACATCCTTGTGCCAACCTTTGAATACCTCTTAGCTCCTGGTTCCCTTACCTGGGGAAGGTGTGATACTAATAATTTTGGTATTCTAGAAATGCACATATATGCGTATATTTGTTTTGGGAATTTTAAGTAAAAGGAAAATGTATACTTCATTCTGCAATTTGACTTTTCAAAAAATGTTACCCATATTTGCTTTATCATTTTCTCTCCATCTCTTTTTGTGTGTGTGTGTTGGAGTCTCACTCTATCACCCAGACTGGAGTGCAGTGGCCGCTCCCGGCCACCGCAGCCTTGACCTGCTGGGCTCTGGTGATCCTTCCACCTCAGCCTTCCAAGTAGTTGGAACTACAGGTGCGTGCTACCACGCCCAGCTAATTTTTGATTTACTGTAGAGATGTCTCGCCAAGTTGCCCGGGCGAGTCTCAGACCCACGGGGTCAGGCAATTCACTCACCTCGGCCTCCATCTCTTGATACATATTTTTTCCCTTGACCCACTAGGGAGTATATTACAGATATCATACCCTTGTTCCTTCAATACTGCATATGGACTTCATAAGAACAAGCATGCTGACTTACCTAAGTACAGTTACTGAGTTGATAAAATAATCTAAAGCCCATGGTCAATTCCATTTGTTGTATGTCAGTTTTTTCCAGTCACAGTATCCAGGCCAGGATAGTATGTTGTATTGTCATGACTCTTTTTTGTTTGTTTGTTTTGAGTCAGAGTCTCATTCTGTCACCCAGGCTGGAGCGCAGTAGCAAAATCACAGCTATCACAACCTTGAACAGTTGGGCTCAGGCAATCCTTCCACTTCAGCCTCCCGAGTTGCTGGGACTACAGGCGTGTAGCTAATTTTTTTATATTGAAGAAATGAGCTCTTGCCATGTTACCTAGGCTGGTCTTAAACTCCTGAGCTCAGGCACTCCTCCCGCTTCAGCCTCCCAAAGTGCTGGGATTATAGGTGTGAGCCACTGTGCCCAGCCTTGTCATGACTCTAATCTGAAACAGTTTCTCAGCCTTTCTTTGTCTCTTGTAATATTGATATATTTCAAAAATACAGGATAGCTAAAGGATAGACTATCCCTCAAGTTGGATTTTCCCGATGTTTCCTCATGATTAGATTCGGGTTGTGCAGTATGGGATGAAATACTGTAAGTGGTGTATCCTCCGAGTTCATAGAATGTCCCTTTCTCCTTTGTTGGTGATACTAATTTTGATCCCTTGAGTAAGATGTCCAGTTTCTCCACCAGACAGTTAACAGTTTTTTCCTTTCGCAATTAGTGGGTAATTTGTGAGGAGAAACTTTAAGACCATGTTAATTCTATTCCTCATCAAACCTGCCCCTCCTAGAGTTAGCATCCTTTGATGATTCTTGTCTGAATAAATTTTTACTAGGGTGTTGGTAAAATTGTGATTTATCTAACTCCGTTATTTTTTTCTGTATTTATTAGTTGTCACTCTACTGTAAGAAGGAGGTTTCCCTTTAACATCAGCTTAAAATAAGTGCTTTTTTTTTTTTTTTTTGAGTTGGAGTCTCACTCCACCACCCAGGCTGAAGTGCAATGGCACACTCACGGCCACCCCAGCGTCGACCTGCTGGGCTCCAGCAATCCTTCTGCCTTCCAAGTAGGCTGAACTACAGGTGTGCACTACCATGCCCAGCTAATTTTTTATTTACTGTAGAGACAAGTTGCCCGGGCTGGTCTCAAACCCACAGGCTCAGGCAATCCACTAGCCTTGGCGTCCCAAACGCAGGGATTACAGGCTGAGCCAAGCCCAGTCAAGTACTTTTTTTTTTTAGAGCCAACTGAGTGTTCATTATAGATGTGATGCCTCTTTACCCCAAATACTTAAGTTTGTATTTCCTAAGAGCAACGGTGTTTTTCTTCAGAAAATTTACATTACTGTTATCTAATAGTTTTTTATTTTGCTAATTGTTTCAATAGTGTCTTTTGAAGGGAAAAAGAAATCTGGTCTGGGATCCCATCTGGGGTAACACGTTCCATTTAGGTGTCATATCTCTAATCTCCTTTAATCTGGAGTAGTTCTTCAACCTGTCTTTCAAAAATGTCAAGGCCATGAAACACATGGGCCTGTTTGGTTTTTTTATAGGATGTCCCCTAATTTGGGTTGTTGTGATATTTCTTCATAATTAGACTGAGCTTAGGCATTCTGGGCAGGGATACCACAGAAGTGACACTGTGTCCTTTCACTGTGTCATATCATAGTGTCATTTGGCCCCATACAGGATGCTTGTATGCTTGATCACTTGTTAGTATGCTTGATCATGTGTTTTAGGTGGTATCTACTAGATTTCTCTACTGTACAGTTTCTGGTTGTTTTTTCTCAATTAGTAAGCATTTTATTGGAAAATACTTTGAGACTATAACTTTTCTGTTGCTCAGTGAATATTTGCACACTAATTTTATCATCCATTGATATCTCATGGTTGAATTCATTGTTACCCTGGTGGTCGCCAGGTGGTGATTTTTCCCAATTTTATCATTCCTTCTATGTTTATTAGGTCGCATTCTACTGTAAGGAAAATCTTTGTTTTTCTCTCTCATTCATACAAGTATTTTCATATAAACTTGTGGATTCCTGTAGTATTCAGTCTGTTACTGTCATTTGTTTTGACATCAGATTGTCCCGGATTTGGCCAGTGTGAGATCTTCCAAGCTGGCTTCTGGGTCTTTTTGATATGTTGCTATTCTTTGAGCACTTCCTTACTTTCTAACACAGAATGTCCCAAGTTATCTTAGTTTTTGTTTTCTTTCCCACCTCAGCCCTGGAATGAGCCACTTCTCCAAATATCCTTAGTTTCTTTTCATGGAGAATGCTATTTAGAAACAGAGATCTGAGCCTCCTGGGTTGTCATTGCCCTTTGACAGAAAGATCTAGGGAATGTATACGGGGTGCCAGTGTCCACACATTTTAAGACGTGTTATCTGTGTGTTACTTTTCAGAGTTCAATTATGGTAACAATGAAGTATGATGTTTGTTCAAAAGATGGCATTAAAGAATGCTAGCGTCACCATGAGACAGGCAGGACAGTCAAAGAAAATGGCAGAAGCACTGTTGTCATTGGAGGAGCGCAAGATCAATTTGAAATGGTATTTGAAATTCAAGAACGTTGCAGTACAATGACAATGGAGGCCTGAGCATGCAACAGAATATCCCAGTACGCCTAACAACTGCACGCATTCATGATAAGTTTGAGATGCATGGTACTGTGTGCGATGTGCTCAGGGGAAGATTCAGGCAGCCTCGCACAGCAACAAGTCTTGTGGTAGTTTGTCGTCATCAGAAGTGTCTGAGCTGGGTGCGGTGGCTCAGCCTGTAAGCCCAGCACTTTAGGGGGCCAAGGCAAGAAGATTTCCTGAGCCCACGGGTTCGAGACCAACCTGGGCACTTTGGTGAGCCCTTGTCTCTACAATAAATCAAAAAATAAGCCAGGTGTGGTAGCACGCTCCTGTAGTTCCAGCTACTTGGAAGGCTGAGGTGGAAGGATCACCTGAGCCCAGCAGGTTGAGGCTGCAGTGGCCATGAGTGTGCCACTGCACTCCAGCCTGGGCGACAGAGTGAGACTCCAACTCAAAAAAAAAAAAGTATCTGGATGCTTATGGGAACTACTTTGAGCACTTCTTGTAATTGCATAAGTCAAAATGACTTGTATTCATCTTTTATTATCAGTATATATTGAGTATTATTACTTTAATACAGTTTTTTCCTTTCTTAAAATGTGTGTACATTTTTTGGCACCCTCTGTATATTAAAAATCATAAGTTTTACTTAATCTCCAATTCCAGTTTAACACTCCAGGGTTCTTCCTTGCCTTTCCCCACTTCATATTTTTGTCTTCCACAGGGAAAACCCTGGCACTTGGCAACATCAGTGTAATTCCTTATTTACAAAACTCTGAATTTGTTTAATATTGGACATGAATTCCTTTTTATAATTCAAAAGTTAATTTTAGGCCAGATACTGTGGCTCACGCCTATAATCCTAGCACTTTGGGAGGCTGAGGTGAGAGGATTGCCTGAGTCCATGGATTCGAGATCACCCTGGGCAAATTGGTAAGACCCCATCTCTACAATAAGTCATAAAATTAGCCAGGCGTGGTGGCACGTGCCTGTAGTTCCAGCTACTTGGAAGGCTGAGGCGGAAGGATCGCCTGAGCACAGCAGGTCGAGGCTGTGGTAGCCGTGAGCATGCCACTGCACTCCAGCCTCGGTGACAGAGTGAGACTCCTAAAAAAAAAAAATTAATTTTAAGTTTAAAAGAACATGGGTAAGTCCACAGGAGTGTTACACATGTAAATTTCATTCATCGGCATGTTATTAGAGAAAGCAGCTTGGAAATTTCTGTGAATATACTGCCTCCCAGATAAATTAGGCAAATGAGCAAGTGGTGTTAAATACTTTTTCAACTCAGCCAACATTTATTGGACTTCTTCTTTGTTTTCATCCCTAGTCAGACTGTTGTTATTGATTCCAAAATGTTTGCTCATAAGCAAGAACTTGATACAAAATACATCAAATTAATGTACAATTGTAAAAGTAAGGTCTACAATAGGAACAAGAAAAATATATTGAAAGAATAATCACTAAAGGGAGAGACCAGTTCAAAAGCACCCATTTTAGCAACAAAAAACTGTTGAAAATGGGAATAAAGTAGTACTGGGAGAATGGGAATAAAGGGACAGATTTGAAAGACTTGATAAAAAAAAATTTGACAAGGCTCAGTGACTGAAAGTGGAGGGAGGCCAGAGTCACTGGCTCTCACTTAGAGTGGTAATAGTAGGTCTCACCACCAGATGGCAGTGATGCTCTTTCTTAGTTTTTAATTTGCCATTATGCTAAAAGATTTGCAGTGATAGCAACTTTTTTGTTTTGTTTGTTTTTGTTTTTCTGAGTGGAAGTCTCACTCTTGTCACCCAGGCTAGAGTGCAATGGCACGCTCACAGCCACCGCAGCCTCCACCTGCTGGACTTAGGCGATCCTTCCACCTCAGCCTTCCAAGTAACTGGAACTACAGACGCATGCCACCACGCCCGGCTAGTTTTTGCGATTTATTGTAAAGACAAGGTCTCACCAAGTTGCCCGGGCTGGTCTCAAACCTCTGGACCCAGGCAGTCCTCTTGCCTCGTGCTGGGATTACAGACTGAGCCACTGCGCCTGGCCGATAGCAACTTAAAGAACATAGATGGACATAAGTTTCCAATAACATTGTGAATATGATCATTAGAGAAACCATACAAAAGCCTGCAAAATGCATGTGTATATATGCATGTGCATATACATACAGAAATATATATAATTTTACAACTGAGTGTGATTAAACTAGTAAGAAGTAATGATGATCTTCAGAGGCTAGAAAAAAAAGGAAAAGTACAAATTCAATGGGTAAAATCATACCGAAGCCAGTGCTTGCCTTGGGAATATCTGCCAGTTCTTCAGGGTCTAAAACCTATGTTTTAAAGGGCATCAGATGCCTGGAAGTCAAAGCCCAGGACTTGAGCAAAGTGAGGTTAGATGTGTGCATTAAGGAGGGAGTCCTAAAAAGCAATGATTTTAGTAGATATACTGGAATGCCCCCTTATATACACACTGAGAAAGACAGTGGGAATACTCTTGCATCTTGGGCTTAGCTCTGGGAAAAGCAAGGGAGGAAAAAAAAAGAAAACCCCTCAGAAACTTTAGCACAAAGATCTAGTGATAGAAAATACGAAATAAAAATTGAGATGTGAAAGGTAGAGGGAAAAGTTTCAACATATATCCAAACTTCCAGAAGTATTCTTGCTACTTTTACATATTTAAAACTTTTCTAAACAAATAGTCTTTTAAAAATGAAGTATGCGGTGGCTCAAGCCTGTAATCCCAGCACTTTGGGAGGCCGAGGTGAGGGAATTGCCTGAGCCCATGGGTTTGAGAACAGCCTGGGCAACTTGGCGAGACCTCATCTCTACAACAAATTGAAAAATTAGCTGGGCATGGTAGCATGTGCCTGCAGTTCCAGCTACGGAAGGCTGAGGCAGAAGGACTGCTGGAGCCCAGCAGGTTGATGCTGGGGTGGCCGTGAGCATGCCCCTGCACTCCAGCCTGGGCGACGAGTGAGACTCCAACTCAAAAAAAAAAAAATGTAGGCATTTTTAGGCAAGCAAATGAGTTTACAAAAACCAGATTCTCAGTAAAGGACATTTCAAAGGCATGTTTCAGAAAGAAGGACATGAGCTCAGTGGACAATCTGAAATGCAATAAAGGATGATGAATTCCAATAAGTGGTAAATATGTAGGTAGCTGTAGACCAGCATTGAATATATAATATCTAATGTGCAGGAAATGAGAACTAATATACTAGGAAATGATAGAATGTAGTTTAGGTAATCAGATAATGTATTCAAGAAGAGGCTGAGTGTGGTGGCTCACACCTGTATTCCCAGCACTTTGGGAGGCCAAAGCAGGAGGATCACTTGAGGCCAGGAGTTTGAGACCAGCCTGGGCAGCATAGCAAGACCTCATCTCTACCAAAAGAAAAAAATTATTTTTAAATAGCCAGACATGGTGATGCATGCCTGTAGTCCCAGCTGCTCAGGGGACTGAGGCAGAACAATTGTCTGAGACCGGGAGGTTGAGGCTGCAGTGAGCCATGTTCATGCCACAGCACTCCAGCCTGGATGACAAAGTGAGACCCCAAATAAAAACAAACAAAAAAAAACTATTCAGCAAGAAAAAGATACTGACAAACTCAATTTGGTCACGTTAAAAATAAATGTTGAACTGTCTTACATGACAAAGAATAAAAATAGAGTACATAACATCCAAACAATATGTATGGGGGGAATGAAGAGGGAGAAAACTCAAAAGAAGGCAAGAAAGGAGAAGGAAAAATGACAGTTATAGAGAAAAGAAGAACAAGAAGGGACAAAGTAAGATAAGGGAAGTAAATCCAAATATGAAGTTACTGAATTTTTTAGTTAAAGTAGACAGACACTGTCACATTGATTTTTTAAAAGTTTTAGCCACCATATGCTAGGTGTATATCAAACAATAACCAAAAAGAAAGTTGGTGTGGCTATATTAATGTAAAGAAAGTAAGTCTTGACCAGGCTCGGTGGTTCAGTTTGTAATCCCAGCACTTTGGGAGGCTAAGGTGAGAGGATTGCCAAACCTATGGGTTCAAAACCAGCCCAGGCAACTTTGCAAGACCTCATCTCTACAATAAAAAATAAAAATAAAACATTAGCCAGGTGTGGTAGTGCGCACCTGTAGTTCCAGCTACTTGAAAGGCTGAGGCAGAAGGATTGCTGGAGCCCAGCAGGTCAGTGCTGGGGTGGCTGTGAGTGTGCCACTGCACTCCAGCCTGGGTGACAGAGTGAGACTCCAACTCAAAAAGAAAAAGAAAGTAAGTCTTAAGACAAAAAACGTACTAGAGATGAAGATCATTACATACTAATAAAATGTTCAAGTTTCCAAGAAGATTAAAAAGTCACATGCTCCTAATAATATAATTTAAAAATATATAAAGCAGAAATTGACTCAACCATTGTAGTGAAAGATTTTATACACTTCTTGTAGTAATTGATAGAACAATTTAACAAAAAGCTAAAAATTCAGTAGGATTTGAACAATTCAATTAACAAACTTGATCTAAAAGACATATATAAAACATTGCCCTAATAAGTGAACAATACATTCTTCAGCATATGGGGAACATGTACAAAAATAGATCATGTACTAAGCCATAAGACAGGTCTTAACTAATTGTCAGAAATTTGCTATCAGAAAAATAAGTCTCTCACCACAACTCATTTAGGTTAGAAATCAATAGCAGAAATACAATATTTTTAAGCCATATATTTGGAAAAAGTAAAAGATGCTTCTAAGTAACCAGTGAGTCAAATCATATGGAAATTGGAAGACAGGATCAAATAATACATTTTTAAAATCAAAACTTGTGGGATATATAGCTAAGGTGGAATTTAGAGGAGGAAATATATAGCTTTAAGTGCTTATAGGGAAAGAGGAAAGGCTGACTATAAGCTGAGAATCAAATCTGAGTTAGAAAAACAGGCTGGTGGTGGTGATTTATGCCTGTAATCCCAGCACTTTGGGAGGCTGAGGTGGGAGGAATACTTAAACCCAGAAATTCAAGACCAGCCTGGGCAACATAGCGAAACTTTTTCTCCACACACAAAAAATCAAAAAATTAGCCAGGCATGGTGGAATGCACCTGTAGTCCCAGATACATGGGAAGCTGAGGTAGAAGGATTGCCTGAGCCCAGAAGTTTGAGGCTGCAGTGAGCCGTGATTATGCCACTGCACTCCAGCTTGGGCAACAGAGTGAGACTCTGACTCAAAATAATCATAATGATAATGATAAAATAAAGAAAACCAACAAATCAAAAATAGGTTGAAAGAGTAAATTAATTAAAGAGCATAAATGAATCACATGGAAAGCAAAAATTAAATAAATGAAAGTTTGACAGAGCAAAGATTTGAATCTCTGAAAAGACTAATACAATTCTGAAACCTCCAGGAAGACTGATTGAGAGTCAGAAAATGTCAATTTTAGGAACAATGGGACATAATTATAGATTCAGCTTAGATCCAAAAGAGAAGCTACTCGTATGAGCTATCTTATGTCAATATATTTGAAAAAAAAAAATAGATGTAATGGAAAGTTTCCTTTAAAAAGAAAATTGAAAAAAAAATCGAAAGTGACTTGAAAACAAGTAAAATAAATTTGAAAGTTCTTATAACCATTAGAGAAATTTTATCAGGAGTTAAACACCAGAATGAAGTGGTTTTATTGACAAGTTATACCAAAATTCTAATAACAGCTAATTCCAAAGTTGCACAACTTTTTCAAACTATGGAAAAATGGGAATATGCCTCAACTCACTTAAAAGGCTGGATACCAAAACCAGGCAAGTGCCGTAAAGAAGGAAAATGACAGGTTATTGTCACTCATGAACAAAGATGGAAAGTATTAGAAAACGAATCCAGCGGCTGGGCATGGTGGCTCAAGCCTGTAATCCCAGCGCTTTGGGAGGCTAAGGTGAGAGGATTGCCTGAGCTCAGGGATTCAAGACCAGCCTGGGCAACTTGCTGAGAACTTGTCTCGACAATAAAATAAATGAATGAATGAATGAATAAATAAATAAATAAATAAATAAGCAGGGCGTGGTAGCACACACCTGTAGTTACAACTACTTAGAAGGCTGAGGCAGAAGGATTGACAGAGACCAACAGGTCAAGGCTGCGGTAGCCATGAGTGTGCCACTGTACTCCAGTCTGGGTGACAGAGTGAGACTCCAGCTCAAAGAAGGAAGGAAGGAAGGAAAGAAAGCAAGCAAGCTAATCCAGCAGTGCATAACAATATTATTTTGTGCCGGGAACAGTGACTCACGCCTGTAATCCCGGCACTTTGGGAGGCAGAGGCAAGAGAATTGCCAGAGCCTAGGAGTTCGAGACCATTCTGGGCAACATGGTGAGACCTCATCTCCAAAACAAAATTTAAAAATTAGCCAGGCATGGTGGTGCACAACTGTGGCTCCAGCTACTTGGAAGGCTGAGACAGAAGAATTCCCTGAGACCAAGAGATTGAGGCTGCAGTGAGCCAGCCATTAGCGTGCCACTGCATTCCAGCCTGGTCCATAGAGTGAGACTCTGACTAAAAAACTAAAAAAATTTACTTTGTGAGTGACCAATGTGGACTTATCCTAGGAATGCAAGATTAACCAACATTTTAAAACTTTATTAATTCAATTACCCACGTTAACATGGTAAAGAAGAAAAACAGCAAGACCAATAAGTGCAGAAAATTCAACCCATCATAATGAAAACACTTAGTAAACTAGAACAGAAATTCCTTAACCTAATAAAGAGTAACATAAAAAAGTCCACAGCAAATATCAGTTATTAAGTATATTCTTAAGAAATCAGTAAAAGGACAGAATGCCTATAACCACATATTCAACATCCTACCAGAGATCCTAGCCAGTGCAATAAAACAAGAAAAAGGAGGGAATGGTCGAGATCAGAAGGAAGAAAGAAGACATTATTTGCAGATGATGGTCTAAAAAATCTCAAAAGAATTCCCAACGAATATTTAGTATTAATAACAGTGTATCCAATTACTTGCAAATGAGGTTAAAACACAAAAGTAAAATGCATTTCTGCACACCAAAAAACCCAGAAAATGTAATTTTTTTTTTTTTTTTGAGTTGGAATCTCACCCTTGTCGCCCAGGCTGGAGTGCAGTGGCACACTCACAGCCACCACAACCTCAGCCGTCTGGGCTCAGGCGATCCTTCTGCCTCAGCCTTCCAAGTAACTAGAACTACAGATGGACACCATCATGTCTGGCTAGTTTTTGTGATTTATTGTAGAGATGAGTTCTCACCAAGTTGCCCAGGCTGGTCTCAAACCTCCGGGGCTCAGGCAATCCTCTTGTCTCGGCCTCCCAAAGTGATAGGATTACAGGCTGAGTCACTGCGCCCAACCTGGAAAATGTAATTTTAAAGGTTACCATATACAATAGCAACCAAAAATATAAAAAATAAATGTAGAATGAGACAAGCTCTCTGTCCTCATGGAGCTTACACATGGTCATGGTTACTCTACCAAGGAAACAAGATGTTTACAGAGCATGGAAAATGATAGAGACAAAGGAGCGAGGAGTGTGGCCAGAGGCCTCTTTAAAGCAGAGAAATGACAGCTGAAACTCAAAAGAGCAGACAGACTGGGACATTTCAAGAGGGAAGGGTGCATAAGGGCAGAATAAAACTTTTCTTCACCGGAAGAGGTGAAGTGTGTTGCGTGCCTTGAAAAACATCCTTGGGTCTTGTAACATCCCTGCATTTTTCACGCCCATTCTTCTCTTACTGCTTACCCCACCTTTGCTGAGGTAACTCACATAGCTTATTTCATACCATTTTTTTCACCGTCACCAGATCTAACAATTAAATATTTCATATTTTCCAGCAGTTTTTGTGCATAAGTTAGCATGAAAGTCTTAACATAAAATCTTGGAGCAAGCACAAACCTATCTGTGCAAAAAGAGGGCAAAATAGGCCGGGCTTAGTGACTCAGCCTGTAATCCCAGCACTTTGGGAGGCCGAGGCGAGTGGATTGCCTGAGCCCACTGGTTCGAGACCAGCCCTGGCAACTTGGCGAGACCACATCTCTACAATACATCAAAAATTAGCCGGGTGTGGTATCACGTGCCTGTAGTTCCGGCTTCTTGGAAGGCTGAGGTGGAAGGATCCCTGGAGCCCAGTGGGTTGACACTGGGTTGACCGTGGGTGTGCCACGGCACTCCAGCCTGGGCAACAGAGTGAGACTCCAACTCAAGAAAAAAAGAGGCAAAATAAAAGTTCCCAAGAGAAGCTAAGCTACACAGAGTCATCATTTTGGCTTTGGCATTTTGAAAAGGTTACAAGAGTTCCTTGCAAGGACATAAGTGAGCAAAGTAATGAATGAATACTGGGAGAAGACATAGCACTCACTATGGTCTGGACACGTGGCTAACCTGCTTTGTAGGCCATGCACTGGCCATTCACTGGTCATATACTATGGATCATGTACAGAAGAATTTGTCTTCTAAGCTCAATCTTAACTACCTCCAAGCCTCAGGAATAGGTCAGAGAAAACACTTCTTTAAAAAAATTTTTTAAAAATAGTCTTAGGGATATAAATAGTTTGGGGCTATATGATTACATTTTTATAGTGGTGAAGAAATCTGGGCTTTAGGTATCTCCTCCACTGCCACCTGGGCACATTGTACCTGACAGGTGATTTTTTTTCATCCTTCCACCTTCCCCACCTCACCCCCCTCCCACCCCTGCTTCAGTCTCCAATGTCCATGGTACCATTCTCTGAGTCTTTTTCAGGTCCTCAGTTTAGCTCCCACTCATACGTGAGAACATGCAGTGTTTGGTTTTCTGTTTCTATGTTAGTTCTCTTAGGATGATGTTCTCCAATTCCATCCAAGTTGTCACAAAAGACATTGTTTCCTTCTTTTTGATGTCTGAATAGTATTCCATAACATATATATATCCCATTTTCATTATCCACTGATCGGTTGATGGGCATTTAGGTTGATTCCACATCTTCACAATTGTGAATTGTGCTGTGATGAACATGTGAGTACACGTGTCTTTTCATATGTAATAACCTCTGTTCCTTTGGATAGATACCTAGTTGTGGGAAGAAAACACCTCTATAGGATGACATGAGTATCTTCAGCTGATCCAAGCAGTAAGGCATAGAGGAAAAACCATGAACTTCACCAGCACATAATTAGGCAAGGCAAGTTTGGATAATCCTGGTCAGGTTCAGGTTTTAAAAATAGCAAAGGGGCAACCCCCTCAGGCCCCCTCCCACTGTGGGAGCTTTTCTGTCCTCAATAAATCCTACTTTCTCAAGAAAAATAAAAATAACAAAGGATAATGCCAGTAAGCATGGCTGGCGAAGACAGCCCTCAATATCCCTGTCTTTTAAGACTCACTACTCTGGCCATTGCTCTGCTAAAGTATGCTCTGGCCATGTGCTTTTTGAGCTGTGGCCACCTTGTTTTCTTAGCTTCAGCCCCCTTCCAAAGGGGAGGTGAATCTTCTCTCTCTCATTTACTTTCTAAATAAACTATATTTTCTGATCTAACTTCTGTGTAATTCTTTGCATCTCTCATACAGTACCAGATCACACACACCCTACCCAGGTGGGTCTGACCTAAAATTTTGGAGGCCTTGCTGGGATAAGTTATAACTTAACTGAAAAGCACATACACAGAGAAAACCCAAAATGATGGAAAGGAAATACAGTAAATATTTCTATAAAATAAATGCATAAAGGGGGTCCACATAATCATTTGCTGATGTTATGTTGATTATCTAGTTAATTCAAAAGTCTCAACTGAATAATGATTAGAATTGATAAGTGATTACAGCCAGGCTTGGTGACTCAGCCTGTAATTCCACGTCTTTGGGAGGCTGAGGTGAGTGGATTGACTGAGCCCGCAGGTTCGAGACCCGCCTGGGCAGTGAGACCTCATCTCTACAACAAATCAAAAAATCAGCCAGGCGTGCGCTAACACTTGGAAGGCTACTTGGAAGGCTGAGGAGGAAGAATCGCCGGAGCCCAGCAGTTCGAGGCTGCGGTGGCCAGGAGCGGCCACTGCACTCCAGTCTGGGCGACAGAGTGAGACTCCAACTCAAAAAAAAAAAAATAGATAAGTGATTAGATAAGACAGCCAGTTACTAAAACTGGTAGCTTTCTTACATATTGGCAATAACCAAACCAAAAATAAGGGTGGGGGGGAAGTTTCTAGTTTTAATTCAAACATATAAAGAGCTTATAGGTCATTAAAATAAATAAATAAATAACAAAAACATGGAACAAGCCGAAAATCAACTTTTCTTGGACCCACAGGGAAGCGTGATCACAGATATCTGCCCTACCACAGAGAATCACAGTGAGAGATCATCTCACCTAGAACAGAAAAAAAAAAAAGACTATTAACTGACCACATTTACATCTGGTGCACAGCCATCACCTGTATGTTTCTCTATACTTCTCTCCTATGTTGAATTTCTTGTTTCCTTGATCTCCATGACTTTCTTTTCCTTAGTTCACTCCATTGTTTTGATGGAGCACATCCTCCAGCAAATTTCTGAGAAAAGATATAAGGGAGGTAAAATGTTGAGACCTTGCATTTCTAGAAACTATCTTTATTCTATCCTCATGTGTGATGGATAGTTGGGTGAGGTGTCAAATTTCATATTAAAAGATACTTTCCTTCAGAATCATGAAGGCATGGCTCTAGTGTTTTTTAGATTTCAGTGTTGTTGTTGAAAAGCCATCCTGAATCCAGATCCTTGTTACATGTAGCACTTTCCCTCCATCCCCAATGTTTCACAGTGACTTGCTTTACTGGGTGAGTCTATTTTCATTCAAGATACTCAACACTCACTATGCCCTTTTAATGTAGCTTTTAATGTCCTCTAGTTTCAGAAATTTTTCATAAAGTCATTCTATGACCATTTTTTCCCTTCCAAATTTTCTGTGTTCTCTTCCAAAAACTCCTGTGATTCAGATGTCACACACGTTTCAATCTTTTCTCCACCTTTTCCTTTGTGCACATGTGTGTGTGATATGCTCTGCTTGGTGGGAGATTTCCTCACTTTATCTTCTAACCCTTCTCTGAGTTTTTCATTTTTTTCTGTCGTGTGTATTTTAAATTTCTGTTCTGCTGTTATTGCTCTCTGATTTTTTGTTTTTTATTTTTGAGTCGGAGTTGCACTCTGTCGCCCAGGCTGGAGTGCAGTGGCATGCTCACGGCCACTGCTGCCTTGACCTGCTGGGCTCAGGTGATCCTTCTGCCTCAGCCTTCCAAGTAGCTGGAACCACAGACATGTGCCACCATACCTGGCTAATTTTTTTATTTATTGTAGAGACACGGTCTTACCATGTGGCTGAGACTGGTCTCGAACCCCTGAGCTCAGGCAATTCTCTCACCTCCACCTCCCAAAGTGTTAGGATTGCAGGCCTGAGCCATCACGCCCAGCCCTTTGCCCACTTTTTGATGGGATTATTTTTTCATGTTGAATTATTTGAATTATTTGTAGATTCTGGATATTAGTCCTTTGTCTGAAGCATAATTTGCAAATATTTTCTCCCATCCTGTAGATTTTCTGTTCATGCTGTTGATTATTTCTTTTGCTGTGCAGAAACTGTTTAGTTTAATTAAGTCCCTTAAAAAAATTTTTTTTTGGTCTCATTTGTTTTTAGGATCTTCATTATAAATTCTTTGCCTAGGTTGATGTCCAGAAAAGTTTTTCCTAGGTTTCCTTCTAGGATTTTTTATAGTTTCTGGTCTTATATTTAAGTCTTTAACCCATCTTGAGTTAATTTTTGTATATGGTGAGAGGTAGGGTGCAGCTTCATTCTTCTCCATATGGCTAGCCAATTTTCCCAGCACCATATTGAACAGGGTGTCCTTTCCCCATTGTTTATTTTTGTCACCTTTGTCAAAGACCAGTTGGTTGTAGGTATGTGACTTTACTTCTGAGTTCTTGATTCTATTCCATTGATCTGTCTATTCTTGTATTGGTACCAGGCTGTTTTAATTACTGTAGTCTTGTAGTATACTTTGAAGTCAGGCAATGTGATACCTTAGGATTGCTTTGGCTATTGAGCTCTTTTGGGGTTCCATACAAATGACAGAATTTTTTTCTAATTCTGTGGAAAACAATGTTGGTATTTTAATAGGGATTGTATTGAATCTGTAGATTGCTTTAGGCTGTATGGTCATTTTAACAATATTGATTCTTCCAATCCATAAGTATGAGATATTCTTCCATTTGTTTGTGTCATCTACAATTTCTTTGAGCAGTGTTCTGAAGTTCTTGTAGAAATCTGTCACCTCCTTAATTAAGCGTATTCTTGGGTATTTTTTGTGTATGGCTACTGTAAATGGGATCGAGCTCTTGATTTGGTTCTCAACTTGAGCGTTACTAGTGTATAGAAATGCTGCCAGTTTTTGGACATCGATTTGTTTCCTGAAACTTGACTGAAGTTGTTTATCAGGTCTAGGAGTTGTTTGGAGGAGTCTTTAGGGTTTTCTGGGTATACAATCATGTCATCAGCGAACAGAGATTGACTTCCTCCTTGTTGATTTGAGTCTCTTTTATTTCTTTCCCTTCCCTGATTGCTCTTACTAGGGCTTTCAGTATGATATGGAGTAGGAGTGGTAAATTTTGGCCATTATTTTTTCAGATACTTTTTCTCTTCCACCCTCTATCTCCTGGAACTCCAATTAAATGTATGTTAGATCCTTGATATTGTTACTCATGTCACTGAGATTTTGTTAACTTTCTCATTGTGCTCCATTTTAGATGGTATCTACTGCTATGTCTTTAAACTCCCTATTCTTTCCTTCTGTGATGTTAATCTGCTATTAATCTCATCTAGTGTGCTTTTTACTTGACATTGTAATTTTTTTTTCTCATAGTAACACATTCTGATTTCTTCTTATTTCCTTTTGTGTATATTCTTTTTTTTTTTTTTTTTTTTTTTGAGTTGGAGTTTCACTTGGTCGCCCAGACTGGAGTGCAGTGGCTGCGCCTGGCCACCGCAGCCTCGCCTGCTGGGCTCCAGCAATCCTTCCAGCTCAGCCTTCCGAGTAGCTGGAGTTACAGGCATGCGCTACCACGCCCGGCTGATTTTTTGATTTATTGTAGAGATGAGGTCTCGCTGCCCAGGCGGGTCTCCAACCTGCGGGCTCAGGCAATCCACTCACCTCAGCCTCCCAAAGGCGTGGGATTACAGGCTGAGTCACCGAGCCCGGCTTGTGTATATTCTATAGATATATTCTTTGTGGTTACTATGGGGATTACATATAATATCCTAAAATTATGACAATCTGTGTTAAGTTGATACCAATATAACTTCACTCACATGCAAAATTTCAACTTCTTTATAGCTCCCCTACACACTTTATGTTATTGAGGTCACAAATTGCATTTATATATATATGCTCCCATTAACATAGACTTATATTTTTATGCTTCTTGCCTTGTAATTATGATATAAAAATTAAATGTGGAGTTATGAGTTAAAATTACAATAATTTTGTTTTAAAATTTTCTTTATGCATTTACTTTTACTGGAGAACTTTATATTTTGATAAAAATTTGAGTTATTCTCTAGTGTCCTTTCTTTCAACTTGAAGAGCATCCTTCAGCATTTCTTCTAAAACAAGTCTAGTGATAAGGAACTACCTCTGCTTTTGGCTATCTTGGAATGTCATTATTCTTTCCTTTTTTTAATCAATATTTTTTATTTTGATATTGTGGAGTACAGTTAAGGGTTAGGTATACAAATATGTTTTGTTCAGGCACCCTTGTTGATAAGAGGTGTCTCTCCGTCCCCAAACAGATATTTAGTACCATTAATCCCATCTCCCTCCCCCCCCATAGTTTCCCACCACTGTCATTTTCTTATAGTATTACATTGGATGTTCAAGGTCCACTATATGAGTGAGAACATGTAGTACTCAGATCTTTGTTTCTGTGAGAGGTCACTCAGTACTATAGACTCTAGTTCCATCCAGGTTGCTGCAAAATTCATGATTTTGTTCTTTTTTATGGCTGCGTAGTATTCCATCGTGCATATGTACCACATTTTTTTAATCCAGTCCTCTTTTGATGGGCAGCATGGCTGCTTCCAGGTTCTTGCTATTGTGAACAATGCTGTGATAAACATACGTGTGCAGGTATCTTTTTTATAGAGTGATTTGAGTTCTTCAGGGTATATTCCCAGTAGGGGGATTGCGGGGTCATATGGGAGGTCAATATTTAGAGCTTTTAGGAATCGTTATACAGTTTTCCACAGAGGTTGCACTAGTTTACACTCCCACCAACAGTGTAGAAGTGTTCCCTTTTCTCCACACCCTCTCCAGCAACTGTTATTTTTTGAGTTATTGATAATTGCCATTCTGACTGGAGTTAAGTGGTATCTCAGTATGGTTTTGATTTGCATCTCCCTGATGATTAGTGAGGGTGAACATTTCTTCATGTGTCTGTTGGCTGCTTGAATGTCTTCCTTTGAGAAGTGTCTGTTCATATCTTTTGCCTATTTTATAATGGGGCTGTTTGTTTTTTTCTTTTCAGCACGTTTGAGTTCCTTGTAGATCCAAGATGTTAAGCCTTTGTCAGACCTGGAGTTGGCAAATATTTTTCCCAGTCTGTAGGCTGTCTCCCTGCTTTCTTGATGGTTTCTTTGGCTTTGCAGAAGCTTGTCAGTTTAATGAGGTCCCACTTGTCTATCTTCTCTCTTATGGCTGTGTGTTTCAGGTTTTGTTCAGAAATTGGATGCCAGTTCCAATTTCCATGAGGGTATGTCCTTCATTTTCTGAGGTTCTTATGGTTTTAGGTTTTACATTTAGGTCTCTGATCCATTTAGAGTTAATTTTTGTGTATGGGGATAGATAGGGGTCCTGTTTCAATCTTCTGCATGTGGTCAGTCAGTTTTCCCAGCACCATTTACTGAATGGTTCTCCTCTCCCCAGTGGTAGGTGGTGGAGGCTTTGTTGAAGATGAGTTGGTTGAGAAATTGAGGTTTTGCTTCTGGAATCTCAATTCTATTCCATTGGTCTATATGCCTGTTCCTGTACCAACAAGCTGTTTTGATTACTGTAGCTTTATAGTAAAGTTTGAAGTCTAGTAATGTGATACCACCTGCTTTGTTGTTGTTTTTTTTTTTTTTTTTGCTGAGGACTGTTCTGGCTATTCTTGTTCATTTGTGTTTCCATATGAATTCCTGTGTTGTTTTTTCTAGGTCTGAGAAGAATGTTGCTGGTAATTTGATGGGTATTGCATTAAATCTGTAGATTGCCTTAGGTAGGATGGACATCTTCACAATGTTGATTCTTCCAATCCATGAGCATGGGATATTTTTCACTTGTTTGTGTCATCTTTGATTTCTTTGAACAGTGTTTTGTAGTTTTCATTGTAAAGGTCTTTCACATTTCTGGTTAGGAAGATGCCAAGGTATTTCTTTTTTTTTGGCTATTGTGAATGGAATTGTGCTTTTTATTTGGATTTCTGTTTTTTTATTATTGGTGTAAAGAAATGCAATTGTCTTTTGCACATTTATTTTATATCCTGAGACTTTGCCAAAGTCTTTTATCAGTGTAAGGAGGTTTTTGACAGATTCTTTTGGGTTTTCAAGGTACACAATCATGTCATCTGCAAAGAGAGATAGCTTGACTTCCTCTTTTCCTATTTGGATACCCCTGATTGCCTTCTCTTCTCTGATTGCTCTAGCCAGGACTTCCAATGCTATATTGAACAGGAGTGGTGAGAGTGGGCATCCTTGTCTTGTTCCAGTTTTCAGGGGAAATGGTTCCAGTTTTTATCCATTTAGGAGTATGCTGGCTGTGGGTTTCTTGTAGATGGCTTTTACTATTTTGAGGTATGTTCCCCGTATGCCTAGATGTTCAAGGGTTTTTATCAAGAATGGATGCTGGATTTTATCAAAGCTTTTTCTGCATCTAATGATATAATCATGTGGTTTTTGTTTTTACATCTGTTGGTGTATTTAATTACATTTATGGTTTTACTAATGTTGAACCAGCCTTGCATCCCAGGGATGAAGCCTACTTGGTCATGATGGAAGATTTTTGAGATGTATTGTTGAATACGGTTTGCTAGGATCTTGTTGAGAATTTTAACATCTATGTTCACCAAAGATATTGGCCTGTAGTTCTCTTTGTTCGGTCTTTACCTGGCTTGGGTATCAATGTGATATTAGCTTCGTAAAATGATTTGGGGAGGGTTCCATTTTTCTCAATCGCCTGGAATACCTTCAGTAGGATTGGTATAAACTCCTCCTTAAATGTCTTGTAGAATTCTGCTGGAAAGCCATCTGGTCCAGGGGTTTTTTTTGTAGGTAGTTTTCTTATTACATAGTCAATTTCCTTGACTGTTATTGGTCTATTTAGGGTCTCAATTTCTTCTTGTTTCAACCTAGGCAGGTTGTTTGATGTGACAGAAAGTCATCCATTTCCGAAAGGTTTTCAAGTTTGTTTCCATACAAGTGTACATAGTAGTCTCTAATGATCTTTTGTATTTCTTCAGGATCAGATGGGACTTCATCTTCTGTGTTTCTGATTGTGTTTATTTGGGCTTTTTCTCTCTTTTTCTGGGTCAGTCTAGCTAGGGGACCATCGATCTTGTTTATCCTTTTGAAGAACCAGCTTTTTGTTTCATTGATTTTTTGTGTTATCTTTTTGCCTTCTATATCCTGGATTTGGGCTTTTATTTTGGTGATCTGGATTCGTCTGCTAAAATTAGGGTTTTTGTGGTCTTGCTTTTCCAGCTTCCTTAGGTGGCTTGTTAGGCTGTTAATTTGTGATCCTTCCATTTTCTTCATGTGCATTTGTAGGGATATAAATTCCCCTTTACTACAGCTTTCATGGCATCCCAGAGATTTTGGTAAGATGCTTCTTCATTTTCATTTGTTTCCAGGTATTTTTTAATCTCTGTTTTGATTTCATCATTGACCCAGGAGTTGTGTAGCATCATGCTGTTTAGTGTCCATGTCTTTGTGGGTTTTGGGGGGATCTTGTTGGTGTTAATGTTTATTTTTATTCCAACGTGGTCAAAGAAGGTGCATGGTAAAATTTCAGTCCTTTTAAATTTGCTTATGCTTGATTTATGACCAAGTATGTGGTCAATCTTAGAGTACGTTCCATTTGGTGATGAGTAGAATGTGTATTCTGTGGTCTTTGGATGGAGGGTTCTGTAGGTATCAATTAAGTCCATTTGGTCAAGAGTCACATTGAGGTTTTAAACCTCACTGCTGATTTTTTGTCCTGATGATCTGTCTAAGGCTGTAAGTGGGGTATTAAAGTCCCCAGTTATGATGCTATTAGAGTCGATGTCTTTTTTTAGTTTACCTAGGAGCTGCTTTATGAAAGTTGGTGCTCCTATGTTTGGTGCATATATGTTTAGGATGAATGTTTCCTATTGATGGATTGAACCTTTTATCATTATGTAGTGGCCTTCTGTGTCTTTTTTAATTTTTGATAGCTTAAAGGGTATTTTGTCTGAGATTAAGATCGTGACTACTCCTTTCTTTTGTGTTCCATTTGCCTGAAAATTTGTTTCACATCCTCTTACTTTGAGTCTGTAAGTGTCCTTTCTAGTGACGCGAGTCTCTTGAAGGCAATAGATTGTTGCCTGGTGATATTTTATCCATTTTGCCATTCTATGTCTCTTCAGTGGTGCATTTAGTCCATTCACATTCAAACTAATTATTGAAATGTGAGAGTTGATCCCTATTATAATGTTCTTACAGAGTTGTTGTTCTTCCTGTTTGTGTGTTGTCTTTCTTTTGTTTTTAGAGTTGGATCATGTGTGTTTTTAATCTTTTGCCTGTACTCTTGTGAAGAACATTGTTGTTCTTATTTTCTTTCTTCTGTGTTCAATACTTTCTTAAGTGTTTCTTGTAGAGGTGGTCTGGTGGCAGTGTAGGTTCTTAGGGATTGGATATCTGGGAAAGATTTCAATTCTCCCTCACTGATGAAGTTTAGCTTGGCTGGGTAGGTTATTCTTGGTTGAAATTGTTTATCTTTTAGAACTTTGAAGATAGGGCTCCAAGCTCTCCTAGCCTGGAGGGTTTCTGTAGATAAATCTGCTGCTATTCTAATTGTTCTTCCCTGGTAGGTCGTCTGACCTTTTTCTCTTGCAGCCTTTATGATTTTTTCTTTCATACCTACTTTGTTTAGGCGAATTATTATGAGTCTGGGAGTTGGTCTTCTCACTTGTTGTCTTGCAGGGGTTCTCTAAATCTCTTGTGTTTGAATTTTTTCATCATTGATGAGATGAGGGAAGTTTTCTTGAATGATTTCATGAAATGTTTGTTCCAGTGTAGCCTCTGTTTCTCTCTCTGCCTCAGGAAGGCCAATTACTCTTAGGTTTGGTCTCTTGAAGTGATCATCCATCTCTTGAAGGTTTTGTTCTGTCTTTTTGAGCTTCTTTTCTATGCTTTTGACAGTTTGGGTTAGTTCTGTGTTTTGGTCTTTGAGCTCTGAGATTCTTTCTTCTGCTTGGCTAATTCTGCTTTCCATGCTTATTAGTTTGTTATTTATTTCCATCACAATATTCTTTACTGCTGTTATTTCTGGCATCAGCTCCTTCCTATTTTCCTCTTCAATTTTTTAAATTCTCTCTATTAATGTCTTGATGTCTGGGTTTGTTGCATGTGACCAGTCATTCTGGGGGTCTTTATTGTTTGTGTTCTGGAGTCTGTTTTCTCAGTGTCTGATCTCCCAGGGGTCTGTGTGAGACCTATATTCTTTTTTTGGTAGTGGTTTTTTCCTTCCCTACTCTTTCCTTTTCCTCCACCTCACCATCTTCTTTAATTCTGTTATTCAGGGGTAGAGGGATTGCTTTTACTTCTGTTTGTTCAATCTCCTATTCTTCTTATGTATTCCCTTTTACTTTGTTCAATTCTGGAGTTGCATTGTAGGTTGGGTGTGGTCCTCTTTGCAGTTTTAAGATTTACTTAACGGGGGAGCTGTGATTCAAAATCTATCTGCAGGTCCTGGTATCCGCCAACAGGTGTATGGATAATCTGAGACCCACTTCCCACTGCCTTGGAATCTGTCCATACAGTGGGGCTGTAGTTTTACTCCCTGAAATAAAATGAGGTTAGCAGAGGGAAGAGAATGGAGCAGACAGTGGGGAGAAGAGGGAGGTGGAGAGAGAGAGAGGAGTAAGGGGGGGAAACAGATGCGTATATCAACAAATGGAGAGAGAGACCTAAACTGAAACAGATAAAAACAATAGACCACGGCTACAGACTAACCAGCTCCCATACAAAAAAAGATTAAAACATGCAATGATGCTAACATACAAACTAACCAACCACCTTATTGGTGTGCTGTTTCTCTATACAAAGATATGGTTTACAGAGAGGAGAAAAGAGAAGAAAAGGAAGAGGAAAAAAAAGGAACAAAAGCATAGGAATAGAATCAAGTCATTAAACTAGCAGAACCAATTGAGCACACTCTGAGATTTTTCGTTTAAGTCCAATGTCCTTTCAGCTCTGATTTCTAGCTGTCTTCTCAAGCTGGTAAATTAGTTCACAGTTTGCGTCAGTTGCCCCTGGTCTGCTGTGAAGGACAGTTCAGATCACCCTCAGTTCACCACTCAAATCTGGCCTATGTCTGTTTTTCAAGCTTGCTTTTCCCGTTTCGGTGTTGTTACCTTGAATTGCCAGCAGGTGGTGCTATCTCAGCTGCTCGCCCCAGAGGGGGTGGGGCCGGACAGGAGCAGGGCAGAGGCTGGAGATGGAAGTCTGCCTCAGGGCACACGGGAGGAGATCCACGACCCGGCAGGACATCAGGGTGGCAGCAGAAGTGGCAGCAATCCCAGCAGATCTTGCCTGCAGGGGTTTCAAGGACTGAAGTCGTGGATCGCGTCAGGCATGGGTGGCATGATGCACTATGGCTGCCACGGAGGCCGCGGCAGCGCAGCGGCTGCTGTGTCTGTGGCTGCAGTGGTTGTCCAGACCACTGCGATGCCCCAGCAGTGGAGATGGCTGAGCTCCATGTGAAGAGCAGGCTGCTGACGTTGGGATCCGCAGCCCCTGGGGAGAGAGCTAGAGACCCTCTGTGTTCTTTTTTGCAGAGGGTCTCATAGACCAGGCTGCCCCATCGCCATCTTGTTGGAAGTCCCCAAGACATTGTAATTTTATCTGTAGAAGTGTCATTTGATTTCTTTATGATATCTTCCAGTTTTCTCTTCACTGATGTACATTTTTTAAAAT
This sequence comes from Cephalopachus bancanus, assembly GCA_027257055.1. NCBI lineage: Eukaryota > Metazoa > Chordata > Mammalia > Primates > Tarsiidae > Cephalopachus > Cephalopachus bancanus. Next base: position 303,987 of record JAPVLO010000264.1, on the reverse strand, counting down.
ACTTGAGCATAGTTGTGAAATCTGTTTAAATATTCTTATCCACTTATTCCATCACTGGTATCATTTCCAAGTATGAAATGTTCCATCACTTTTATAATTTCTATTGACTGATTGTTCTGCTATTTATGGATTACATGTTCTTGTTTCTTGGCATATCTAGTAAATCTTGATTGAACGCTAGACATTGTGAATAGTATGTTGTTGAGTATCTGTATTTTCTTGTCATTTAAAAAAAAGAGTTGAACTGTGTTCTTGTGGGGAGTTGTTTGGTCAAGTATGTTCTTTTGAGCCTTGTTTTTGAGCTTTGTGAGGGAGGATGTGGAGTAGCCTTTACTCTAAGGATAGTTTAGCCTCACTATTAAGGGATGGCCCTTCTAGGACTTCTAATGAATGCACTGAATGATCAATTAGCATTCTCCTCTACTCTTTAAGGATATTAAACAATTATCTGTCCTTTGTGAGATCTGGGAGCTGTTCAGCTCACAGCTCCCCATGTGTTATTTCCCAGCTTAGTGAACTTTACCTCATATATAAACATCCCGGTATTCAGCAAAGACACAGGACTAGTCCTATGAAAGATTTCTAGAACTCTCTTTCTGTCCACTTGTACCTTCTCCAGAACTCTGTTCTACACTTTCTATCTGCTTCACACTGCCTTAATTTCAATCTCTATTTTTCTTGACTCAATAAAATCTTCTTGGGTATACAGTGTGCCTCCATGGCTCATCCCTCTCAGGAGTCACAGTCCTGTGCTTTTTTGTTCAATATTAGAAAGTCGTTCTCTACATTTTCTCATTTCCTAGCTGGAAGGTAAATCTGGTCCCTGGTAGTCTGTCTGGGTCATAAGTGGAAGTCAATTACAGTTTTTTTCCTTCTTCCTATAGATTCTCTGTCTATTTCAAGTTGCTTTTTTTCTATTTGTTTAGATCTCTGTATTTCCTATTAGAGGTTTTCCTCAGATGTCTGTTCATTTTTTATTGTCTACTCACTATTAACAAAATGGGAAGACTATTGGGTCATGAGTTTAATGGAAGGCAAAGTTCATCGACAGTGACACTAATGGCATTTTGAACTGGATAATTCTTTGTTGTGGGAGACTTTCATTGTACACTGTAGAGTATTAGGCAGCATCCTTGGCTTCTATCCACTAGATACTAGTAGCACACCTCCTACCCCAGGTTTTTGGCAATCAAAAATGTCTCCAGGCTCAGTGTGGTGGTTCAGCCTATAATCCCAGCACTTTAGGAGGCCAAAATGAGGGGATTGCCTGAGCTCAGGGTTTTGAGACCAGCCTGGGCAACTTGGTGAGATCTCATCTCTAATAAATCATAAAAACTAGCCAGGTGTGGTAGTGTGCGTCTGCGGTTCCAGCTACTTGGAAGGCTAAGGCGGAAGGATCGCTTAAGTCCAGCAGGTCAAGGCTGCGGTGGCTGTGAGCGTGCCACTGCACTCCAGCCTGGGCAATAAGAGTGAGACTCCAGGTAAAATAAAAAATTAAAATAAAATAAAAAATGCCTCCAGACATTGCCATATGCCTCCAATTGAGAATCACCGATGAAGAAGGATCTTTCTGGGATGTCTATGAGGAGACTCTTGAAGTCAGTATTTTTAGTTATTTCTTCTTGAGATGGTCATGTTCTCCAGAGAATAGTTCTCTCATATCTCTTGCCTGAAGGATAAAATGGAGGAACAGAGCAGGGAGCTTTAGTATCAAATATACATACTTTCACTTATTCTTTCTGTTTTTTGTTTGTTTGTTTAGTTGGAGTCTCACACCATCGCCCAGGTTGGAGTGCAGTGGCATGCTCGTGGCCACCCCAGCATCGACCTGCTGGGCTCCAGTGATCCTTCTGTCTCAGCCTTCCAAGTCGCCAGAACCACAGGTGCACGCTACCACCTTCGGGTAATTTTTGATTTATTGTAAAGACGAGGTCCTGCCAAGTTTCCCAGGCTGGTCTTGAGCCTGCAGGCTCAGACAGTCTACTTGCCTCAGCCTCCCAAAGTGCTGGGAGTACAGGCTGAGCCACCGAGTCCGGCCTATTCTTTCTGTTTTAAGTACTTTATGCCTGCCCTCAACAGTGCCTGATGTCCCTTCATCCATAAACCATCTGTTTTCCCCTCTCTGTAGCCTAAACTTCTAGACATTAGCCAAAACATGGAAGGAAGGAATGACTAACCAATAAAATGGAGGGGAGGAAATGAAAAATCCAGGAATTCACCTAACTCTCAAACAACCTCATTCAACCAGTCTTCCTGAATTCAATATCCCAGCTCACTTCATTTCCAGAAGCACCATCAATTCCTGAGTATTTTGAGGAGTCTCGAATGTGTATTGAATTTACTTAACTTCAGTTTACAATTTAGCTTTTCCAAGGCTGCCAAATCCATTACCATTTGCCTCTGCTTTCCACCCTCCAAAATGTGGCTCCTTTTTTCACTTTTTTATCCTTGGGGCTTATGCCCTGTTGCCCAAAATATTTTTAATGTAGTTTTAGTGGGGACAGTTGAGAAGGATCAAAATGAAATGCATTTCATTCTGCCATCTTTTCCCAGAAGCTTCAATTTCATATACTTTTGATCAATGTATCATGTATCTAATGATCACCAGACCTTGCCTGTTACTTTGGGATGCAGATTGCCAGGTGGAACGGGATTGACAATAGGCTTTGCTTTCTTCCTGCCCTTTCTCTTGCTTTGCCTATAGTCAATACTATAATTAGATTTTGAAACAGAGAGGAGCTACTCTAATTAGTAAGAGAAGTGGTGGAGACAAAAATAAGCAAAGACATGGAGGTGGGAATGAAGAGTGAGAAGTTAACAGAGGATGTAGGAGATGAATCACGTTGAAGTTCATGTTGAAGGGTCATGGGGAGATATGAATACAATTAGGAGATAAGGTGGGACCAGATTATAAAGCCCCCATTTTTTAAAGCTGGGGTTTCACTTCGTTGCCCAGGCTGGAGTACAGGGGCACAATCATAGTTTACCGCAGCCTTGACCTCCTGGGTTCAAGCAATCCTTTTGTTTCAGCCTCCTGAGTATCTGGGACTACAGGTGTGCACCAGCTATACCTGGATAATTTTTTTTATTTTTTGTAGTGATGAGGTCTCGCTATGTTGTCTAGGCTGGTCTCAAATTCCTGGGCTCAAGCAATCTTCTTGCCCTTAAGTGCTAGGATTATAGGCATGAGCCACTGTGCCCAGCATAAAGCCCAAAATATTAAATTGAAGAACTCAGATTGGATCCAGGAGACAAAAGGAAAGCATTACGGACTTTTTTTCTTTTTCTTTCGAGATGAGGACTTGCTGTATCACCTGGGCTGGTCTCAGTCACCTGGGCTCAAGTGATTCTCCTGCCTCAACCTCCCAAGTAGCTGAAACTGCAGGTGCAAGCCGCTACACCCGGCTTGTTATGGATTTTGCATCCGAACAATGATTTGGTGAAGGTTTAATCTTTCTAGGTTTAATCTAACAGCTCTGACAATAGATGGATAAGAATAGAGAGTGAGTAGAGTCAAAGGAAACTTATAGGTGACTGTGGGTGAAATCGTTAGGAGTGATGAGGTACTGGGCCAGAGTGGGGGAGATACAGAAAGGACAGATCAGCAAGTCATTGATAAGAACCTTTTTATTGGATTTGTTACCTCCAGCAATGCAGAAGCTAAATAGATCACAGTCAAACCTCCAACCCTGTGTTCATGGAGGGCAGATCTAAAACACATGAAATAACATGTTAGTTGTGGCAACCGACCAACGTTGGCTGTGACAGGCATTCTGGTGTGCCCACTGGGAAGTCAAGGCCCACTCAAGACAACTCAAGAAAAGGGGAAGATAGGCCTTTATAAATCTACAGAGTGGTCCTGTTGGAATATAAGGGTTCCTAAAGAAAACCCAGCTTTCTTGGATTATAGAACTGGAAAGAAATGGAAACACATTCTCAACTTTACTTCTGCTTTTTCAGTGAACACATCTTGCACAAGGCCCCTCCAGTGGCTACTCCAGCCCCTTAGGTCACATGACCCTTCTGGCTCCATCTCTGCCACCACCTGCGTCTTCCCTCTGGTCGTTCTGTTCAGATGACTGCAATAGGATTAGGGCCCAGCTTTACCTTCCAAGACAGCGTGCACGTTGCACATAACTAGCCAACCATGGCAGGAGATAGGTTGGGGGTGTGGCAGGGTGGAGTGCTTATACAGCAATATCCATTCAGTAGGGACCATGAGTATGGCAGGAAAATGAACCTAGCCAGCCCCAAATGAAACACTTGTTGAGTTAGAAAGGAGGCTGGAAATTTTGGGTGTACCACCTTAACTTTTGGAGTTGGTAACAGGTACATGCTACGTCACAAAGCCACTATCAAGGAGAGAGTGTAAAAAGACTATGGAATTGGCTTAGTGTGGTTATTCCTATGGCTGGCACCTCAAACTGACAACTGTCCCTGAATCCAGCATCAAGTCTGCTGCCAGCTGGGTCATCTGGCCTCTTTGACAGTACCAGCCAGGCCTTATCCAGGCTTCTGCATGTAATGCTCATAAATAAAGGGCAGAGTTTTCTGGCTGGAAGACTAAATGCACCCTCCTCCCTCCACCCCCAACAGCCCCACAGAAACTGGTCCGCTTTAAGGAACTCATAACTTTTCCAAAAAGAACTTACAATTTTTCTACATCTCTGCAGTTGTTCAAGATCAAGGGGCCAGGAAACTGTGGCCTACAGGTTAGTTCCCTATTTTTGCATATAAAGTTTTATTAGAACATAGAGTATATGGCTACTTTGGAGTACAATGGCAGAGCTGCCTAAAATATTTGCTACTTGATCCTTTAAGAAAAAGGTTTGCTGACGTCTGCTTTAGATAGTTTTAGTTCTAGAACTGATTGGTGTGTTTTGAAAATCCTCCAATTGATGTGAAAGTTTCAGCTACTTATTTTTTTTTCTTTTGAAAGATGAAGTCTTGCTATGTTGTCCAGGCTGTTCTCGAACTCCTGGGCTCAAGCAATCTTGCCTTGTTTGGCCAAAGTGCTGGGATCACAGACATGAGCCCCTATGCCAGCTGATATAAGAGTTTAATGGCTGCACGTTAGTGGTATATTTTCTCAGGACTATTTTTACTGTTTCTTAACTTATTAATTATTTTATGGAATAAATTTAGGGCCAGAAGTGTTATTGACATAAGCAAAAGCACATATTATCCTATATTAATGGATTAAAATATTAAGTAATTTGATCTAGATGGCTATTTACAGTTTAACACAAACGCATCTGCTCTGTGCTGGTGATTTACTTAAGGGTTATATTTTCTTGCTACATTCACTCAGGAAAAATAGCATGTCATCATTTCCTGTGTGACCTGGAATGTTGAGGCCTTCCTTCAAATGCAGTCCACTGATTTGTTTCTTCAACATGGAGTTAACTTTTAGGTTGAGGTTCCTCAAACAGGATGTTAATTTTCACTCTTCAGTTGGGGAAACATAATCTAATCTCAGGACGGAGTAGGCCAGAGAGACTTCTCCCTTTCCACACAATCCTTCTTTTATAAAATAAATGTTAGCTTGGTTTCTTTGTGGATCGTTGACAACAAACCTGCATTTTCAAGGCACTCACTCCATCCCCAGGTGAGCATATTTGCTAGGGCAGCCTGTTTGGAAAAAATGAGCTCTAGCCAAGAGTTTAGCGATAAAAATACATTGCTTGCAAAAGCTCTAATTTAGCACTTCGGTGCCTCCTACGTGGTTTTGCCAACAGACTTTCCATTGCCTGAAATATAGGAGCTTCTGAGGCAGCTGCCACTCTCTCTTCAAGAGGTGAGGGGGAAGACAACTTGAGGCTTCTGCAGTGAGAAGGATCCTCCACCCCCACGGCCGGCCCCCAGCCTCCTGATTCAAACAGCTCAAACTGAGAAAGAGGGAAATCGAAGCTTCTTGCCGAGGCATGCAGGAGTTAGCTCTTTTGAATGAGAAAAAATGTGTGTTCATAACCACCGAGTCTGAAACGTAGAACCATCACTGCTGCTGGATATTTGGGGCTGGTTCAGCACCAGACTGGCTGCTCCCGGGGCCCTCTCCTACTTAAGAGGCGGTCTCGCCTGTGGTCCGGCCTGTGTCAGAGCTTGCCTGGTCCCCAGAGCCCTGGCACTCCTTCTCTCAAGTGTACACTTCTTCCTTTTTTGTCCTCTCCAAGAGCCCTTCTCTGACCCCTCAAGGCTTGGCTTGGTATCCTGCTCAGTGCCCCCTACAGCCTGCATTTCCCCATCTGAGATCTCTCCTCCACCTGTCTTTCCATGAGCTCTTCCCTCTCCAACGAAACTAAGATCCCTAAATCCGAAGGCCATATCTTTTTAGTTCAATGAGACTCTTAGATAAGTTCACCAAAATGAAAATAAGTCTTTTTTTTTTGAGTTGGAGTCTCACACTTGTCGCCCAGCACACTCACAGCCACCGCAGCCTCGACCTGCTGGATTCTGGTGATCCTTCTGCTTCAGCCTTCCAAGTAACTGAAACTCCAGAAGCATGCCACCACCATGCCCGGCTAGTTTTGTGTGTGTGTGTGTGTGTGTGTGATTTATTGTAGAGACAGGTCTCACCAAGTTGCCCAGGCTGCTCTCAAACCCCCGGGGCTCAGACAATCCTCTTGCCTTGGCCTCCCAAATGCTGGGATTACAGGCTGAGCCATTTTGCCCAGCCAAGGCTTTTTTTTTCTCTACAGAATGTAGCCCATGGTAGGAATTAAAAGGTTTTGAATAAATGAATGAATGGACTCAGATCTGGCTGGGGCAGAAACGTGGAGTTAGAGGCAGCTGCCTTTCCAAGAGCCCTCAGGGTAGGAAAGTTCCAGAGAGACTTGGACTGAGAGGAGAACCCCAAGGTGGCCAAGAGAGGGTGCGGCTGCCTTCCCTCCTTTTCCCTCGGGCTCTTCCTCTCCCAAACCCCAGTCGACAGGCTGTAGCACCTCTATACACAACTGATGGAGCTTTCATTGTTCACCCAATCCTTAGAAAAGACCGCTTTATTTCAGCATTGTGCCAAAAATCCAAGTGCTTAGCTCCAGTCGCCACACTGCAAAAAATATCAAGAACCAGTAGAAAAATCGCACTGCTTATTGTTGTTATGCAATAAAAATTCACTGTTTGTTCAGTGTCTGATTTCATTCGGGGCTGACCTCCTTTCTTGCAGACCCTAGAATTCATACCAGCTTTTATATGTGGCAGGATAACATCAGCCAACTGAAGGGTACCTATAGAAACCTAGAAGAAACTTAGCTTATTCTTTAGTCTTTTTGCCTCAGCGTAGCCATTAGAAAGCATTCAAAAATTCTACTGCAGGACAAACAGCAGCATATCCCATCCCCCCTAGGCAAATCTCCTTCAGATACAAGGTCAGGACAGCTCAACCATTCATAGTTTGGCATAATAATCTCTAATGGACTTTTGATTCCTTGTCAAGGCCAAAGTCATAAGAGTTTGTGACTTGCAAATGTCTAACAAATCTCTTGCAGGAATCCTCCCCCACCCAGGGTTAACCTAATCAGCCCTCTGTGAACCACGTGACACCGATAAGCCCCACCATGGCAGCAATCATGTGACTAACCACCCATCTGCCTGCTGTCCATCACCTGACATCATCAGTACCTACGCTTGGCTGCCCCTTTGTGGTGACGTGGAAGCAGACCACCACCCAATCACCCTAATGATCTTCCCCCATCAAGGGGAATGGTTAAAAGGACTCAACCACAAGCAACCAGCTGCCATTGCCTTGCTAAAGTCTGGTGTGGCCGTGTGCTCTTTGAGCCATGGCTGTCGCCATGCTTCCTGGCTTTGGTCCCCCTCCCCCACCTTGGGAGGTGAATCTTCTTTCTTCCTTCTCTTTCTCTCTCTAACTTGCTTTTAAATAAACTTTTCTTTCTTAACCTCTTTGTGTGTCGCAATTCTTTGCATTTACTCGGATCTCTGGGTTCCCAGCACGCACCTCTGGCTTGCCAGCCCTGGCGGTGCTGGCGTCTCTCCCTTGCCGCTCCCTCTCCATTTCCCCTCACCCTGTCCGTCCGTATCCTAACAATCTGCACTTCAGCAAAATCTCTAGGAGATCTGCACATGTTTAAACACCACTGAGGATCAAGTGTTTGTGTTCATATGTCTCGTTAAACTAACACCAGCTAGCTAAAACTACACTCCATTTTTTTTTTTTTTGTCAGAGTCTCACTCTGTCACCCAAGCTGGAGTGCAGTGGCACGCCCAGGGCCACCCCAGTTGACCTGCTGGGCTCCAGCGATCCTTCTGCCTGAGCCTTCCAAGTAGCCAGAACTACAGGCATGCGCTACCATGCCCGGCTGATTTTTTTATTTATTGCTGAGATGAGGTCTTACCAAGTTGCCCAGGCTGGTCTAGAACGCCTGGGCTCAGGCAATCCTCTCGCCTTGGTCTCCCAAAGTGCTGGGATTACAGGCTTGAGCCACCGCGCCCGGCACTCTAACGTCACTGTTTAGTTTTAATTTTGAATTTTGGATTGTTTTTAGAAGAATGATACTAAATACTTTAAGCTTCTGCCATCTGCCTCTATGAGAATCTATGGAAATCTATGGCCGCTGTTCAGTGGCCTGGTGATTTATTCACTGGAAGGAAAGCTCTTTCCGAAGCACCTTTGCATATATTTATGCAACAAGAATTGTTCAAGAGACTAGTTCCTAAACAATCCCAACGTATGCATTTTTTGAATCGCTAAAATCAGTTTACCCGATGTTCACTATAATTTGGATACAATGTAACTCTTTGCATGTGGCTTACCTGTGTGGGTATACGATGGAGCTATCACACTAGATCGAGTTTACTCAGGTCCCTGCTTACCTCCCCAGCCATCACTCCAGATCAATGATTGAGAAAGTTAGACCCTTAAGACACCAGCACATGGATGGTGGATGAAAGTTGATTCAGCAGTTAAGGAAGAAGGGACGGTGGCCCTATGTCCAACTGTGGCCCCATTTCTCTTATCCACTTATGGCAGTTGGGTGAGAAAGGCACCATCATCATAAAGGCAGTGTGGAATAAGGAAAAGAGCACCAGAACACTAAGCGAGGAAGTATGGGCTGAGGGCTGCCACGTGCTGGCTGAGTGCCTCACTTCTGGGAGTCTCGGTTCCCATCCTAAATGCAGGAGGCGGAACCAGAAGGTTGCTAATGTCACTTCCTGGTCTAGCATTCCATAAGCCTCCTTAAAGAAGAGTTCGGGCTCGGGTAGGTATTCACTGAATCCAGAATATATAGTCCCCAACAGAGATAGCCTTTTCTCCAGATAGAAAAGTTGAGAAGGCTGGTTGCCATAGCAGCTCACCTTCAGGGAGTCATTTAGACATTCACTTTTGTCAAGTGACAATATTGTGTCCTGGCACCTGCAGAACTCCATAATGTTTCCTTCGCTTCCATTCTTGCCCCGGGCTACGGTGCCAAGAATTGTCATAATCTGGAGAAGCAATCAGAGTTCTCAAGCTGCCTTTCAGTCTGCTAGAACAGAAGGTGCTGACAGGGGTGGGAGGAAAGGGGGGTGCCCTCTCCGTTTACTAATTCGGCAGCCACCCTTCACAAACGCCAGCAAATATTTTGCGATGTGGCAAGGTGTTACGAAAAGTGAAAGGCAAGCTGTGATTCAGCTGGTGTGAAGACTTTGCAAACAAAAAAAGAGTGATCTGTTTGCTGCAGACTATTCCCTCTGCCAGAGCCCACAATCCCAGAATACAAAAAGAGGGATTTCTGCAAGACGTGGCCATCGCCCATATCGGATTTTCACAACATGACCCGCTTTAAATGATTTGGCCTGGTAGGTCCTGAGTTGGGAGTCTCAGACGCCTGGGAGCTGCGGAGTTTCCGCAAGGGATCTGCAAACCCACGTGCGTGTTCTGCCTGTAGAGTGAATGAAAAATGTGCTCACCCATATGGATCACTTTTCAAATATGCATGACTGTCATTGTGATGAACAAAAGAAATTAATGTGCAATGCTACTGACTATATTTCAGCTTTCTGTTATGTATTTTCCTAATCGGTTGATATTAAAGGTTTAAGACAAAACAGTTTTCTCTGTCATTGAATCGCAGTCTCTATACTTGTTAGATCATTTGTCTTGATTTTTGGGGCAGAGAAATGGACACCTTGCCCTTAGGAGAGCTTATTTTCCCCCAGTCACTGGTTCTACTTTCATGGTTTACGTTGGCTGGTACTCTCACCACTGGGTTTCTAGAACCTAAACACCTGTTAGGAAGACGTTTAAGTGGCCATTGAGCACTCTTTCTCCAAGAGACATGCCATCCCTGAACATAAGTAAGCTGTGAACAGTGGATACCATTCCTTTTTTTTTGGAGTTGGAGTCTCACTCTGTCACTCAGGCTTAAGTGCAGTGGCACGCTCATGGCCACCGCAGCCTCGACCTGCTGGGCTCAGGAGATTCTTCCACCTCAGCCTTCCAAGTAGCCAGAACTACAGGCGATGCTACCACGCCTGGCTAATTTTTTGATTTATTGCAGAGATGAGGTCTTGCCAAGTTGCCCAGGCTGTTCTCGAACCCGTGAGCTCAGGCAATCCCCTCATCTTGACCTCCCAAAGCGCTGGGATTACAGGCTTGAGTCACCACGCCGGGTCGGATACCATTCTCAGTGCACACATTTATGTAAGAAACATAGCCTCCATTTCTTTGCGTTGTATGAACTTGTGGATTTCAGTCTCCCCTTTTCCTGGGGTTGTGTCTTGTTTCTGGGAGGGGTTTCTGAGAGGCGAGGTGTGCAGTGGGTGAGAGGAAGGGAAAGTGGGGAGTGAGGAAGCTGGTCTTCAAGATCATCCTTCCACACTGGTGTTGGTGGAGACATCCTCCACTTGGACTGTGAAAGGAGGTATCTGTAGAAACTTAGAATAAACTTAAGTTTAGCATAGTCTTTTTGCCTCAACATAACCATTTTTGCATAGACTTTACTCCTGACACACTTTGAGTCTAGCACAGGTTACACATAGATAAATTTCCAATAGGCAGGTTTAAGGAGGCATTCAGACTTTTTTTTTTTTCTGAGTCGGAGTCTCTGTTGCCCAGGTGGGAGTGCAGTGGCACACCCACGACCACCGCAGCCTCGACCTGCTGGACTCAGGCGATCCTTTCACCTCAGCCTTCCAAGTAGCTTGATCTACCGTGCCCAGCTTATTTTTTGGTTTATTGTAGAGACGAGGTCTCACCAAGTTGCCCAGGTTGGTCTCAAACCCCTGAGCTCAGGCAATCCTCTTGCCTCAGCCTCCCACAACGCTGAGATTCAGGCTTGAGCCACTGCCCCATGCGTGGGCCTCAGACATTTTAAAATTACATTTTATTGCAAACCAAGAAGCAGCCTATCCCATCCCCTCCCTCATCAAATCTCCATCAGAGCCAGGCTCAGTGGCTCAGCCTGTAATCCCGCGCCTTTGGGAGGCTGAGTTGAGTGGATTGCCTGAGCCCGTGGGTTCAAGACCCACCTGGGCAACTTGGCAAGACCTCAGTTCTACAATAAAAAAAAAAAAAAGTTAGCCGGGCGTGGTAGCGCACGCCTGTAGTTCCAGCTACTCGGAAGGCTGAGGCGGAAGGATCGCCAGAGCCCAGCAGGCGAGGCTGTGGTGGCTGGGAGCAGCCACTGCACTCCAGTCTGGGCGACTGAGTGAGACTCCAACTCAAAAAAAAAAAAAAATCTCCATCAGATGCAGGTCCAAAAGCCCAACCATTCAATTCATGGTTTAGCATAATAATCTCTAAGAAACTTCCAGGCCCCTTAGCTGGCTGAAGCCATAGAAGTGATAATAGACCACATTTTAGTCAAGGAGTTTGTGGATTGCAAATGTCTGACAAGTCTCTTGCAGGAAAACCTCTTCCGTTGTCTCCTCCCATCTAGCCCACCACCATGGCAGCAATCACGTGACTAACCCACCCATTTGCCTGCTGTCCATCACCTGATATCAGTGACTGTGCTTATCTGCACTTGCCTGCCCCTTCATGATGATGTGAGCGGACCACCACCCAATCACCTTAATGACCTTCCCCCATCCAAGGGAAATGGTTAAAAGGACTCAACTGCAAGCAGCCATCTTGCCACTGCCTTACTAGACTCCGGTGTGGCCGTGTGCTCTTTGAGCTATGGCTGTTGCCATGTTTCCTGGCTTTGGCCTCCTCCCCTACCATGGGAAGGTGAATCTCCTCTCTCTCTCTCTCTAATGTACTTTCTAAGTAAATTATGTTTTCTTTTTTGAGTTGGAGTCTCACTCTGTCTCCCAGACAGGAGTGCAGTGGCTGTTCCCGGCCACCACAGCCTCGACCTGCTGGGCTTCAGCAATCCTTCTGCCTCAGCCTTCCAAGTAGCTGGAACTACAGGCGCACACTACTGTGCCTGGCTAATTTTTGATTTATTGTAGAGACGAGGTCTTGCCATGTTGCCCGGGTGGGTCTCAAACCCGTGGGCTTAGGCAATCCACTCACCACAGCCTCCCAAAGTGCTGGTATTATAGGCTAAGCCACCGAGCCTGGCCAAATTGTGTTTTCTAATCTAACTTCTGTGCAATTCTTTGCATTTTCATGCAGAATCAGATCACACATAAGACACCCCATACCCCCAGCAGGCCTTACCTAACATTCTGGAGGCCCCGCATGGAGTGTGCCCTAACAGACTGCGTGACCCCTTCAGGTCCAGGAGCTTTCTCCATATCGCTACTGTAATCTTGAGCACGAGGAGACATACCTTTTCTTCTCTGAGGTCTTGCCATCTTCCTGGAGCTCGACTAAGGATGCAGAGGACATGTCTTCTCTGCTCCCAAGTCCCACAGAAACATGAGATTGTGCTACCTTCTCAGGGGATGCCTGAGGAGCAGGGCACAGGACCCAGCAACACCTCTGCCCTCGGTACTGTCCCAACTCACGCCCACCCCCCGCAAGTGTAGGGAACTCTGTTCCACTCTCATTATCTTTTCTTCCATATATTTTATCTGTGCCCCATTTGTTTTGTTTTTTCCTTCCCCTAGCAGCAGCTATGGAAACCAAAAGCCAGAAAGACCCTTTTATTTCTCTGCCCCTTGAGATCACATCTCTTCTCTGACATGGGGAGCACACACCTGGCTAGCTGTACAAGTGAGGGGAAGGGGCAAGGAGGATAAGGAGGTTGGTGTTAGGGTACTGAACAGGGTGAGGGAAAATGGACGGGGCAAGGGGCACAGCACCGCCGGAGCTGGCAAGCCCGAGGTGCGCGCTGAGAACCCAGAGATCCGAGTAAATGCAAAGAATTGCGACACACAAAGAGGTTAAGAAAGAAAAGTTTATTTAAAAGTAAGTTAGAGAGAGAAAGAGAAGGAAGAAAGAAGATTCACCTCCCAAGGTGGGGGAGGGGGACCAAAGCCAGGAAGCATGGCGACAGCCATAGCTCAAAGAGCACATGGCCACACCAGACTCTAGCAAGGCAATGGCCGCTGGTTGCTTGTGGTTGAGTCCTTTTAACCATTCCCCTTGATGGGGGAAGATCATTAGGGTGATTGGGTGGTGGTCTGCTTCCATGTCACCACAAAGGGGCAGCCAAGCGCAGGTACTGATGATGTCAGGTGATGGACAGCAGGCAGATGGGTGGGTTAGTCACATGATTGCTGCCATGGTGGGGCTTATTCATGTCACATAGGTCACAAGAGCTGATTAGGTTAACCCTGGGGGGGATTTTCTGCAAGAGACTTGTTAGACATTTGCAATTCACAAATTCCTTGACCAAAGGTGGGGTGGTCGTTTGGGCTGCCCTGATCTTGTATCTGAAGGAGATTTGCCAAGGGGGATGGGATAGGCTGCTGTTTGTCCTGCAGTAGAATGTCTGAACGCTTTCTAATGGTCACACTGAGGCAAAAAGACTAAAGAATAAGCTAAATTTCTTCTAGGTTTCTATAGGTACCTTTCACAGATTCTAGCCCACGGGGCTCCGCATTTCTAGAAAGCTCCAGGTGGTGCCAATGCCACTGGTCCTTGGTGTCTACCTTGAGTAGAAAGGGACCCACTTACTTGCCATCTTCCTGAATGTGGTTTCTGTGAAGGTCAGTCTGACCACCCAGCCACGGGAATCCTTCTGGCCTCTGAATTCCTGGTGCTCTTCTTGTATGTCTCATCCACAAGGTACTAGGTACTGCTGTGTCTGACATGTCCCATATGTGCATGTCTTCTGTCCCCAACCAGCTTGTAAGCCCATCTGTGTTTACTCAGCCCCATGTGGAGAGCATCGATGCTGAATGAGGAGATATTGATGATTGATTTATACACCGAAGGCTATTTCCTCCTTCCTCAAAATGCTACACTTAGCCCAGCCGAGAGCTTAAGATTTCATTGCATGGTTTAAGAGATGCTGAATCTGTTCTGCCTCTTATTTTTCCTTTCTTTCTTTTTATTTTTGAGTTGGAGTCTCACTCGGTCGCTCAGGCTAGACTGCAATGGCATGCTCACAGCCTCCACAGCCTCAACCTGCTGGGCTCAGGCGATCCTTCTGCCTCAGCCTTCCAAGTAGCTGGAACTACAGGCATGTGCCACCATACCCAGCTAATTTTTTAATTTATTTTTAGAGATGAGATCTCACCAAGTTGCCCAGGCTAGTCTCGAACCCCTGAGCTCAGGCAACCCTCTTGCCTTGGCCTCCCAAAGTGCTGGGATTACAGGCTTGAACCACTGTGCTTGGTCCTTATTTTTCTTTTCTAAGTTTGCTGCTTACAAGTCAGTGGTGGCCAGGCACAGTGGCTCACACCTATAATCCCAGCACTTTAGGAGGCCAAGGTGAGAGGATTTCCTGAGCCCACGGGTTCAAGACCTGCCTGGGCACCTTGGCAAAACCTCATCTCTACAATAATTTAAGAAAAATTAGCCAGGCGTGGTGGCACATGCCTGTAGTTCCAGTTGTTTGGAAATCTGAGGTGGAAGGATCACCTGAGCCCAGCATGTCGAGGCTGTGGAGGCTGTGAGCATGCCACTGCACTCCAGCCTGGACAACAGAGTGAGACTTTGACTCAAAAATACAAAAAATCAATGGCTATGTGGAGAGTTCCAATTGAATAGGAAATAAAATAACAATTGTGAGGTCTGGAAGAGGAGGCCTTACACAGCAGAAAGTATGTTTATTGGTTGCACTAAAGTATACTGGAAAGAACTCAGGCTTCCAGTCTAGCAGACCGGGGTTTAGAGAGTTATTCGATCACCTAAAAGTTGTATCTCTTTGGCAAATTTACTTAAAATTACTAGGAATTTATTTTTTCATCTGTAAAATGGGATACTTGCCAGGCTCGGTGGCTCAGCCTGTAATCCTACGCCTTTGGGAGGCTGAGGTGAGTGGATTGCCTGAGCCTGCAGGTTCGAGACCCGCCTGGGCAACTTGGCGAGACCTCATCTCTACAATAAATCAAAAATCAGCCCGGTGTGGTAGCGCATGCCTGTAGTTCCAGCTACTTGGAAGGCTGAGGTGGAAGGATCGCCGGAGCCCAGCAGGTCGAGGCTGCGGTGGCCGGGGGCGGCCACTGTACTCCAGTCTGGGCAACAGAGTGAGACTCCAACTCAAAAATAAAAATAAAAATAAAAATGGGATACTTTCTCGTATGGTTGTTGTAAGAACTACAGTAACTCATAATTGCCTGCCATGGTGCTCCTTGAAAGACAGATGTTATCTCAGCAGAATTGCTTCCAAGTCAAATTGGAAATGGTCTTAGCCACCCATCAGTCGTTTGAGAAAGCCAGCTGGATCGTTTACATGCAGGGCATTAGCTCCATCTAGTGGTGAACCACTGCCTACACACCCTTACAGAGTTGTGTCTTCCCCCAGTACCTCCGAACGGCCGTTTGATTCATTCACCTACGTCATTCAACAAGCATTTATTAAGTGCCTACTGTGTGCCAGGCAGTGATTTCGCTGGTGAATTTACACCAGTGAACAAGATAAACACGATCCTTGCTTTTAGGGAGTTTGTGGTCAGATGGGGAAAGGCAGAAATTAAATAATTACCCAAATAAAATAACCCCCACCGAGGACCAGGATCCTACAGGTCTGTTGGGGAGCTCCCATCTTGCGCTGTGACCTCTCTCACCAGTCATCTGGTGTCTGTCACATCCCATTCATTGCAAGTCACTTGACATACATCATTGCTAGTTTCCTCATATTCTTTTTTTTTTTTTTTTTTGAGCTGGAGTCTCGCTCTGTCTCCCAGACTGGAGGGCAATGGCGTGCTCCCAGCCACCGCAGCCTCGACCTGCTGTCTTCAAGCAATCCTTCCTCCTCAGTCTTCCAAGTAGCTGGAAATATAGGCACGCGCCATGATGCTCAGATAATTTTTTGATTTATTGTAGAGATGAGGTCTCGCCAAATTGCCCAGGCTGGTCTCGAACCTGCGGGCTCAGGCAATCCTCTCACCCCGGCCTCCCAAAGTGCTGGGATTATAGATGTGAGCTACTGCGCCCGGCCCCATATTATCCTTTTATAGGCGATGTCCAGAGAGGTTGAGTAACTTGCACAAAGACATAAACTGACACGTCAAAGTCAAGAGTCACACCCAGATCTTTCTGCCTGAGAAGTCCATGCCCTTTCCTCTATTCAAGCTGTCTCCCTGAGGCCAAGGCCGGGTCTCCTTATTCTACATTATGCTGCTCGCCTTGGCTGAAAGGAACTCTTAGGAGAAATATTTGGAGAGAGTGAACATGCAAAGGAAGGGAGGTAAAATAAAATAACAGCTCGGTGGTCGTGCGTGAAGGGCAGAGAGGAAACTTCTGACCTGGCTGGTTATGTACCTCTGGCGTGATTGTAAGAGAGTAAGCCTGGGAAAGAAATATCCCTAGGAATGTTCCTTATGCTCCTGTGGTTTCAGGTGTGATGCAGCTGCTGCTAAGTGAAAATGACTTGGTGATCATTTGGAGATGAGAGGTTATCCTCTGGAAATCTACAGGAAGATGCAAGGATTACTAAGCACCGAGGAATGGATATGGCTGGATAATAGCTGCAGGTCTGAGAGGAGTTCCATAACACTGGACCGCCAGCTTTAAAACTGGGATATTCCCAGGCAAACCATGATGCTGGTTACCCTGGCAGTGGGCCAGACTGGGAGAATCTGATGTAGCCATGGTTAGCCGTAACCAGACAATTAGGCCCAGTTGAAGGCTTGGTCACAGAGGAAGGAAAGGTGGCAAAGGGTAACACAGGTCTCTCAGCAAAGGACCTTGGTACCCAGTCCCTGGATTACCACCCAGAGCACCCGTGCTGGGCTTTGCATGCAGAATTGGTTGGCCTAAGGCTTGAGGGAGGCTCAGGAAGAGGAGATATATGACAGCAAAGTCGGACAAGTTTCTGCCTTGGTGTTCTCATCTGTAAAGTGGAACGAGTAGGACTAGGACAGCACCTGTCTCCTAAGACTGCACATGGACTATGTTAGTTAATATGTGTCAAGAGTTCACGACAATATATGAAATGCCACCATGGAACAGAAATAGGTGTGTGACCCTTACTGGAACACGTCTTTTTTTTCAGTTGCAGTCTCACTCTGTCGCCCTGAGTGGAGTGCAGTGGAAAGCTCACAGCCATCGCAACCTCAACCTGCTGGGCTCAGGTGATCCTTCCAAGTCAGCCTTCCAAGTAGCTGGAACTACAGGCATGCGTCACCATGCCCGGTTAATTTTTTGATTTGTTGTAGAGATGAGGTCTCGCCAAGTTGCCCAGATCGGTCTCAGGCAACCCCTGAGGTCAGGCAATCCTCTCGCCTTGGCCTCTCGAAGTGCTGGGATTACAGGCTTGAGCCACCGTGCCCAGCCTGGGTCATGTCTTTTACAGCTCAGTTTTCCCATCTGTAAAATGCAAATCAAAATCCCTGCCAAAGCTTTCAGAAGAAACAGAATAGGACACAATCAACAAGGAGAGAAGTCAGGGTTAGTAGCTAAGAACTTGAACTCTGGAATCAAACCACCTGGGTTACAACCAACCCCGCCATTTAGATGTTCGTTTACATATCAATTTAACAAACACTCATGAGCCAGGCACTGTTCTGCACACTTTATGCACGTTAGCTCATTTAATTCTCACAGCACTCTTATGAAGTAGGTACTGTTCTCCATTCCATTTTACAGATGAGGAGACAGAGGCACAGTGTGGTTATAACTCGCATAACTCACACCAGGAGCCAGCGCCAAGTGTGTTGCTATTTCTTTATTTTATTTTTATTTTATTTTCTTGAGTTGAAGTCTCACTCTGTCACCCAGGCTGGAGTGCAGTGACACGCTCCTGGCTGCCGCAGCCTTGCCCTGCTGGGCTCCGGCGATCCTTCAGCCTCAGCCTGTCAAGTAGCTGGAACTACAGGCACACACTACCACACCCGGCTGGTTTTTTTATTTATTGTAGAGACGAGGTCTTGCCAAGCTGCCCAGGCGGGTCTCGAACGCATGAACTCAGACAAATCTTCTCACCTCGGCCTCCCAAAGTACTGGGATTATAGGCATGAGCCACTGCACCCGGCCTGTGTGTTGCTATTTCTATTCCCCTAGACAAAGTGAGGATAATACATTATGACATCTTAGAGTCAACCTAAATGTCCACCACCTGATCAGTGAATAAAGGAAATGTATATACGTATCACGGAATACGAGTCGACCATAAAAAAGAATGAAACAGTGTCTTTTGCAGCAGATTGGAGACCATCATCCCAAGTGAAGTAACGCAGGAACAGAAAACCAAACCCCACATGTCCTCACTTACAAGTGGGAGCTAAATTAAGAACCCGCAAAGGGCTAGAGAATGGCATCATGGACATTAAACCAGAAGGAAGAGGGGAGGCAAAGGGGAGGGGTGAAAAATCACCTGTTGTGTTCAATGGGCACAGGGGGAGGTGAGTCCACTTAAAGGTCAAAACTTCTTCGCCACTCTACAATGCATCCACGTAGCCCAAAGCCATTTGTACCCCTTAAAACTATTGAAATGACTGAGCCCGTGGGTTCGAGACCCGCCTGGGCAGCGAGACCTCATCTCTACAATAAATCAAAAAATCAGCCGGGCATGGTAGCGCATGCCTGTAATTCCGGCTGCTCGGAAGGCTGAGGCGGAAGGATCGCCGGAGCCCAGCAGGTTGAGGCTGCGTTGGCCGGGAGCGGCCACTGCACTCCAGTCTGGGCGACAGAGTGAGACTCCAACTCAAAAAAAAAAAAAAAACAAAAAAAAACTATTGAAATGAAAACATTTAAATTTGCATTTTAAAAATTATGGCATCTACCTCCTAGAGTTGTTATGCGGATTAGATGAGATAATCTATTAAAGCACTCCGCACAGAGTCTAAAACATGGTAAGCACTCTTACTTAAACTGCAAGTAGCTCACTACTTCTTTGGCGTGATAAAACATTTAGCTATAATGACCGAAAATGGCAGTCCAAGAAAGTGGGCAGATCCAGCCATCCCTCTACTGGGAATATACTCAGAGGAACTCAAATCATTCTACAAAAAAGACACCTGCACATGCGTGCTTATCGCAGCATTATTCAAAATAGCAAAAACATGGACCCAACCATGCTACCCATTGAAACTGGACTGGATTTAAAAAAGAAAAGTGATACGATGCACGATGGAATATTATACAGTCATAAAGAAGGACAAAATTATGGACTTCATGGCAACCTGGATGGATTTAGAGTCTATCATACTCAGTGATCTAGCACAGAAACAAAGAACAGAGCACCACATGTTCTTACTCATAAGCGGACCCTGAACATTTACCATAATGCTATAAGAAAGGGAATTGGCAATAGCAGGATATTGCCAGGGGAGGGGACAGAACATCAATGAGGGTACCTGATCTCAAACCAGGCAAAGTGGGAACCAAAGGGGGGCCCAAACTTTACCTGTACAATGGTCACTTGTATACCTAATCCTGAATTGTACCTCACATCTTTAAAATAAAATAAAATAAAATAAAATAAGAAAATGGCTGAATGAACAAAGTAGTGAGAGTCTGAGGTTGGGCAGGTCCAAAGAATGCAGTTTGCATGACATACCTCGTAGGCTTTTGGGGGGAAACGGTGAAGGGGACTTCAAGGGTTGATGACTAACCCTCGACTCCAGGTTTTGGCTGCCTGGACTAAAAGGGACTGTAAGCAGCCCTCTCCTCGGAAGAAGTCCTTGGTAACCTAGATGGGAGAGCAGAGGTGCCTGGAAGGGCCCACACCTGGGCCCAGGGCTATAAATGCTGCCCATTCTTGTTTTCTGCTGCAGAAAGCTTGGGCGGGCCTGGCTGCAGCCCACGTACCAGCCCTCCTGCTTGCAGGCACCATCGTGCTGACTGATCTCCCTGACTTCATCTCTCTGGTTCACCGGCTTTGGCCCCCTCCCTTCACCTGCCCTAGTCTTCATTATGCCTCCTGATTCCAGGCAAGACATTCCTTTGACTCCATTGGCCCCAAGCTGGGGCCTGACGGCAGAAAGGATTGGCCAGGAATGGCACATCCTATGAAGTGAGATCAGAGACAGGGCGATGCCACTCTAGCCTCCTGGCAAAGTCCTGGAGACTCGCCCCGCGTTCTTCATCTGAGGGACTGTTAGCATTTTTGGAAACCTACAAGAGCTACCATTGGCATCAGGGAGAGAATGCGAACCTTTCTCCAGGGCGAGTGACAAGAGCAGTGAGCATTCAGTGGACAGTGACTGTGCAGCCAAGCCATAATTCCTTTCCACCTCTTCCACCTCTTTTACTTTTTTGTTTTTTGTCGAGATGGAGTATTGCTATGTTACTCAGGCTGGTTTCGAATTCCTGGCCTCAAGTGATCCTCCTGCCTCAGCCTCCCAAAGCTCTGGGATTACAGGTGTGAGTCATCATGCCTGGCCCTCTTCTGTCTCTTAAAAAGGGCCTGGGGGCCCGGCTCGGTGGCTCAGCCTGTAATCCCAGCATTTTGGGAGGCCGAGGCGAGTGGATTGCCTGAGGCTGCAGGTTCGAGACCCACTTGGGCAACTTGGCGAGACCTTGTCTCTACAATAAATCAGAAACTAGCTGGGTGTTGTAGCACATGCCTGTAGTTCCAGCTCCTTGGAAGACTGAGGCGGAAGGACTGCCGAAGCCCAGCAGGTCGAGGCTGTGGTGGCCGGGAGCGTGCCACTGCACTTCAGACTGGGCGACGGAGTGAGACTCCAACTCAAAAAACTAAAAAAGGAAGGGGGGTGGGGGGTTGGGGCAGGGGGCTGGAGCTGTCCTCTCAGGCTCAGGGGATTCTTCCCAACCAGACTACTTCACTTTCTTTTTTTTTTTTTTTTTTTGAGTTGGAGTCTCACTCTGTCACCCAGACTGGAGTGCAGTAGCCGCTCCCGGCCACCGCAGCCTCAACCTGCTGGGCTCCGGCGATCCTTCCGCCTCAGCCTTCCAAGTAGCTGGAACTACAGGCATGCGCTACCATGCCCGGCTGATTTTTTGATTTATTGTAGAGATGAGGTCTCTCTGCCCAGGCGGGTCTCGAACCCGCGGGCTCAGGCAATCCACTCACCTCAGCCTCCCAAAGGCGCGGGAGTACAGGCTGAGCCACCGAGCCCGGCAGACTACTTCACCTTCAAATGGAGTCTCCATTCCTCTGGGCCCTTTCAGATAGATGGCTGAATTGGACAGTATCTGGTCTGCATTTCCATTTCCCCCGCTGGATGCTGCTTTCCTCAAGTCACTGGCATCCAGAATCTGGCAAATCCCATTTCTCCCCCTTGTCTGGAAGCTACACCCTGCCTTGGGCCAGCACCTGGGGGCCCCTGGTCTGTGTGGAGGATTTGATCATGACTGCAGCCGCCTTAGCAGTCTCGCTTGTCAACCCTGGTTTCTTGAGTCTTTGGTTGTTGCTGGGATGCTGAGGATGGAGACGCCACGTGGCAGAGTGGACCACAGGAAGGAGACTAGCTGCAGGAGCAAGGAGGGGTTTCTGCGGGAGGAAATGAGCACCTGGAAACCCAGGTGGTCCAAGGCGATTGAACTGTCCCTCACAAACTGGACTACCCTCAGCACCGATGGGAACTGGGGAGATACAGTAAAGTCACCCTGTGCCTCTTGAGTTCCACCGGGAAAGCCTCCAAGAGGGGACTTCTATCGGGCTTGGGGGCTGGGCCACCGCACTGGGTCTGGTTTTCTGGTCTGGCTTTGTCCTCCGAGTGGCCACTCGCTTCAATTTCACACGACGGTAGCACACTCTTCCACGCACAATCGACTCTCTTCTACAGGTGCTGTAGGAGAAAGTTACGACTATAAAACCATTGTGCTTCCCATTTCTGCTACGAGAAGACCAGAGGAACATTTTGATGTCACTTCTGTTTTTGTTTTTCTGTACTCTGCCTGTGGAAATACTCGTATCTATCACGCAAATCAGGCAGTCTGCTTCCCATTGCCAAATGTCTTTGGCAGAGAGCTATAATAAGAAGTGTAATGAATGGTTTTGACAATCACTCGTTCGGTGGCTGGTGTCTGAAGCCCCTCTCTGTCCAAGTCACAGAGCGCTGGGCACACCCTTCCCTTAGACACATGGCTGCAGAGGCCGGTGGTGTCTTTCCTTGAACTTGGTGACCAGGCAGCCCACACATCTTTCTGATGCTCACCTGACCACCTGGGGAGACCGGAGTTGAATGCCTGCTCCTTTTCCTCCTGGGATCTGTGGGCTGGGAAGTCATCACGGGCCTCCTTGCCTCATCGGACTCCCACCAACACCCAGCTGAGTAGTTGCTTTGCTGGTTCCATCACGGTCACCTTCCTTTCTTTCTGGGAGGCCTGTCCTCTTTCGTCCATTTTTTAAAAATCTGTATATAAATGGGAAGAGTCCCTTCTGACCTTCTCTTTCAAGGTCCTCTCTCTTTGGTCAGTTCCCACCCCATCCAATCTCATCTCTCGTGCCCAGCGTCCCGTCCACGGTCCCTTTCACAATGTCACTGATGTATCTGGGTTTGGTGGGACCCTTCTATAGACATTGCACTGCAGTATGAACTGAGGTGAGCCTGCCTATGAAATAAGTCTGGAACTTGTTTTATTTTTGCTTATTGTGGATACCGAGGGGAGGGAAAGAGAACTCGCGTTTCTTGCACCTTTAGAGGCCTTGAGGTGGACGCCTCACACACATTAACTTATTCATCCTCACATCGGTCTTGGGAGGTGCTATTTTGCCTCATTTTACAGAGGAGGAAATGCAGGTTAAGTAACTTGCACAGAGTCCCAAAGCTAATCAGCAGAACAGCCAATTGTCAATTTGCTTTTCACTTAGTGTAAAAATCAATAAAAAATTTTCTGAATGTGTCAGTCCTTAAGAAAGAAAAACCTTCACGAAGCATGCTGTCAAATGAGCTGCGTGACCCCAGGGCACATCAGCGAAACTCTCTAGGCTATAGTTTGAACATCTTTAAAATCAGGAGGCTGTTCTAGAGGGTTCTATGAACTTCGAACACAGACTCTAATTGCCCTAGTTCTCAATAAAGGACTTCTCCCTATCCAGTCCAAAACTCTCATGAATCCAGATCACACCAACAGGAAATAAACGATCAGGGCGCCTAGACTATTAGTCAGGAGTACATCAGGAATTGCCTTGTTTTTTTCTTGCTGGGCAGTCGTTTTTATAGCCACGCTCCCGCTCTCCTAAATCAGGATCTTTGGGTGGACAGGCAGGTGAAAAGACACAGTGCTCCTGGGGCCCGGGATTCCACACCCCTCCTTGCGCCCAGCCACTGTCGCCAGCATGCCTCGACCCTACTGTCCTTCCCAGCACCGCCAGCATGCTCCCCTTCCCCCATCCCCAGCTGACTGCCAGCACCCTGGAAGGACCCACGCTCAGTTTTCATTGTCCCTGGGCAGGCCCAGCCAAGACAAACAGGCCGGCCGCGCATAGCCTCCCTTGCATCCCGGGAGATCCTTGTCCATGTGAGGGAAAATGAGATCGTATTTATAAAAAACCATAACATCACCAGCAGCCGTGTGCACACTTTGAAATTCTAGGGGCCAGCACTGGAAGGGCATTTCCTTACTTTCTGCAATTGACAATTTGTACTCACCTGGCCTGGGCTGGGGGACAGGGGCGGGGGTGTGGGGGTGTGGAAGGGGGTGAGCATCACACACATACATACATGCATGTCCATGCATACACATATACATGCATGTGGGTATACTGACTCCTTGGGATTTGCTCAGGCTCTCACAGGAAGCTTCTGCAGCCCCAGAAAACTGTGCTTATGGCTTGGATTCCACTGAGCTTGCCAGCATTCCAGGGCCGAGTCGAGACTTCTAAACAGCAGTGGACTGGATCCTGACCTCGGAGCACAGAGTGGACAGAGGAGGTCCTGGAGGTGCCAGGAAAGCTAGGTTTAGGAGGGACACTGAAGTCTAACACCCTTACCATCCATGCCCTCTCCTCCCTAGCCACTCAAACCCTAGCCCTTACACACACACACACACACACACACACACACACACACACACACACACACACACACACACCCCAAAAGAGGACTCAATCCCAGAATAAGCAGCTGCATAGGAGAGATCTGGACACTGGTTGAAGCCTTGGCTGTCTGTGAAGCCATTCCCAGTTTTTCACCCAGCGCTGACCACCAGAGGCCGTGTCATCTTTTAAGTCCAATTTCCTGCACCACCCAGCGCATCTCACAGCTTCTCCTCCTTGTTCCCATCCCAGCCCTCTTTGGGCCCCCATCCAAGCAGCTCTGAGCAATTCAACTAAATTTATAGGACACTACTCCACTTGGCACTGTGCTTAGAAATGCAGAGTCATTCTGGTACCAAGTCTGTTGCAAGCTCTGTGACCTTGGGCTTCTCAAGTAACTGTGTTCTTGCTCTACCTGGCAGAAACTGGAACGACGTGAGAAAGATGGTGAGGAAGGGACTCATACTCACATGAAAAGCCTGGGCTTTCCATCGAAAGACTGGCAAACCAAATACTGTAGAGTCTCATTTACAAGTGAGAGCTAAACTAAGGATCTGTCAAGGCATATAGAATTCTATAATGGATATTAGAGACTCAGAAAGGGGAGGGAAGGGAGAGGTGGAAGGATGAAAAATCACCTTTCAGGTACAATGTACACAGGTGGGAGTGGTGGGTACACTGAAAACCCAGACTTCTTCACCACTATACAGTGCAACCATGTAACCCAAAACTATATCGAATACTATATCACATAATTATATATATATAAAGACGAGGACAACCGCAACAAAAAGAAACGTGTGCCTGTACGCTTTAAGTTGAAATAAGATGTTGTAAAGAAGAACAAAATCAAGCCGGGCTCGGTGGCTCAGCCTGTAATCCCACGCCTTTGGGAGGCTGAGGTGAGTGGATTGCCTGAGCCCGCGGGTTCGAGACCCACCTGGGCAGTGAGACCTCATCTCTACAATAAATCAAAAAAATCAAACCGGGCGTGGTAGCGCATGCCTGTAATTCCGGCTACTTGGAAGGCTGAGGTGGAAGGATCGCCGAAGCCCGGCAGGTTGAGGCTGCGGTGGCTGGGAGCGGCCACTGCACTCCAGTCTGGGTAACAGAGTGAGACTCCAACTCAAAAAAAAAAAAAAAAAAGAAGAACAAAATCATGAACTTTGCAGCAACCTGGATAGAATTAGAGTCTGTAATACTGAGTGATCTTTCACAGAAACAAAGAACTGAGTATCACATGTCCTCACTCACAAGTGGACCTTGAACAACTACCGTAATACTATAAGAAAAGAATTGACAGTGGTGGGAAACTGTGGGGGGTGGGGCGGGGAGGTGGGATGGGCAGTGGTGGAAATCTGCCTGGAGAAGGGGGGCACACCTCATCAACAAGGGTACCTGCACAATGAATCTTTGTATACTCAATCCTGAATTGTCTACAATTTTAAAATAAAAAAGTTAAAAGTTAAAAAATAAAAAAATAAGATGTCGAAGGCTGGTGTGGTTCAATTTCTCAGCAATTATCCTGTTCTAACCTACTTTTTAAGCTACCTGGCCAACAGCAGTCCTGATTGCATTTGATGGGCGCTTCTGTGACAGCACTTTAATGCCTGTTGGTTTTAACATCTAGTTTGTAAGGGTCTGTGGGGACACGTGCTGAGCACCCTAGGGGGACAGAGCTTGAGCCAGGCAGGTGGACACGTGGAAGGACTAGGCTGGGGAAGGATACAAGGCATGAGCCCATGTCTGGATGCAGCTCTGAGTGGGGTGGGGTTAGGGTTCAGGGAAATCAGAGGTGGGTCAGATGTAGGACTTGTAAGGGAATAAGTCGCAGGACATCGCATTGGCTAGGTAGGCTCAAGAGGAGGAAAAAATATTGACTAGGCCTCAGCTAGCATAACACCTGATTTCACATACTGTGCATAGTTGTATTTAATCATAACGACCATGTGAGAAAAGTCCTATGTCTTGACTTTCAACAGAGGACCAGGCCCCCGAAAGGCTGCCTGCACAACAGTACTTAACCCGACACAACAGTACTTAACCCGACACAACAGTACTTAACCTGCACAACAGTACTTAACCACTGTCCCCAACCTCTGACAGGGCTCATCAAAGATTACTTATTTGCCTAATCTGCGCTGGTTAGTGGTAAAGCCTCAATTCTAGCCCACCATTCTGTCTCCAGGTCCACTGAATGCTCTTTTCAGTTTATCTCACCTATGTAGTACTACCATATTAACTTTCTAAAATGATTCTATGCTGTGGATTATCTCCACAAATAAATATAAACAACATATGTGTTTTACTGAAGAAGAAGAAAATGAACACCCGTGACCCCACCACCCAACTTAAGGCATAGGATATTACCGTTGCTATTGAAGTCCCTGGTGTCCCTCCCTGATTTTAACGCCCTCCCTTCAGAGCGACCTCGATGCTGACATGCCGCTAACGAGTCCTTTGCCCTTTGCAATGTTCCCACACGTATTTGCTGTGCCATTCTCTCCCTAGCCCTCTCAGATCTGTCTCCAAACTTCTCCATCCTTCCCTGTGCCCCATGAGGCTGACTTCTGTGGACTGCATGGGGGCCTCTCTTGATCCCTGGCTTCCTGATGGGTTTGGCCGACAGGAGGCATGGACAGGAGAGCAAAGGGTGAGGAGAACGAGGTCAGGGTGTTTGCCTCCCTGCTCTCTCTCTGCTGGGTCACCCATCCTGGTTTGGTTGCCTTTGTCTACCAGGGTCACTTGGCTCCCAACAGGCAGCCTTTTTCACACGGCTACCTTCACCCCACCCTCTCCAGCTCCTTCAGACCTAGGGAGGATGAAGTTTCCTGACCTCTCCCCCAGCTCTAAGGTGTCACACCATTCCTTGTTGGTCTCCAGAACTTAGTATTTCTCTATCTTTTTCTTTTTTTTTTTTTGAGTTGGAGTCTTACTCTGTCACCCAGACTGGAGTGCAGTGGCCGCTCCCAGCCACCACAACCTTGACCTGCTGGGCTCCAGCGATCCTTCCGCCTCAGCCTTCCGAGCAGCCAGAATTAGGTAGGGCATGCGCTACCACGCCCGGCTAATTTTTTGATTTTATTGTAGAGATGAGGTCTCGCCTGCCCGGGCGGGTCTCGAACCCGCGGGCTCAGGCAATCCACTCACCTCAGCTTCCCAAAGGCGCGGGATTACAGGCTGAGTCACCGAACCCGGCTTCTCTATCTTTTTTGTTTTTAAATTGTGACAGTCCTAAGTAGACTTTTCAGGCTTTTTTTTTCTAGTCATCCTCCTGCCATGAAATTTTCTTTTTTTTTTTGAGTCAGAGTCTCACTCTGTCGCCCAGGCTAGAGTGCAGTGGCACACTCACGGCCACCACAGCCTCAACCTGCTGGGCTCAGGGGATCTTTCCACCTCAGCCTTCCAAGTGGTTGGAACTACAGGCACTTGTCACCATGCCCGGCTAATTTTTTTATTTATTGTAGAGATGAGGTCTCATCAAGTTGCCCAGGTTGATCTCAAACCCCTGGACTCAGGCAATCCTCTCACCTCAGCCTCCCAAAGTGCTGGGATTACAGGCTTGTGCCACTGCGCAAATGGTGATGGATATTTGAGCTGGTTATTCTGAACATGTGACTCAAAACATTCTTGTACATGTCTCCTGACATACAGATAAAGGTATAGATAGACATACACATATACAGGGTCTCTAGAGTATCTACCTGGGGGTAGACTTGCTGGATTGTAGGGCTTTCTCCTTACCAGGAAATGCCAGATATTTTCCTATGACTGTACCAATTTATACTCACAGCGACAGGGTTTGAGAGTTCGGATTGCTCTACCTTCTTTCTAGCATTTGTCATTGCTGGACTTCTGAATTTGGCCTATCTGGTAGGTTCATTGTAGATTTGATTTTCATTTTGCTTCTTACTGATAAACTAAGTATCTTTTCACATATTCATAAGCCATTCTTGTTTTCTTTTCTGGGAATGCCTGTTTACATCTTTTATTCACTATCCTACTGGGGTGTTTTGCTTTTTCTTATTGATTCACTGGTGTCCTTCACATGTTCTGAATGCTAACCTTTTGCCAGTTACATAAGTTGCAAATATTTTTTTCCCCAGACTGTGGTATGTCTTTTCACTGTCTTAATAATGAATTATAATGAATGCACATCTAACTTTTTTTCACTTTTAGTTTTAAAGATGTGGGGCACAATTCAGGGGTAGAACATACCAATGTTCATTATGCAGGTACCCTTATTGGTGAGGTGTGCCCCTCCCTTCCCTGGCAGTTTCCCTCAACTCCCAATCCCACCCCCCAACATCTAACATTTTAATGTAGAAAAATGTATTAACCATTTTCTTTCTGGTTTATGATTTGTATGAGATATTCTTTCCTATCCTGAGTCCATAAAGGTATTCTTTGGTTTCTTTCAAAACACATTTAAAATTGAGAGAGAGCTCACTAGAAGCCCAGACCTCACCTGCACGCAACTGACTTCTTACGCAGAAAATCCTCACATATATCCTAGAACTCTGAGATAAAAATTAAAATTTAAATTTAAAAATATATTTAAAATTGTGTTTTTTACGTTCCGGTTTTATTTTTGTATATGATCGGGATCTATTTTGTTTTTTCCATATTCATGGAAACCAACTTTCCAGTGCCATGCCTTAAATAGATCATCATGTCCCCGGCCATCTAGTGCCACGCCTTGAATAGACCATCATGTCCCCACCATCTAGTGCCACGCCTTGAATAGACCATCATGTCCCCACCATCTAGTGCCACGCCTTGAATAGACCATCATGTCCCCAGCCATCTAGTACCATGCCTTGAATAGACCATCATGTCCCCCGCAATCTAGTGCCACACCTTGAATAGACCATCATGTCCCCCGTCATCTAGTGCCATGCCTTGAATAGACCATCATGTCCCCTGCCATCTAGTGCCACGCCTTGAAACCATTATGTCCCCCGCCATGTAATGCCATGCCTTGAATAGACCATCATGTCCCCCATCAGTTAGTGCCATGCCTTGAATAGGCCATCATGTCCCCGCCATCTTCAGTGCCTTCTCTGCCACATGTTTTTATATGTGTGGGTCTGCTTCTGGCCTCTCTTCTATTCCTCTGCTGTGTTAATATGTCCCTGCACCAATAACACAGATCTAATTTCGATAGTTTAACTGTAAATCTTGCTCTCCAGTAGGGTACATAGCAGTATCTTGTCTACTCTTTGCTCTTGGCTCTTCCCTGTGAATTTTTTTTTAAGGGTCTGTCAGATTCCAAAAAGAGCCTAAGGGGGCACTGTCATGGGCAAACAGCAAGGGCAAGGTTAGCATCTGCATGCAGAATCAATAATCCAGATGCAGCAGTGCTGGGCCAGAGTGGGCCCCAATGATGCAAGGTGGTGTCAGAGACCACAGTGTGTCTGAAGTCCAGGGGTCTTGGGGAGCCAGAACAAGACCACCCTGTAGAGGGAAGCTCAGCCAATGTTATTAGCTCAGTGGCCCAAGGACATCACAAAGGTACTCAACCTTTAGCATAAGCCTAACTCTGGTGAGGTTTGTTAAGGAACTGGAATTATTTATTTGGAAAGAGAGAAGAAGACAAGGAAGGATTTAATTGTTGAATACAGACTGCTCTAGGCTTAGGGGAAAGGTGAAAAGGGAAAAGAGGTCCACAGCATCAGCCTGCTTTTTTCCAAAGATAATTTAGATGGTTCTGGTACAAATCCATGCTCATTATTGGGATCTATCTTAGTTGTCTGGGGTTTTTTTGTTTACAGTAGCACTTATTCAGCATTTACTATGGGCCTGGCTCTCTTCTAAGTACTTCACATATATGAACTTATTTAAATGTCCCCTGCCAACCCAAATCAACGCAGAGTACTTATCAACAGACGATTGATTCATGGGCATGTTTCCCGTGAGGAAGAAATCACTGGGGATAGTTGAAGAATTCCCTTTATGGACAGACCTTTGACAATCACTCCTCAAACTGGGCTTTTGAACACTTTCCTGGTGGAACATTTTCCTTGTTTATTTGACCTGAGTGGAAAAATGTAAAGTCAGAGAAGCCAGCTTATGTCATTTAAAATCAAAACCAGACAGGATCATGGTGACCACATTTTCTCTGTGGAGGCAGGCAGAAGGAAGGGGATGAGCAGGAAGATGAATATTCTAGAACAGACTGCAGGGGGTAGCCATTTATCCTCAACAGAGGCTGTTTGAACAAGCAAGACTTGGCCCCTTGCTCCGGGCCAGGAAGTCCAGGGTATCAGATGCCAAGTATTGGCATCAAGGATTTTCCAACAAGAAAGCAGTGCCTCAAATCCTTTGTGGAGCAAGACAGGTTATAAATAGATCTATAAATTTTTTTAACCAGAAGGCAACAGGCTTAGCACAGCTATTCTTCCCTCTGGTTCTCCTCCCGCATCGCTTTGCCTATTAAATCCCTGCTACCAGGCAGAGCCATCTGCGAATCAGCCAATCGGCTGCAGCAGCCTCTGGAGAGCCAGGGTGGAAATGGCTTCTATTACGACTTCAGGTTGTGACCTTGCTTGTGGAACAAAGTAAATCTTCCTATCTCACCTCTGGCTAATTGGGCAGGAGGTAGAGGAGACAAGAATTGATTGTACAATTTGCCTCCCGCTGACAAAAATGCTTATGTAGCCTTGCCGATGTGGCTCTGGTCTTAGGGACAGGCCGAGGAGAAAGAGGCTTTGGGCTGAGTCTCTGGCCTGTGCAGCAGAGACCTGCTCATGGGGCTTTTAACGGCAAGATTAGAAGATGAGTTGTTTTGCTGGCCAAGCTATACGTGACTTGTGGTGTGTGTGTGTGTGTGTGTGTGTGTGTGTGTGTGTGTGTGTGTGTGTGTGTGAGCTAGAGAGAGAGAGAGAGAGGAGAGACAGAGAGATTGAGAGAGGGACAGAGACAGAGAGATCGATTTCATCTCTCCTAACAAATGAAGACTTAGAAATTATTTAGCCCATTGCTTCTAAAAACTTTCTTGTACCAGAATCCCTGGAACTTGTGAAAGTGCAGATTTCAGGATTCCGCTTCCAGAGTTTCTGACTCAGTAGGTTCCGGGCAGGGATGAGAATCTGCATTTCTCATAAGCTACAAGGGGACACTGGTGCTGCCAGTCTGAGGACCACACTTTAAAAATCAGTGATTTAGCTCAACCTCCTGATTTCACAAGTGAGGAAACTGAAGCCCAACCATCAATGAAAATACATGTCCAAGGGCCCACCGCTGGTTCTTGGCTAAAACCAGACTAGCAAAGAGACTCTCGGATTCCTGATCTGGTGTTTTCCCACCACTTCAGGCTGGTACCTTGCCAGAATGCCAGGGAGGCGTGATGCTAATAATAAACATGTCATCCTTTATGGCTGAAGATTGCCAGTCCTCATGTTGTTTCTCCTTCCTCTGCCTTTCCCAGTCCAACAGAACTGGCCCAGCTGGCTCAGGACAGAAATAGCCTAGCCCAGCCCACTCACCCGCCATCCAGTGGGGCTTGGAATCAGGTCATGTTCCCACATCCAGGTGCCCACTCCTAAACACCTAGAGTCTACTTTACTCTCCTGGTGTCGTTCTTGGTAAACAAACCGGAAATCTGAGGCCTCAGAGGTAACCACGGGGCATGTATATCGGCCCTGAGTCTGGTATAGCTCTTTCTACATCCTCCATGTTCTCCAGAGGCTTTGACTTTGGTGTCTGACATTTCACTTTGGTGTTCTCTGACTAGCAACCAAGTCCTCTTCTGAGGTCGGAGCTCTGCTCTGAATGACCATTCCATGTGGGGGCACTATGCTTCTCTTGGTCTTCATTCCTGGACTGGAGTGTCGACCTATGCCCAACCTCGGTAGCTGGGTCCTGCAGCCCACAGCCAAACCTTATATGTGGTGCTGGCCCACCCACAGGTTTTCTGAGCTCTGACTGCCTCTTGAATTCCCTGGGGCTATGCTCTGCCTGCCAGATTGGAAACCTCAGGCTCAACTTGGTATGAAATAAAAGCTGAGATTGGCCTTGAGATACTTGTCTACCTGTCAGTGATGCTTCCAGGGCCAGCATCTGCCCTGGTTTGGTTCCCAAGCCCCATTTCACCCCGGCATCATTCCTTCATGGACAGTGAGATCTAGCACAAAGACGTCCTACAGAGCATGAGTGCTTCAAGTGGTTTTTCCCCAGCATGGAGAAGAAATCCTCTGAACCCATCTCCAGTCATACCTTGCTGGCTACTCTTGGTATGGAAGCAGAAAAAGAGCTGACTCATTCATCCTGTATAAAGAATTGGTAGAGGTCGGTTGCGGTGGCTCAGGCTCTAATCCCAGCACTTTGGGAGGCCGAGGCGAGAGGATTGCCTGAGCTCTGGGGGTTCAAGACCAGCCTGGACAACTTGTGAGGCCTTGTCTCTACAATAAATCACATACACACAAAAAACTAGCTGGGCATGGTGGCATGCATCGGTAGTTCCAGCTACTTGGAAGACTGAGGTGGAAGGATTGCATAAGCCCAGCAGGTCGAGGCTGCAGTGGCCGTGATCATGCCTGGATGAGGCTCCAACTTAAAAAAAAAGGAACTTGTAGATACTGGAGGTGATGAAGAAAATATAAGAGTGGATCCTGGAGAAGGCTGAAGTCATTTGAGGGACACAGGAGGCTGGAACACGGATGGGAAAGTAGACAGTAAGAAACTCCCTATGTGGAGGGGCCAGAGGACTGCCATTGCTCAATTTTAATACATCTGCTGCAGCACAGTGTGGCTTCCTCATTGCTCTACCTCTTGATAGGCTTGCACAGCTTTGGGAGTGGGAGAGCAGGGCTGGATATAGAACTGTGGCTACTCTGCTTACTTCCCTGAAACCCACATGCAGCTGGTGGCAGTGTGTCTCTGTTCTAGGCCTTACTCTGCTAGCTCCAGGTGAGGAACTCAGAGTGAGCAGTGGCTAAGGGTGAGGCTGGAAGAAGTAATGGGGGGTGCTTGATGCCCCTGCCAGGTAGCACGTGAAACATAACTCCGTTTGCCAGACATTCCGGAGGTTTCAGAGGCAACTCTCAGAGGACAGTGCTGGGTGGTTCTGGGATTGTTACTATACTCGAGGCATTTGAGAGAACTAGCCTGTTAGGAGACATAGAAGACTCTCTTTAATTTGAATCCAATTAACTTGGACTCTGCTCCCTTCGTTAGAGGTTTGGGGGATAACTTTTTTTCTTGTCAATGAAAAAACAAAGCGGAAGTAGAAACACAACAGTGGGAAGAATGTTTAGACTTCCTTGTAAAGGAACAATTCAGTATTTTTGCATACTAACAAAGTGTTTATTGACCTAGAATAAAATAATTTGCAATAAACCCATCAATCGTTTGCAGGGGTTTATGGTTTTAGAGGAAACAAAACAGCTAAGCTCTCAATCCTTTTTTACAGTTGGTTTCAGGACGGTTCCAAGCCTCTTCCTAACTCCTTCCTTCCCATCATGGCTTTTATCCCTCTGTTTCTTCCAAGCTGACCTTGCATGGTGTGTAAATGATATGGAGAGCCAGGCTGCCATATTTTTAAAAGGTTCCCCAAAGCATCCTGAAAGGGGACACCCTTTTTTTCTTCTCTCCAAATAAGTGTCAATCATCAGGACTGGAGTGAACAGTCGGGACATTGCAGGGGGAACAAAGGGAGGTGGGGAAGAGGTTCTTGATGAGACCATTCTTCTTCCTCTTTTTGTTCCTAGTCCAAGGGTTGCTGGAAAGTGTCTCTCAGGGTACACCTTGGTCCTGTTCCTGAGAAAACCAAACTTGGAAGTGACTAGCAGGTCTAATTGTGCCTCTGAGGAATCCAAATTCTGGAAGGAGACAAAGAGAAGTCTGGAGTCCTCTGACTGCAGAGAGCCTGATGGACCAAATCCAAGCCTTGCACAGTCCCAGAAAGCTGTCAGAGTGCCTGGGCAGCGTGGAGCCAATCTGGACGATGCATTCCAGACCGTTCGCCTTCCTTCTTTGGGTTCGGGGCCAGTTGGAGCCCCCCGGGCGGTCTCCCAAGGTAGCCCCCCAGAGAACTCAGGGCAGCTGTCCAGATGGGAGGGACTGGGCGAAGGATCACTGTGGCAGGCTTGGAACTGGAAGAAAGGGCCCCCTCCTTTGTGCTGAACATCTGGATATCATTTTTCAGACTATTAAAAACACTAACTCTACTCTGCTAAATACAGCCAATTCATTAAAAAAAAAAACAAACCTCACTTGGGGGATACTTTAGGCCAAGCAGTTGCCCCAAAATGGACCCTAATAATTTTGGACTATAGGTTATGGTGGAGCTCAGAGAGAGGCTCCAGAACTTTCCATCAGGCATCCAGTCACCTCCCCCCTCCCCAACTCCCAGCTTCACCAGCTAGCAATGACGCCACCAGCTGCAGGGACTCCAGGCAATGCCAGAGATTTGCAACAAGTTTACTTTTTTGGTTTTGTTTTCTTTGAGCTTGTGCAAAATGTACAAGGCGGATGTGGAAGGTTTTCTTCCATGTTCAAGCCTTTCATACTAGGTCATGAGACGGAGAGAAGGGACAGGGAGAGCCTGAGAGACGGCAGAGAGGAGGAACCGACCCACTGAGCCTCTTGAAGATCCCCAGTGGCCTCTGAACTTGTTCTGGTCATGATAGAATTCTTTACTGTGAAGTGCAGGCCTATTTGCCTCTAGTCTTGTTGCAACCACGTGGCCGGAGTAACCTGAGTTCAGTGAGCTCACAACGGTCCCTTCTCCCTGGTCCTGGGGTGGGAAGGGGCAAATGGGAGGAGCTTCTGCCCCGTGAGTGCCCATGACTGAAAGGGAGAGAAGGAGACCAGGTGCTGTGGCTCAGGCCTGTAATCCCAGCACTTTAGGAGGTCGAGGCAGGAGGACCACTCGAGGCTAGGAGTTTGAGACCAACCTGAGCAGTATAACAAGACCCCCATGTTTACAAGAAAAAATTTTTTAGAGAGAGAAATCAACCCTGGTCATAGGAAACCTCAGTTTATGAGGCAGCAGGTCCCCAGGGCTTCTGTCTTACCAGAAAAGAAGAGTCACCGAGCAGCACGCACCAAATGATTCCCAGGGAAAGGAGTCTATAAATATTGAAGGGACTCAGTGAAGGAGTGAACAGAACACGCTGGGGTTATTTGGAAGGAAAAAAGTTGCTACAAGAGAAAAAAGAGAAGAAAATTATTTCCAAATTCCATAGTCATATTCAAATAAATCTGGCCCAAATACTACAATTTCAATTATGTTGTTTTCAAAATTGTATTTTAGTGAAACTATTTGAACACGTATCTAGAAGGTATGTATGAGAAAATTAAAATCTGACACATTCAATTAATTCTCCAAAAGTGCCTTGATTGAGGAATGGAAACATCTTCTATGTATCTCCCAACTCTAGGAACTACCAATGATGGCAAAAACACGTTTCCTAAAATTCTTAGCCCAGTTCACATTAATAGAAGGTAATAATATTCAGTACACAAATGTCTACTGTAAATGTATACCATCATACCAAAACAAGCCACGAAGCAAAGACATACATCTGTGGACTGCAGACATGTGGAGGTACACCCCAACATGGCGTATCCACACCTTCCCAGCTGTATACTCTCCTCGTGTACCCAGGAGTCATGAGAGCATCCCTTATCCCTACTGTTCAGAGACCTAATTTAACCCTGATCCTCTTGGATACTTCAGCATGCAAATCTACAACCTGGAGGCTCAGATCTTCTTCTGTCTTGACAAGGGCTTTTCTGAGCTGCCAAGCAACTCCCTGCTGTGTGCCAAGGTATTATTAATTAGTGTTGATCCCACTCATGGCAGCTCTGCTGTGAAATGCCAGTCCTGTTCATAGCCCAATGCTGGGCTCTTGTCGACCTGGAGTCGCAGCTCAGGTCTAAGCCTTATCTTCTTTTGCTATAATGGAACACTGACAGACTTTCAAGTGCTGTAAATAATACTTTTCTGAAACTCATCTGCCTGTGGTAGCAGAAACACATTACGAACACCAGCCAGTCCCCAAATAATATTGTTGTAAGTGACAGGCACACAAGGATATGACAGGTATTTTTTACTTTCAGAGATAAAGGAGGGATTTTGGTATTGTTTTTCAGACCAGGAAACTTCCACGGTGAATTTCCCTGGAGTGGATGCTTCTTGCTCACTTGAATTTTAGGAGAAACTTTCTCAAGGGGTCCAGACAAGTGCTATTTTGCTCTAAATCTTTCTATGTGGTAACATTGGTTGTCCTCGTCTAGCCCATAACTGGGAAATGGCAGCATGGCTCTTTGCATGATGTTTGGTACTTTCCCTGAAGGGTGCAGGAAGCAACCAGAGGGGCGGCTCCCAAAACGGCACCGACACAGCGGACAACAAAGGCCCTGGGTCCCCGCCTCTGCAGTGCGCGCCAATTTCAAAGCGCCCAATTTCCAACCTCCCAGTGCGCGTCAATTTCCAACCTTCCGTGCGCGTCAATTTCAAGCTTTCCTGGGAGTCAATTTCAAGTTTTCCCGGCGTGTCAATTTCAAACCTGCAAGCCTCCAATCAGTACCCAGCTTTGTTATGCGTCCAATAGGACCATAACACGGCATTGGCCCCACCCTACTCCCATGCAACTCCTCCAATAGGAGCATAGCATGGCCCCTTCCGGACCCTGTCGGGCGGATAAATACAGCCCTCTCCTTCTCTCGTTCTCTCTCTGTCTCTGTTTCTCTGTCTCTTGGTCTCTGTTTCTCTCTCTCTCGGTTTCTCTTTCTCTCTCTCTCTGTTGCTCTCTCCCTCTCTGCAGCTCTCTCCCCACCTCTCTCCCACTTCCTCTCTCTCCACAGACCCTTTCCCTTTTTTCCTTGTAACCACCACTTTAATAAATCTCTTGGTCCTGGCTGGGTGTGGAGTCATTACTGGCACTGAACTTCTTTCATTCTCACTATGGCTGGGCTTCTTCCCTTGTGACCCCTGCTTCTCCATGACGTGCCCCAGGTTGGATGAAGGAGTTCAGGATTCTCCCAGTGAGAGACAGCTGAGATTGGCCCCGAATTGCCTTGCCTAGGCAAGAAAGCAATAGAGGCTTGCAGTGTGGAAAGATGTCCTGCTTCACTGCCCTACCCCAGATTCCACAGCTGCCCAGTCCTTATTTCCTTTCCTGGATCTGCCCACGAGCTCTCCTTAAGATGGAGACTCCTGTGTTTGCTTAGAAAACCTGGGGAACTATTCCATGACAGAAACTGGAGTCCTTGGGGGCTCTGCCTCCTAGGGATTTGGCCTGGATTTTCTAGGACAACTCATTGCACTGGAGGAAATAAGATCATCTGGTCACTGATCCTGCAGATGGCAGTGACTCTGATCAGGAGTGAAAACTCCCCAGAAGATTGCTGTTCCTCTCAGTAGCTTTGGTAACAGTGCCACACAGATGCATCTGTCCCCCAGTGGCCTTCTCAAACCCAGAGTGTAAATACCAAAAGAAGTCACAGTCCCTGGGACCTGCACAGGGGATGTCTCAGCAGGCAGCTGACCTGATTTGAGTCAGCAAGGGAGAATCTGTCAGAACAAATCTTGTTTGGAAAACATTGGGCTGTTCTGGTAGAATACATCCTGGAACCTAAGATCTGAAGACAGCCAAGAAGCTGTGATGGAGGCACTCCCATGCTGCCCTGGCAGCTAGATGGCAAGGCGGATTGGTTCCAGGTAAGTCACTGGCAAAGAAAAGAGTATTCCTTCCTGCTCTGCATCGGCAGCCTGAGCCTGGATCACGAGCTGCTGGACCAAGGGGAGAAAGGGAAGAACAGCAAGGAGGCTTCTGCTATCTGATGACATCCCTGGGGCTTAATGAAGTCTCCCATCCAATCTTCTACTTCCTGGGTGCTCCCTCTCCTGGCTTCTCTCCAGGTGCCACAACAGGCCTCTTATTTAATATGGAATAGCTATTTCTACACTGTTTCTGCCCATGTCTCCATCTGAGGGATTTTGTGGTGTGCCTGGTGGACCCAGGCAATCACAATCTGGGCTTTTTTATTTTTTCTTGCCTGTTACTGAGAAGTTAGATTATCAGGCGGTGGACACTCTAGGAAGAGGGTACACAGATTTTTTGTTACCAAGAGTTTCTAGCTTAACTTTAATCCACAGCAACTCACTTTAGGGGGAAAGGCACAACAGTCTTCCTTATGATTGTTCATTTTGTCTTTGTGATTCTTAGGACCATGAAGAGACTTGTTGAATTGCTTTCATTTGACAACTGAGGACAATGAAGTCCCATAGTGACTTGTAGAGAGCCCAGCGAATTGACAAAGCTGACATCTGATCTGATTTCCGTCCTGGGATTCTTCGTACTGATCTTTCTTATTTCATTTATTTAACGCAGCAACTAAAATTTTAAAAGTGCCTACTACATACTACGGAAGAAGCAGGCTTTGGCCATCTTATCTTGTTCAGTCCACCCACAGAAACCATCTGTCCAGTCATACCAAAATAGTGTTGTGTTTTCCAGTCACTTCACCTTTGCTCCTGTCCTGTCGCATGCTTGGACTGCCCTCCCCTAGCCCTCTGCTTAATGAAACATAAGTATCCTTTAATCTCAGGCTCAACAGTCCTGTCTTATATTGCTGTCCTGATTATGACAGCAAGAAGTAAATTTCTCTT
Source organism: Cephalopachus bancanus (assembly GCA_027257055.1). Lineage (NCBI taxonomy): Eukaryota > Metazoa > Chordata > Mammalia > Primates > Tarsiidae > Cephalopachus > Cephalopachus bancanus. The sequence goes on along the minus strand of JAPVLO010000264.1, from coordinate 264,978 downwards.
GCTTGAAACGCAGTTAATAAAACAATGGGCAGCTTTGACACCATCATATTCTGCCTTTGACTGAAGTGCTTTGCAGATGAATTTTATCTCCCCAACTAAACTGTGAGCCTGCAGAAGGCAGAAACTGTGTTCCCTGGATCTTAGGATTCCCTGTGGTCTTACAAAAGGTATAAGTTTAGGCGGGTGCGGTGGCTCAAGCCTGTAATCCCAGCACTTTGGGAGGCTGAGGTGAGCGGATTGCCTGAGCCCACGGGTTCAAGAACAGCGTGGGCAACTTGGCGAGACCTCATCTCTACAATAAATAAAAAAATTAGCCAGGCGTGGGTAGCTCGTGCCTGTAGTTCCAGTTTCTTGGACGGCTGAGGCGGAAGGATCTCCCGAGCCCAGCAGGTCGACATTGCTGGACCGCGAGCAGGGTGGCCATAAGTGTGCCACTGCACTCCAGCCTGGGTGACGGAGTGAGACTCCAACTCAAAAAAAAGGCATAAACTTAATATTTATCAAATGAATAAATGAGACACGGGGAGAGTAAGTGGCTTCCCCAAAGTGTCGGTGTTGAGAGTTGAATTCAGAACGCCAGCATCTGATCTCTGTGCTCCTTCCACCACCTCGTGCTGAAAGCAGTGTTTCCTCTGTGATTTGCCTCTTTGTAGGCCAAACATGGATGGAAATAGGCTGTTTCATAATGTAAAACATATTGACCTGTTCAGACAGAATAGAATAGTTTAAATGACTGGGCTTTAAAACTGAACTTCCTGCCGGGCTCGGTGGCTCAGCCTGTAATCCCGCGCCTTTGGGAGGCTGAGGTGAGTGGATTGCCTGAGCCCGCGGGTTCGAGACCCGCCTGGGCAGTGAGACCTCATCTCTACAATAAGTAAAAAAATCAGCCAGGCATGGTAGCACATGCCTGTAATTCCGGCTACTCGGAAGGCTGAGGCGGAAGGATTGCTGGAGCCCAGCAGGCGAGGCTGCGGTGGCCGGGAGCGGCCACTGCACTCCAGTCTGGGCGACTGAGTGAGACTCCAACTCAAACACACACACACACACACACACACACACACACACACACAAAACTGAACTTCCTGTGCTGTTGGCCAGCATGAAATGAGCAGCCCCTCCCAAGGATGCCTTCTTTTGTGAACTTGAATAGATTCTTACCATGAGTGGTGTGAGAATAAAGTATAGTGCCATGAGTGTGCCTTCATGGACAAAATGAAGAGGAGAATGAAGGAGTGACCAAACACTGTCTTCTTTCAATTATCCATTCATTATTTCTGTAAGCATTGACCAAGCATGCTCTGTTTACTGGGTTAGATGGCATGGATACAAAATTACAAAATCTCTGTCCTCATGAAGTGCCAATCTAGTGACCATCTATGGCCACTGCAGACAGTAAATAATCTCAAATTTACTAGATAATTGTTCTCATTCTTCTTTTTGTTTAACCTGAAGAGCTGAATTAAGGGTGGAACTCCAGATATCATTCTGAAAATGAAATGTATACTGACTATGTAAATGGTATACTGAATCAGTCTTTATACTGATGTGTAACAAAATAGAGATCATATGCTTATAGGAGCCTCTCAAGAAGCTGCTTGGAGTGGCAATAGAAGGCTGAGACTCCCAAGTGACTGTCAAGTAACAACAGAAGTTCAATCACCCACCTACAAAGAGGGCTGAGGGTGTTGGTCAACTGCAGAGGTCTTGGTCTGCTGAGCAGAGCATACAGGCTTGAGTCAGAGCTCAACTGTTCCAGCCAGTGGAGAAGAGACCGATCTTATTCGCTTTCCCATGTGCTTGGTCAGGCTGTCTTTAAATAAATAATAACCACATATTTAAATAATATGGACTTGAGACAATACCAATTGTCAGAAAGCTGTCTTGGTCTAACCTTGTTTATCTGTGTCAATTTCATTTTCAAAAGAAATGAATCATTCCTTGGGCAGTAACAGAAGCCACAGAGGAACCCAGGAGTCTCCACCCAGTCTTACATCCCATGTGTTAACATCCCACTGCAAATAGTAATTCATTCCATTTGTTTATTTATTGGTGATAATTATCTGCATTGCTCAAATAACTTCCTCATCTAAATTAAATATTAGGCTATTGAGTCAGCAACATCAGTTTTCTGAATGTGATACTTCTCTGAAGTCCAAAGGGGAGTCAACAAATCAAGCAAAGACTGGTTGCCTCCTTCCTTCCAGACATTGTGCTAGGTACTGGATGTCACAGTAGGGAAGACCTAGGATGGTTCATTCAGAAGATTACTGTAATAGACAAACCAAGAAACGTCTTTGTGGAAAGGCAAAATAAACCTCAGTACATCATCTTTACAAAAGTGTGGACATACTCTAAGTAGCTCCACTCCCTTCAACAATTCATTGTGATTTCTTTCTCTATGCGGTTATCTATTTATTCTGTTCATGCCTCTAGCACTTCTTGGTATGAAGAATTTATAACCCAAATAGTATAGTAGACTTTCCCTTTACATGTTCCAAAATTACTTCTTTCAGTATTCAAGGGATCTTTCTTCCCTTTAGTTTTAGTGTTAGATAATCATCTGGTGAACCATTCCTGATTACACAGTATATAAACTTCATATTTTCATAAAATGTGCTCATGTTCCTGTTCAGTCTTCCTTCCAAAGTGCTTTCATCCCCTGTAGTAAGTCATCAGTTCCTAAGTCATTTCTAAGGTCTTTCTGGAACTTTTCTAGCTCTTCACGTTTTTATTGATGTGTATGATTGCCCAAAGAGTAGGCAATAAACACACAACATGTAGACAATGTGATTCTGTATATATCTGGTTGTTGTTTACATAATTCTTTAATAATACGTTGGCAAGTATTTCACACATCTATTTATGTGTGAAACTCATGTTTCTTATGCAGACATTTCCTTGCTGCATAAACTTCCTTTCTGCAAAAACAAACAAAACAGCCCTACTGTAGCAAATACCTGTCTAGCACATTCTTTTAAAATGCCTTATCTGCTGCTACATTTTCTTCCCTAATTTTGGTTTTCCATATACCCTTAAGCACTCATCTATGTAAACAAAACAAAGCAAAACATAACATATCCCTCCTTTTCTCCTGTAAACACCAAACAACAAACCCTCTCCTTATTCCCTATGTATCCCCATTTCCTCTTTAACTATTTCTACTCCCTCACTAAACCACATTCTCTCTTCTGGCCTGTAGGAATTCTTTCTCATATTTTTTTCACATGGCATGTGTTAAAAACATAACAAAAAGAAAAGACTTCCCATTTCCCAGCTAATGTATAGCTTTAAAATCAAATACATTTTAGTAACGAACAGTACTTTCTGTGTATGGAACTTAAGGATATAGCATTTAACGTTTCATGCTTCACAGATGCCAATTACAAAACTTGTATTTAGGCTAGACTTAACTATTTTAAAACTGGACTCTACAACATTGGATCTGATGTATCACAGTGCCTCATGTATATAAAATATATAGTAAATACTTGGTGGGTCTTTACTCTGACAACTACATGAGACATGCCCCACTATCCTGTAGGTTGTGCTTGTTAATGCAGATGTCTGGTGGAAATTTCATTAGTTCTACAAATGCTTTTGATGATTGAACGGAAATCATGCAACGGACTGGTTAAGGAATGGACTGGAGTATATGGTTTTGAAGGTTTTAGGAGGTAAAAGTCGATAGTCAATGGGCTAATATTCCATTGAATTCATACACGTATGAGAGCAATATACACTCAAGTAAATTAACAAGTTCTAGAAACTGATGCTTTTAAATGTTTCATTGGTGTCTCTTCAAATAAGACCACATTGTACCCATTCACTCAGGAGAAACTTTTTAAAAAATAGATGAAAATTGATAGTAAAGTGGACTCCAGGAGGTCTTAAATCTTTTATTAAGCTGGGCCACTCTAAGTATTTTAGTCTAGTCTACAAAACCATCATTGGCCTAGAACTCCTCCAAAGAAAGCTTCTACTGTGTTTCACCCTGAATTTTCTAGTAGCAGGTTCAATGCCAGACAGCTGCACAGAGGTGTAGGTGGGATCATTACCTTCACAGAATTAGGCCACTGAGTAGGTAGCATCATATTTCAGTGAATTGGAATTGACATAAAATTCACAGGGACAAATGCTGACTCAAGCGTAAGGAAGAAGACTGCTGAATCTAATATTCTAAAATATATAGTCAACAACGAAGAACCCATCCACATAGCAATCTGTAAAGATAAGTCCAATCCAGAATGTTTTCTCCTTTTACCTTAAATATCTGCACTAGCTGGCTAGACAATACTGTCAGTTCCTAATATTAGAGGTCTTGGATTCATTGTTACAGTATAGGCATAAACTAAATACGAGGTTCAAAAAAGCTAGTATTTTTTGAGAACATTAACTAAATGTCCTGTCAGAAGCTGCTTTGTTAATGAAAACCCTATTGAAATAGAAGAATATAATAAAAGCCAACTGTCTTTCCCAGCTGACTTGATTTTTGAAGAAAGCTGAAGAAACACAGACACGTGACCTGTGGTTTGAGAGATGCCCAAATAAACTCCTCCAACATATTTAGATCCAAACATGGTCCTACAGAGATCTGCAATTTCTGTTTCAAAGATGCTATGGCTTACAGAAGGATTCATGTACATTTTCCTCTGATTAGGACTCTAAAGTCAGCATGTTCCCCTGTCCTCCAGCTGCATTAATCAACTCAGAGCAGTCTATGAAGATTCTGTAAAGAGTCAACAGAACTTAAAATCCCACCAGCCCTTTTTAAACAAAGCCCTTTGATACTATTTGCAGAATTGTGGCCCAGAATGAGAAAGCATAGGATGTACAGCCTCTTCCTGGAATGTTCATAGTTTTCCTTTTTCTAGGAACAAGATGTCTTTATTAATGTAAAGCAAATGTCTACAGGAAGCATGTCATCCTCCAAGAAATAAACTTCAAAACACTAGCAGAAGGGAATAAACCAAGGACCTGCATGTTATTGATGCCTATGCAGGGAGAAGTGAAGGGAAGGACAGTGTATCCAAAGGATCTGGGAAGAGAAAAGCCCTTCAAATAGCCAATAGGTATTCAAAGGCTCATGTGATAACAGCAGCTGAACCCAGAGGAATTTTGCTTTTTTCAGTGGTGAATAAATGCATGAAGCCTACCATGAGAAGGACTAAAGGGGTTAGAATATTCTAACCCCTTTTCTTGAGACTGAAAAGCCAAGGTATCCTTCCATGACAGAGTCCCACGCTGAGAAGAAACTTTCGGGAGTAGAATCAAAAACTGAGCTTGATTAGGACAATAGAGACAAAGGAAGAGAACTGTTGTATTAAAAGAGGGAGAAGAATAGAGCCAGGAAATCTCAGAAAGCCAGTCACTTTGTTTCTGAACACTTCAGAAAAGCTTCAAAACAAGAACTTCTGGAGGTTAGCTTTTCTGACTTCTGAGCCATGACTTTTAACAAAATCATGCCTCCTGCTAAAAGTTTAGAAGAACTAACTTTACATAGAAATGAACAATAGAAAAAGATCAAGGTCACATGCAAAGATTATTAGATAAAAGAGAATAAGGAGCTTAGTAAGGCAAGTCCTCAAACAAGATCCAAACCTTAATCTACTATTTCAAAATGAAATGGAAGACATTAGAAAAGTTATATAACACATGAAAGCAAAACATAAATCAAAATTAGAAAAACTCAGAAAGGAAGAGAAAGCTAAGGAAAGGTTTAGAAATAAAAGAAAAATGTAGTTTAGAAATAATATTAAATTAGAAAAACAAAAGAGTAAATACACAAATATTACTTTAAAATACACATAAGGTAAGAAGGAGGAAAATCTATAAAATCTATATTAAATGAAGAAAGAAATTAAAAGATTCAGGAGAAAATGACAAATATCTGTAGTAGGCAAAGAAGATACAACATACAATAATAGGAGTCCCTGAATCAAAACTCAAAGCAAGAACAAATATATTTTTTTAAAAATCAAAAAACTATCCTGAAATTTAAAAAGATTCATATAGAACTACGTGTAGCCGGGCTCGGTGCTCAGCCTGTAATCCTGCACCTTGGGGAGGCTGAGGTGAGTGGATTACCTGAGCCTGTGGGTTCAAGACCCGCCTGGGCAACTTGGTGAGACCTCATGTCTACAATAAATCAAAAATTAGCCAGGCATGGTAGCGTGCACCTGTAGTTCCAGCTACTTGGAAGGCTGAGGCAGAAGGATCGCCAGAGCCCAGCAGGTCAAGGCTGCGGTGGCCGGGAGCTTGCCACTACACTCCAATCTGGGCGACAGAGTAAGACTCCAACTCAAAAAAAAAAAGAAAGAAAAAGAAAAAGAAAAGAGAACCAAATGAGAAAATGTAACTCTTGGTAATATACTGACTTAGGTACAACCAGCATGGTTGTACTAAGCTTGTTGCATTTGTAAAAACCTATAGGACTACATTTGAATTGGAACATCCAATGAACTCGAAAGGTATTTTATACTTAAAAACATATAATATTTGTTAACCCTGTCCACTGAAAGGCTTAGAAACCATGACCAACACGGTAGTGATGAACCTATTTAGCGCCTGGTTTTGAAATACCATTTCCCATTCAAAGAAATCAGGGCTTGTTGGAGAAATGATAGATTCCAGGTGTGGGGCATGAGATGTACAAGACGAGCCTAGAAAATCCTGTCATATTAGATAGCAATGAAGCTATCTGAGACTACTTGGGTCATGGCAAAAGGTTTCAAGTGCCAATGGAAAAGGCTCTTAATAGTCAAAGATGGGACAAACTGAGCTGCAACAAAGATCATTGCAATGTCTTGAAACCCACAAAACATGCTGAAGACATGTTCAAATACATGAGTTCAGGATAACTAAAATAAAAAGTCATCTTTGTAAGATATGAGGAAACATTTGTTATCCTGAAAACTGGTAAATAAAAGAATCAAGCACTTACTCTGCTTTTCCCAAAAAAACAACAGACAAGGGCAAGTATCTTTTTACAGAACTATTCCAGTTAGTAAATAAAAAAATAATAGAATTGGAATATTCCCATAATAAATTAATAGACCTAGGCCTTGGGTATCAATGTCTGCTAACGTCACAAAGAGAAACAACCAGAGATTGTGTGCCTTGAGATGAACTGCCCATCATCGCCTTGCCAGAGGAATCAGACCAGTGTGTTATCAAGCCTCCAAATCCAGCTGGCGGTTTGCAGTTAGTGTGGACTGAAGATGTTGAACTGCATCAGGAATGAGCAATCAGCAGCATCCAGGCTGCAGGAAACTCTAGGCCCGATACCCCGGGTTCTTTAGCAGGTAAATTGAATGGAATACAAAAAGTTTGATGGGAAAAACTATAGGTTCAAGAGATTAAAGGATCTATGAAAGTTTTTAAAAATGAATAAAACTATAGGTTTAGGCATGTCAACTGGGTGGTCAACCCCCCCAAAAAAATAGAAGACAGTGATTTCCATAGAAATCAGTATAGTGGTTATTGACAGGAGACAGTTGTGAGTGCATGGAAGGCTTCTGATAAAATTTCTGTTTTTTGATCTGGGTGAGCTTTAAAACAGTGCTGCCTTACAACAATCTGTTAAGCCTTATATTGGTTTTGTTTGTTTTTCTATATCCATCCAAATATGCAGAGATAGGTGTATCCATTGCAGCATTGTTTGTAATAGCTAGAAAATTGGGGGTCGGAGTGAAAATAAATGTTTATTAGGTAGGGACTTACTGAATAAATTATGGTATGACCACGCAATGGAATATTATGCAGCCAAAAAAAATTGAGATAGGTCTATATGGGTTTGTTGACATATCATTAAGTTTTTAAAAGAGCAAAGTATAGAATAATATTATTATGATTCCATATGCAAAAAAAAAATACATTATGTTTGCATTGAAAACATTTGGAAGGCTATCTATGAATCTGTTCAACTCATTAGCTATGGAGATAGAGTGGAACCAGGGAAGGGGGTTCAAGGATGTGAATTCACTTACCATTTTATATGCTTTGATAGTCTAAAAATGAACATCATATTTTATTCTTATAACTTTTTAAAACCTAGTTTGATTTTTTAAAAAAATATTGTGCCCTTTATAGTCATTTCAATGAGTGATAGGCCATAGAAAGTGAGGTTTGATAAAAAAGAAAAAGCCACTGTTTCTTTATGAGAAAATGGAGTTCGTCCTTCTTTATTTACAAATTCTGAGTTGTTACAAAGTTGGTAACTGACTGGGACTACCTTTGGGAACCCCAAGTCCTAAACCTCTTTTTTCCCCTCTTGGATACGAACGCAAGTATTTCTTTTCTTTTCTTTTTTAATTATAAAGCTGTAGGGTACAATTCAGGGTTGAATGCAAGTATTTCTGATGCTCAGTTTCTTCCTTCCTTCCTTCTTTTTTTTTTTTTTTTTTTTTAATTGGGCTGTTGCCCAGGCTGGAGTACAGTGGCATGATCACAGCTCACTGAAGCCTCAACCTCTGGGGCTTAGGCGATCCTCCCACCTTGGCCTCCCAAGTAGCTGGGACTACAGGTGCATGCCACCATGCCTGGCTAATTTTTTAATTTTTTTTGTAGAGATGAGGTCTTGCTATGTTCCCAGGCTTGAGACTCAGTTTCTAAAGGAGTGTAGTCAAGTGCCTGGCGTATGATATCTTAATAGATCCCCAATAAATACAGTTGAAGCCGTTCATTTAACAACTACTTGTTGAGTACCTACTCTATGTTAAACCTTGTGATAGGCACTGGAAATACAAAGAAAATCTGACAGATAAAGCTCTGGCCCTCATAGAGCTTACATTGGACATGTGAATGGTTTCTCCATTGATTTCAATAGTTTTCCTGCTGACTAAGATGATCTGGATTACTCAGTAACATATGAATCATGCAGGTAATTAAAGTCATTTACTGATGAATACAAGAGGCCAGAACATATAGATTGCTGAAGCATTTTTCTCCAAAGAAAGTATTTTTTGTTGTCTTAAAGACAGCAGTTTACTATTTCTATGCTATAAAAGGGAAGAATGAAGTAATGGATGTAGTGGGCAGCCTTTGAGATAGCTCTTACCGATTCTGCTTCCTGGTATTCACACTCTTTTATAATACCTTCCCCATGAGTGTGAGCTGGTCCTGGTGACTTGACTCTCATAAAGAAAACACTACTCCAGTGATGGGTGTCAACTCGGAGATAAGATTGCAAAAGACCATGACTTTGTCTTCCTCGCCCACTCTCTTGGCATTCCCTCTCACTTACTCTGAGAAAAGCCAGCTGTGGTTTATTGGGAATTGTGGAGAGGCCTGCATGGCAGGGGCATGGAACTAAGGCAGCCTTTGACTCCCAGAGAATGAGGAAGTGAGGTCCTCAGTCCAACAGCCCACAGGGATTGAGAACCTGGTAGGTCCTTGTCTCTCTGAAGTTCGAAGTGGGCTTTTTAAAAAATTTGACTTTCTTACCTTTTACCTTTTCTGGCATGAATTTTCACAGTCTCATCATTTATTTGAAACTTTAACTTGAACGTGATTTTTTGGCCAGGCTCAGTGGGAGGCCGAGGCAAGTGGATTGCCTGAGCCCGCAGGTTCAAGATCAGCCTGGGCAACTTGGCGAGACCTTGTCTCTACAATAAGTAAAAAATTAGCCAGGCATGGTAGCGTGCACCCGTAGTTCTGGCTACTTGAAAGGCTGAGGCAGGAGGATCACCAGAGCCCAGCAGGTTGATGCTGGGGTGGCCATGAGCGTGCCACTGCAATCCAGCCTGGGCAATGGAGTGAGACTCCAACACACACACAAAAAATTGATTTTTGTAAGAACCATCTGGACTCTAATTGATTATTTTATACATGTATTAATTATTCCTATACTCTTCTGTTGTTCTTCATTGTCTATGTTCTACCTTTCTTTAGAGGTTTCTTGAATTTTCCTGATTTTGGTAAGAGCATAAGGATCTACTTAAGTAAGGCCTCATATTGTTCCCATTTTCAACATGCTTTCTTTTTTTCTGGCTAGAACTACATTTTAAAATATTATAGTCATTGCTCTAAATGCTTGTGCGTGACTTCCTTTTATTTCTCATTTAATTAAGAAAGAATAAATTCTACTTTAAGAGGTGACTATTTTCAGTAGTTTCTACTGAGAGAAGACTATTTGCATTAATTTTTTTGTAGAAATTTCAGATTACTTAGTTCTTTGATTAACATACGTAATCCAGATTTAGGAGGTCTCAAATTAGAAGGAGGCCTCCCCCTACTCACCAACCATAGTGATTCCTTGGCTGTATGGGAGAATTTACAAGGATAAGAGGAAAGGGAGTGTTTGGTACCATTTTACTTTGTTTTCCAAGCTCTGAGAAAACCTGTTTGGTGTGAAATACAAAGTGCCCCAAAGATTATTTAGACTGAATCAATAGCTTAGGCTCTTTAAGTTGCAAAACAAACAAAAAATAGAATAAAAACAAACAAAAGCCACACTACTTTTCTTTTTCGTTTAAAGAGACAAGCAAGCCACAGCAAGAAAATGTTCTTAGAAGAACATGACAATTTATGTCTTCTACCAAGAAAAAGATATAAGCCTGTAATCCTAGCACTTTGGGAGGCTGAGGCAAGTGGATTGCCTGAACCCGCAGGTTTGAGACCAGCCCAGGCAACTTGATGAGACCTCGTCTCTACAATAAACAAAAAAATTAGCTGGGCATGGTAGTGCGTGCCTGTAGTTCTGGCTACTTGGAAGGATAGCCAGAGCCCAGCAGGTCAGTGCTGGGGTGGCCATGAGCGTTCCACTGCGCCCCAGCCTGGGTGATGGAGTGAGACTCCAACTCAAAAAAAAAAAAAAAGAAAGAAAGAAAGAAAAAGAAAAAAGGTCAAATAAAGACTTTCAGAGCTCAAAAATCTGGTAGCTCCTGTCCTGGGTTTTCACTTGTACTAAGTATTTTGCCTTTTTATTATTTTCCAACTGTAGCTTCATCTTGATGTGACAAACATACTCTTACCAATCAAACAACAAAAACAACTGCATGCGAGATTTTTTAAAAATTCTCTTTCGTTTTGTTTAACAGTAACTCCAAAAACACACATGGCCCCAGATGTGTGGTGTTACTCTGAATTGTTCCTCAGACATCAGATACATGTCCTTGGGGATGAAAGAAACGCTTTTCCAACTTAGAAGAAAATACTCAGGGATCTGGGAGAAGAAACAAAATGATTTTCAAGGTGCCATCGACCCTTCTCAATAAAACATCCCCAGTGGGACAATATGGAGCCCAGAAAGTGCTGGTGTGGGAAAAATATGGCAAAGATGACTGGCAAAGTAAACCCTTGGTGAATTCAGCCCCAAGAGAGCAGATTTCCTATAGTGAGCAAGATTTGCCTAGGCTTAGTTTCAGTCAATGATAGAGATCCAAATTTTAAAAACTAATGGTCATCTTGCCACCGATGGCTCCTGGGGATCTTTAGAATATGGTCATTCAACTTAAACTTGGAGCCCCTACCCTGCCATTATTTTATGAAATGTAACTGTCCAGGTCATTCCTAGAGCTTCTTTCCTACTCACTGAGGGATCTGGCAGGGACTAGGTTTCTTAAGAAGCATTAGATCATCTGAAAGCTCTTCCTATCATTAATTTACATGGGCAAGTCCCAATCTGCATGGCCTTTTGGGTTCAACCCTCTGCTATTTTCTTGAAAAAAGGGACCCTTTGGTAGAGACTCAGTCTCCCTGAGGCACCTATGACAAGGGGTACTGCCCAGAAGATGGGTGACATCCTTGCTGCTTGTGGAATCACAGGTCTTTTTATTTTAGGAATATGTAGCTCTCCTCAAACTCTATTCTCCTCAGTAGGTTTATTCAGAATGAAGGTCTGGAAGTCCAGCCACAAGGCTCTCCTAGTCCAGAGTCAGTTAGAATGGGAAAGAGAAAGGAGAAAACACACAGAGAGAACATAAATCAACATCCCCAAAGTTTTTTCTAAAAGAAATTCTTTTCATTTTAGTGTTTTAGAGATGAGGCAACTGAGACATGAATGTAATGACACGACCAAAGGCACACAACTAGTTACCTATGGTGACACCACTAGTTACTGACAGTTACTGACAGCCAATAATAATTGACTCCTTCTATTACACTGTAGTGACTCTTTATTCTAATTTCTAACCTCTGTTCTATTTGTAATCTGCCCTTGTGAAATGGCACTTAGGTCTCTGCACCTAGAGTTTTAGGCATATTGGGAAACCTCTTTCAAACTTGTTGATCTGCTCGAGGCTGAATTATTTGTGATAGCGAGAATTACTCCACCCTGGGGCGTATCCAGCAGGCTGAGGGGTTCAGACACAAATCACACTGTGTTCTGTTCTTCCTGGCTCTTGATATTTTCCCACAGGAGAAATCAGTTTCCTGAGAATCCCCAGGTTCCAAAAGGCCATCCTAAGGGAGGAAGGCAAAGTTCCACTGGTCCAATCACCCTCCACAGACACCTATAGGATGAGGTGGGGGAACCTGATTCTTCCCGTGGCTATGAGCACATGGACCGGGCGTTTTGGGGAAGGCAGGTTAATAAGCTACTTGTATGTCATTGTCTTTGGTCTTTCTCAGCATCAGCTGGCGAGGCCATGTCCTTCTACTCCCTCTAAGAATCACTGTTCAGCTGCATCGGAGCAAGAAGAGGAAGAGGGAGTACTACTGCGTCTAGCTTTGAGAGTAGTCATGACTGTATTAGTGTGCAAATGACATGTTCCAGTGGGTGGTGTTGGAGTGCCCTAGGTTATCTAGATATATACATGGTCTAATCCTTCCTCTTACTCTTTCTTCCAATAATGAACTGTGAGAGAACAGGATGTACTATTATGCTTTATAATTCAGGCAGACAACACAGGTATTGGCTCACCTGATTTTTTTTTTAATTGAGGGTCTCACTCTGTCACCCCGACTGGAGTGCAGTGGCACAATCATGGTTCACCACAACCTCTAACTCCTGGGCTCAAGGCACATACCACCACACCAAGTTAATTTTTTAAAAAAAATAGAGATGAGGTCTCGTTATGTTGCCCGGGCTGGGCTTGAACTCCTGGGCTCAAGCAATCCTCCCACCTCAGCCTCCCAGAGTGCTGGGATTACAGGCATGAGCCTTGGTGCCCAGCATGGCTCACTTGATTGAATATGATTGACTACCTTTTTTTTTTTCAGTCAATCTGGCAGAAGAGAGTTGGACTATTGTGGGAGTTGCATCGGCCCTTCCAACACTTTCTGTCCAATCCATTAATCAGCAGCAGCATTGCCAAGGGACCAGTTACTTTGCTGTAGCACAAAGAAGTCTTGGTTGTGAGTGGGTTGACTGGGAACAAAGTTCTATCATTCCAATTCCGATAGATTCGTGCTGAATCATTGCGAGGTTCTTCTCCGTCTCCATCTCCACAAATCACTTGGTAGACGAACAGTTCAACAAACGTTGGCCTCTGAACGCAGGTTTTTCTTGCAGTGGGGCGCAGAGGTGTGGTGACAGCCAGGAAGGAGGCCAAAATTAGATCTGACTGAATAAGTGAGGAGAAGACAACCACGGTGTAGGTTCTTGTGGTGCCTTGGGGACTTCCCTTCCTCGTGCTGTTGCCTTCCGCCCCTCTCTTCGCCAGCCACCTCTCTGTAAGCAGTTTCCCTCTGAATGTCCCACCAGTCACTCATGCTCTTCTGACACCCTTGGCCTCCTCCTCCTCCCAGATTCCTGTGACTAGCCGGATGGCGTTCTTGCCTTCTCTAGGGATTTAAAACCTCCTCTCTCTCAAGCCTTTTCTGCCCAAATTCTCCACCTTCCCTCAATTCCTACGTAGATAGCATTCTACTTAGGTTAGATGACCTTTTCAAAAATGTTGTGTGTATTTCCTCTAATCCCAGACACCACATAGGTAGGATATTAGCATCGCAAGAATGTTTGGACAGTATCAAATGTAAATATTGCTTTTCTGTTTGTGATTCTCTGAGAGGTATCCAAACAACTAATGGAAACAAAAGTTTTTTAAGTTTTAAGTAAGCACACTTGCTTTGATGTCAGCAGCCTTAATGTTGCTTCTTGTCAGCTTTCCACTTGGTAGAACGATGCTTCCTAAAGATGCACTTTTGTGAGGTCTCTTCAGAACCAGCACAGACCTAGCCAAATCATGATTAAAATTCTTGCTGTCTGCTCCTTTTGCCAATACAGTCCTGTATTTTCCACTTGTTGGAAATATATCCGTGTGTTAATGTTTGACGAAACCAGGAGTTTTTTTTTTACTATTACAAGCTCAGTGCTTCTCTTCCAGAATGCCAGCATTCATAATTTTTAAGCCTCAAACTTTTAAGAAATGGAAACAATTGAATTTTGCTGCATTTTAAAGTAGAAACGGTCACATTACACAGCTAGACATTTCTATCAACGATGGATCAGCAATAACATTATTTATGCTTTAAAAAAATGGGTCCTTCTAAATTTATGCCCGTGTACCAGTCACAAGCTGTATTTCTAATACATTCTTTAAATTTGAACAACTTTCTCTCTTTGTTCCAGAAATGCTGATTGCTATAATTCAGAAATTTATAGAAATTTGAATTGAAGCAAAATGTTTCAAAACGCAGGCAGACATAAATTATATTTATTACTACGAGGAAAACACTCTGAGTTGCAACATCTCTTACAGGAAAGTTTTTGAATTTTTTAGATATGACTAATACAGATTTATGAGGTACAATTTCACCAGGAGAAAAAGTATTTTGGTGAAAACCTTTTTTCAATGTAAAATAGGAAATCACAAAAATAACCAAATGAACTTCTATAGAAATCATCTACAAACTTAACTGAACAAATGAAATTCATCAAACTTTAGAAAATCAAACATGAATATTTATTATTTAGCTTCTGGTATTGCGTTCTTTTTATTTTCCTGCAGAATTGTTTGTGAAATCTATTTTTTTGAAAGTATCCTATCTTAACATGTGTTGTTGATAACTTAATTCTAGTAATATGGTTAAAAGGGCTTTTTATTAAAAACCAGTTAATAAAACCAGGTTTTATTCTCACCCTCCTACCAACCAGGTTTGTGACTATGGTCACATCTCTTCGATACTTTGGACCTCTGTTTTCTCCTCTGTTCAACAGAAATGATAACTATGTGATCTCTCTGTCTGTTAACATTGTTGTGAGGATCTATAAGGTCTGAATTGTTAAATTACTTTGGAACTCTAAAGTGCTATAAACTATAAAGCATTCTGTTCATTATTACCTCAGAATTCCTCTCAGATTACATTGCTTCAAATGCATTATTTTGGAAAAGTACAAACTTGAATGCCATATGGAGTCCTTGTTGACACTGCAGATGTTGGTTAATTTTAGATTCTAGAAGAACAAAAGAACAGAAGCACTACCAGGCAAATTAGCCTCTCTTTAGCTTTTTCTTCGAAATCTCCTATTATACGAATACCAGACTAAAAATGGCAGACTAAATGTTATAGAAAATTACATCATTTGAAGCATTGAAATTCTGTATATCCAAGCCCTTTTGCAGAACATGGGTTTATTCCCTCCAAAGCAGATTGCCAGTGAATTTAATGCCATGAGATTAATTATGGTTATTCTTTAGAGGGCCAAGTAAAATAATTTTAATCTTAAACTTTAACTGCAAATAATACAGAGCCGGGGAAATATACGAATCTCAGGAAAATCACAAAAAGATAGGCAATCCATTTTGGTAGCCACAGTCTCTCTTGAACTAATGGGAAACTGAACTAAACTCAGCTAACCTTGAGCTCCTCTGAAGGTCTGGTCCTATTTCCAAGGGCATTTCTTTGCAGAAGAACAGGTGTGACAGATGTCCACATATTCATGACAACTGCTGTTATGGCTCCATCAGTCTGGGAAGACCTGTCCTGCTCACGTGTGCCATCTGTAAAACATCTTTTTGTAGCTTGTCAAATCCGTCTTTCTGCGTGCACATGCATAAGCAAGAGGTGTTTTTGTAAAATACATAGATGGCATCTGTCATTCTATCTTTTGTTTGCATACCATCCACTCACAAAATATACGTTGGAAAAAGCTGAGCATTTTGCAAGTGTTCTGTTTTTTTTTTAAATTAAGGAATCAATGAAACATAGGATACTACATATCAGAGTATATACAATAGGCTACCTGAAGTAGTTTAAAAATAGTCTCATTGATAGTCTCTCTATAGAGAGAGACAGAGGAGAAATATATATGGATATGGATATATATGGATATGGGTATATATGTACATATATAAGTTTTAAAACAAAATTTATTAGAGAAAGAAGAGAGAAAAGAAAGGGAGACATGCCAGAGTTGGGAGACTATTTTTTTTTCCTATATTTTTAATGACATTTTCCAGAGAATAATTCTGTCCCAAGATCGCTCACTAAGTCTTGGGGCCTTAAGACATTGAGGAAATATCACCCTAAGTAGAAATAATTTCCAAATAGAGGCCATAAATGTTTCACCTACAAAAATCTTGTTCCACTAAAAGAGGCAAAAATTACAAAAGATGTTTAAACCTATATTTTAATAAGTGCATGCCATATGATATATTTCAAAATATGCTCTCATGTGGATTAGAAATATTAAAAGCAAATCTAAAGAGTAGGTTTTATGACACTGCTCATTTTGGATGCAGTATAGACTGATTTTCCTTGGTCTTAATATTATTAATAATTACAATTAATATTACAATAGTAATATTATCAATTGTCTTCCGTTCTGCCCATATGCTACCTCTTTCGGTGCAAATGACCTAGCAAGTCAGATGCAACTTGATTCCATGTTTCATAGTTGTCTCAAATTGGAATAAAACTTTAACCCTCTAAATATTTTTTCCATTTGAAGAACTTTGGATAGTTCCAGATGACTGCAGTCCCGAACCAGAAAAGGATTCAAACAACTTCATTCACTGCTGAAAGTGAACTGAAACTGACCCCTAGCAAATTGATTTAATTCCCTCAGGTTGCCATCTGTTTGCTTCCTTCTTTAAGTTCACCAGTGGATTGGGTTTAGCACAGAAGTGGAGGAGGCGGGGAAGAGGAGGGAATTCTAGCTTGGTGTTCAGTCCATGGGTGTGCTGCTGTGGTGACATTACTGCTACCAAGAGCTGCGGAATCTGGGAATTCACTGGAGAAATCATTTTTCAAACCATGGGAACAGCATGAGTTCCATTTGTCTAATTTTGTTTGAAGATATTCACTAAAAATCCTCTGCCACAAATTAAAAAACATAATCCAAACAAATGGAACCAAAATGGTGAATTTAATGACTCATGCAACTGAATAATTTAGATTATCTTGTTCAGGTGAAGTTTGATCAGGGCTCAAACAATAGCATCCAGAACCTGATTTCTTTCCACTTCTCAATTCGGCATCGTCAGTATTGGTTTTTAGGTAAGCTTGCCCCTTGTATGCCCGATATGGATGCAAACTACTCCAGGGACTATCTGCAGCCAGGCTCAAATCCAGAGTTGACTTTTTCTTGAAGGTCCAGAATTGATTACTGTGGCCAGGGGAATAGAACATACTAGATGGTCTAGACCAAGGTCACATGCTTCATCCTTCAGGCAAAGAGGGAAGAACTAGGGATGAGGACATCGCTTCCTTAGCCAAGCCTATGGACTGAGAGTAAGAGAGGACCACCACAGTCCCCAGAAGAAAATGAGAGCATGGTCATTAGAACATGCTTTCTATAGATACTAGGACTAGATGCACAAATAATGTCATTGGATATTATTTTTCATGTAAGAAGGAATTCTGGGTATATTGTACAGTTAGAGCTCAAGTCTAACCAGCTAAAGAAAAAAAAAAGATAAAGACAGACTGTGGAATTTTTAAGTGAAACATTTAAAAAATGGAAGATGGTTTCAACTAGAGCTAGGACTAGATTCTCTTGAGAGAACTTGGACAGTTCTACAATTTGCAGAATTTGTGATTCCTGAAGAGCACTGGAGCTAAGAAAAGCTTTCCGGGTGGCTATTGATGTATCTTGTTAACCTTATGTTCTATTCGTACACACTTTCTCTTATGCTATAATTAAATAAGAAAAAAGCAAAACACCTCCAGACACATGGAATGGAACCAAAGAGAAATTCTATGTGGAAAGACAATTTCATATTCTAATCATGATAGTAGTATGGCTGGGCTAGCTTCGTAAGATAAATATGTATATACATACACATACACACACACACACACATATATATATATATATTTTTTTTTTTAAGTAGCAGCTCTCACTGCCACATCACTCATATACATTTATGTTCTGTATCTATTCTCCAAAATAACTCATGTAAGTTAAGTGTTCTTGGATTCTTCCATCCTGGTCTCATATATCTGGAATCTAATAAATAAGAAAGGGTCTTTTGGGAGTAGAGGAGGGAACAAGTATAAAGATAGAATATTTACCGTTATAAAGCAGATCTAATCACCAAGCCCTAAAATCAATTTTCCAAAAGCATCTAGGGGAAAACGAAGCATCACTGAGGGAAAGGAGAAGGGATTCTAAAGAAAAGTGACCAAAGGGCATTTGGTCTTGAGGCTAGGGCAGGGAATACCTTACAAGTTCTCAATTGCAAACTCATTTTCTCTATTTGAGACTTCATTCCAGATACACAGAGACACACACACACACACACACACACACGTATGGTGAAACGATTATTATTATTATTTTATTATTATTGAGTTGTAGTCTCACTCTGTTGCTCAGGCTAGAGTGTAGTGGCACGCTCATGTCCACCACAGTCTCGACCTGCTGGGCTCAGGTGATCCTTCTGCCTCAGCTTTCCAAGTAGCTGGAACTACAGGCACACACCACCACGCCCGGCTAATTTTTTTATTTATTGTGGAGGTGAGGTCTTGCCAAGTTGCCTGGGCTGGTCTCGAACTCGTGGGCTCAGGCAATCTTCTCACCTCAGCCTCCCAAAGTGCTGGGATTATAGGCATGAGCCACTGCACCCGGTCAACAATTATTTTTTTTATATATGGTGAAACACATATGTGTACATATATGGTGAAATAATTATTTTAGATGCATATATATGGTGAAACAATTATTTTGTTGCTTGAGTACATAGACAGTTCATGCAACCAGGGTAGAGGCTGTGAATGACTCACATTTCCAACTGGGAGGGAGGACTCCCTTGGTCTGATAATATCAAGCCAATCGGTGAATTAGGCTCGCTATCAGAATCAGATAGAATTTAGCATCCTCGTCCTTTCTGTGCCTCTCAGGATGCTTTCAAACAGCAACTGCTTTCTTAATTAAATGGTGGAAATCCTCAGGAAGGTCAGAGCAAGCCCTTTGGATTTAAGGATTCTCAAGACTTTACTACCTGTCACAAAACGTACTTGTGCAACACCATGGGAGTCCTTCAGGATCACACCGAGTTGAGGGAGTCAGGCCCTTCTTGGATAGTTTGTAAATCTGTTTTTTACGCTGTAAGACATCAACTTTGCCAGGTGGGGATGCTAAGGGGAAGGCAGAGTCAACTGGGACACACCCTTCCTGAAAGTATGCATGCTACCCAAGAAAGTGAGGGTCAGGCAGAAAAAAAAAAAAAAAGTGCTTGTGGATGCCAAATTAGGAAAACCCAAGCATTTTCTAGAGCTTGTAATTCATTAGCTGAGGGCACAGTCAAACTGAATTTCACTTTTGCTGGTTTTTCTTCTTCTTCTTCTTCCTTTTTTTTTTTTTTTGAGTTGGAGTCTCACTCTGTTACCCAGACTGGAGTGCAGTGGCCGCTCCCGGCCACCGCAGCCTCGACCTGCTGGGCTCCGGCGATCCTTCCGCCTCAGCCTTCCGAGTAGCCGGAATTACAGGCACGCACTATCACGCCTGGCTAATTTTTTTGATTTACTGTAGAGATGACGTCTTGCCAAGTTGTCCGGGCGGGTCTCGAACCCGCGGGCTCAGGCAACTCACTCATCTTGGCCTCCCAAAGGCGCGGGATTACAGGCTGAGCCACCGAGCCCGGCCTTCTTTTTTTTTAAGCATCATGCCAACTATTGCTGATTGCACGAGAGGCAGAAGAAATACTTTTAAAATGTTCCTTATTGGAAAAAACTGCAAAGATATAATTTACAAACCAAAGAATGAGGAGCTACTTTTAATGGAATGTGAAAGTGAATCTTTGGAAAATTGAGGTTCTAATTTGGAGTCATGCCATCTTCAAACATTCCTCTGGAAAATTTTATTAACGTTCAGGAGACTTCTAGGGATTTATCATGAGGATATATTTCCCAGGTTATCCATTGCAGCATTGTGGGTAATAAATAGCAAAGATTGGAAACAACCCAAGCATTCATCAATAGGGGAATGGTTAAACAAACAGTGGCATATCCGGCAGTGTGTAACACTATGCAGCTGTTGAAAAGAATGAGGAAGCTCTCTTAGTACTGATATAAAAGATCTCCAAGGTACATTGTCACAGGAAAGAGTAAGATGCAGATCAGAGGATACAATATGCTATCTCTTATGTAAGAAGGAGGAAGAGATGAAATAGAAGAATTGCTTGTATTTGCATAAAGAAACACTGGAAGGATACATAGAGAAACCGGTACACATAGATATCTTCACCTGTGAGGGTGAGGGGGGAGAATGGGGTGGAAAGGGTAGGGTGGGAGAGAGACTTTTCACTCCACCTTTTTACAGTAGTCCCCCCGATCCTTGGGAACACGTTTCAAGACTGCCCGTGGATAACTGAAATCATGGATGGTACCGAGCCCTATATATACTATGTCTTTTCCTTTAAATAAGTACCTATGAATTGGAGTCTCACTCTGACGTCCAGGCTGGAGTGCAGTGACACATTCATGGCCACCACAGCCTCTGACCTGCTGGGCTCAGGTGATCCTTCCACCTCAGCCTTCCAAGTAGCTGGAACTACAGGCATGCGCCACCACGTCCAGCTAATTTTCTTGATTTATTGTAGAGATAAGGTCTTGCCAAGTTGCCCGGGCTTGTCTCAAATCCGTGGGCTCAGGCACAGTATAAGATATTTTGAGAGAAAGAAAGCGAGAGAAAGACCACATTCACATAACTTTTATTACAGTATATTGTTATAATTGTTCTTTTATTTTTTCCTTTCTTTCTTTTTTTTGAGTTGGAGTCTCACTCTGTCACCCAGACTGGAGTGCAGTGGCCGCTCCCGGCCACCGTAGCCTCGACCTGCTGGGCTCCGGCGATCCTTTCGCCTCAGCCTTCCAAGTAGCCGGAATTACAGGCATGCACTACCACGCCCGGCTGATTTTTTGATTTATTGTAGAGATGAGGTCTCGCTGCCCAGGCGGGTCTTGAACCCGCGGGCTCAGGCAATCCACTCACCTCAGCCTCCCAAAGGCGCAGGATTACAGGCTGAGCCACCGAGCCCGGCTTTTTCCTTTCTTTTTTAAGCAAGGGTGTCACTCTGTCGCCTGACCTGGAGTACAGTGGCATGATCATAGCTCACTGCTGCCTCCACCTCCTGGGCTCAAGTAACCATGCCACCTCAGCCTTCCAAAGTGCTGCAATTATAGGTGTGAACCACAGTGCCCAGCCTAAAAACTTAGATGAGGTTGCTCCCAGCACTTTGGGAAGCTGAAGCAGGAGAATCGCTTGAGCCCAAGTGATTAAGACCAGCCCAGGCAACACAGCAAGATTTCATCTCTGCAAAAAAACTAAAAAAATTAGTCAGGTGTTGTGGTGCACACCTGTATTCCCAGCTGCTTGGGAGGCTGAGGTGGGATGGTCACCTGAGCCCAGGAGGTAGAGGCAGTAGTGAGTTGTGATCATGCCACTGCACTCCAGGCCAGGCGACAGAGTGACACCCTTACTTAAAAAAGAAAGGAAAAAAAAATAAAAGAGCAATTATAACAATATCCTGTAATAAAAGTTATGTGAATATGGTCTTTCACTCTCTTTCTCTCAAAATATCTTATACTATATAGATCTTAGAAA
The DNA here is from genome assembly GCA_027257055.1 of Cephalopachus bancanus. Classification (NCBI taxonomy): domain Eukaryota; kingdom Metazoa; phylum Chordata; class Mammalia; order Primates; family Tarsiidae; genus Cephalopachus; species Cephalopachus bancanus. Next base: position 243,050 of record JAPVLO010000264.1, on the reverse strand, counting down.
CAACAGCATACAATTTTTTTTCTTTCCTTAAGTTGGAAACTTTTACCTTTTCACTTAAAGAAGCACTTTTGGACTTCTCTTTGGCACATTCAAGTTGTCAGCATTCCCACTCTTGCGCTGTGAGGCCATTATTGAGTAAAACAGGGTTCCTGGAACAGAAGCACTGCAATGCCATGGCAGGTGATCTGATAACCTAGATGACTACGAAGTGACTAACAGCGGGGTAGATAGACAGCATGGATATGCTGGACTCCTGGATAGGACAAAGTGGGAAGGGGGTAGATTTCATCGCGCTACTTGGAATGACATACAATTTACAACTTACAAAACTTTTTATGTCTGGAAACTTCCACAAAATATTTCAGAACAAGGTTAACCACAGATAGCAGAAACCATGACAAGGGAAACCATGAATAAGCGGGGGTGATTGCATTTTGTTTTGATTTGTGAAACATGTGAGTTTATCAGTTAGTTTAAATAAATACTGAAAAAAAAAACTTAAGAGAATTCATTCTGTAGTCATTTGGTCGTTTCACAAAAGCTGTAGTTACTATTAAAACTAAATGAATTAAAACAAATTAAAAACAAAACAACAGAATCCACTCTCAGTCAAAGGCACCGTGTTGGTAGCATTCAAGCATAGGGCTGCAAGAGAAGCCTGATTCTCATTCTCATTCACTGAGCACCTTGCTTCTTCTTTCCAGTGCCTTCATTGTCCTTGGCTATTTTTTCATATCTTTCTTTCCTTTTCTCTTTTTTTTGGGGGGGTGGGGGTGTGAGAAAGCAGGAGTTTATTAAGAAGTTTATTAAGAAAAGTTCCCGACCTGATGTGGTGACTCAGTCTGTAGACCCAGCACTTTGGGAGACCGAGGTGAGAGGATTGCCTAAGCCCGGAGGGTTCGAGACGAGCCTGGGCAAGTTGGTGAGGGCTCGTCTTTACAATAAATCCCAAAAAATTAGCCGAGCGTGCCACTGCACCCCAGCCTGGGCAACAGAGTGAGACTCCAACTCAAATAAAAAAAAAAGAAAAAGAAAAGTTCCCAAGCAGGAGGGGACCCTCCTCTTCTCTTAAAAAGAAACAAGCTGAAGATTGTAGAAGATACCGCTGAACTAAGTGAAAGCTTCACCTAGAATGTGATGCACTGCATTTATTCACAAATGCTAAGAACATTCCCTTGTTATCTTCCCAAGAAGGGGAGCTCCTGATTCACTTGTCTGGCCTGGGCGAGGGGTTCCCTCTCGATGCTCTCATTGTAACCTCTGCGTGGTTTTGTCACTGTGCTTTAAACAGTTCACAGGATATGAGGCAGTCTTTCCCGCTACACCGTGAGCTTTCTGAGAGCAAGGGATGTGCCTTATTCACTGAGTTTTGTATTCTCAGAGCCTATCACAGTGCCTGTCACAGAATGGGCACTCACTCTATAAACTACTTCCATCCATCTAATTGTTTAGGCCCAGATCCCAAGAGTCATATTTAATGTCTTTCCCTTTTTATACACAATAATTATTATTTTAAAGATGCGGGGTACAATTCAGAGTTAGGTGCGTGTCTTTCCTTTAGTAACCCCATTAAATCCATCAGTCAGACCTCTCAGTTCTCCCTGCAAAGCACACCTCAAAAACCCCTCCCCTTCATCAACTTCAGCAACCATCCTATTCCAAACCACTAACATCTGTAGTCTGCACCAGAGAACATCTGCCTTCTGATCCTTCCCCCCTTTGCTCCCAGAATGCATTCTCCATATACAGCTAGGGCAGTCTTTTAAAAACACAAATCAAATCATATCACATCCCTACTTAAAACCCTTCAATGGTTTCCCACTACAATTAGATTATAACGTAAGCGCTTTAACCTGACCTTCAAAGCCCTGCATGGTCTGGCCCCCATCTGGTTCTTTGATTTCAGTTCCCACCACTACCCCTTGCTTCTGCCACACCACGCAGGCCTTCTTTCAGTTCCTCATGTCTACGTTGCCTGCTCCTGTCTCAGGGTCTCTGGGCCCGAATGCTCTTCCTCTGATTTTTGTATGTATGGTTGCCTCCTTCTCATCGTCGATACCCAAACACTTCTTCAGTGAGGCTCACTATAACCACTCCAGTTACATAACTGTTCTGTGATATTTGTAGTACCTTTTGTTGTGTTCGGTTTTGGGTGTGGCATGGGATCTTGCTATGTTGCCCAGCCTGGTCTCAAGTGATCCTCCCTTCCAGGTCTCCCAAAGTGCTGAAATTCCAGGTGTGAGCCACTGTGTCTGACCTATTTGTAGCACCTTTAACGGTATAGATGAAACATTTTATTTGTTGGTCTGTGCTTATTGCTTCTCACAATAATGTAAGTTTTATGAAGTCTCTTGTTTGTCTCTGATGCACAGTGCCCAGAGCAGGACTGGACACATAATGGCTCTAAAAAATAAAGGTCTTTCAAATTAAACATAGAACATTTATTTCATCTCTTCAGAGACTTTTTAATGTGACTAATTATAAAGGCAATAAACAATTCTAAAAAGAAATGAGAATATCTGAATGGTTTTTGAGGAAACAATGTAGAAAGTAGAGTTGATTGAGGAAATAATTGGGAGGATGTGATGCTACAAAAAATGGTGACTTATGTCATAAACCAATCTAAGGAACAGACAGGCCCAGGCACTAGGCTAGGTAGAAAGCCTATAAAGAGGACCAGACATTGGTTTTGCACTCAAGGCACTCAAAATCCATCAGGAGATGCAACTTTTTGTAAGTATACTATCTACATAGTGTAAATCACGTTTACATTTATAATTACTTCATTTGATCGCCGCAAGAGTCCTATGAAGTAGGGTATTGTGATAGTTGCTTTTATTACAAGTGAAATAACCGAGGCTCAGAGAGGTTATATGATTTACCTTGGATGACACAGCGAATAATAAGTGAGATTTTTAATTCAAACCCAGGTCTTCTGACTCAGTTCTCTTCTATTTTGCTACCATATCTGTTTAGTGTGATCAATGAATGTTCGATATGCTGCAGGAGGTTAAGTAGATCAGAGAGAAAGACTATTTTTTTTTTTTTTGGAGAAGTCTGGGAAGGCTTCACTGGGGAAAAGACATTTAAATGGTACTGTGAAAAATGAGGAGTTTTCAGGTGGAGGAGGAGGCATATTTCAGGCAAAGATTCAGTCAAAGGCACAGAAAGATGAAAATGAATAGTATACTCTGTAGTGGGGGAGGGGGAAGAAGTCCAGAGGGGGAGGTTGGGGCAATACTGTGAAAGATTTTCAATGTCATTTGTATGCAGTTGGGCAGTCCATGAAAGCATGGGACTGAAACAGTCAGATCTGGGCTTTCAAAAGAAAATTAGAGTGGCAGATTGGTGGATGAATTGGAGCATGAAGAAATAAGTGAGGAGTTTTTTGCAATCGTGCAAGCGCGATAAGTGTCTGAATGAAGATAGTGAAAATGGAAAGGATCTATTTAAAAATGCATGCGTGAGTTAGAATCCCTTATTGACCTTGGGAGGAGGAAGTGGGGGAGGAGAAAAGATTATTTTAGAAAATCTCTGGCGTAGATGACTTTGGTACATGAGATGACCTCAACCAAACTGGAGAGTACAGAAAAAGTGATTTGAGAAGGAAACGGTAGGTAGGCGATGGGAATTTTCTTGTAGTTAAGATAAAGCATTTGCTGTTAGTCATGTTTGGTTTGAGATGCTTGTTTGTAACACCTAGGCAGATATGTCAAGCAGGTGGCCAAAAATATGGGTACAGACCTCAAAGCTTAAAGCTGGAGTTCTAGATTTTAGAGTCATCAGAATACAAGTTATATTCCTATTGCAAAGAGGCACAAGGAAACTTTTTTAGGGTGACAGGAAGGTTCTGTTTCTTGTTTTTGGTAGTAGTTACAAGGGTATATATGTCTCAAAACAGATCAAACTGGTACACTTAAAATGAGTATATTTTATTGAATTCTAAATCCCTTTTTTAAAAAAGTCCACTAAGCCGGGCTCGGTGGCTCAGCCTGTAATCCCGCGCCTTTGGGAGGCTGAGGTGAGTGAATTGCCTGAGCCCGAAGGTTCGAGACCCACCTGGGCAGTGAGACCTCATCTCTACAATAAATCAAAAAAATCAGCCGGGCGTGATAGCGCATGCCTGTAATTCCGGCTACTTGGAAGGCTGAGGCGGAAGGATCCCGGAGCCCAGCAGATCAAGGCTGCAGTGGCCAGGAGCGGCCACTGCACTCCAGTCTGGGTGACAGAGTGAGACTCCAACTCAAAAAAAAAAAAAAAAAGTCCACTAAAAAAATAGAAGTGAACTGTCTTGTATGGCACAGTAAGTACTGGAGAGTTAAAAAAAATTGTTAATTGTTTTAGAAAAAAGAAGAAAATGGGAAACTGCTCTACACACATCAGTTAAAAACAAATGATTGGCAGCAGAGAGAGCTGCCATGGTTTCAGATGTTTCAGAAGCCACTACTAGATTCATTCACTCGTTCTCTCCCCAAACCACCCACCTCTATCCTCAGTACCCCCTTCCTCAGCCCATGCCTCCCAACTCATTGCCGCATGGTTGACTTCCCCATTTGGAGTAGCTGAGACAATAAGGGTACTTGAAGAATGCAATATGACTCATCGCTGAACAAGAAATCTTTCCTTATTGATTGACTTTAGGCTTTTGGCCAATTTGGCCTCCTTGTTTGGCACAGTTCCCTCAGCATCACTTCTGAATTGTCCTTTCAATGCTCAGCTTAAAATCTACTTTGTACAAGAAACCATTTTACTTTGATAGAAAGAGGTGAAATCCGATACCCACATTCAGCTACTGGTATGGACAAATTCACTATGAGTATACGGTCATCAAATTTGTATATTGATGTTGGAATCTCAGTTCTGTCATAGACTAAGTTTTAATGACCTTGAGGAAAACGAGGGTAATAAAACTTACCTTGCAGGGTGGTATGAATTAAGTCAGATAGCATATGTGAAAATGCCAAGTGTGGCATTGAGTCGGTGCTCAATATATGGCATATTTCTTGTCAAACCTGACTATGCCTTCTGAATTATTTAGTCTCTAAGTTTCTTGAAAGTAAAAGTGCTCTTTCCTGTGCTTTGTACTCTCACCCTAATTCAATGCCATATATCCTCAGGAGACATTGTGGAATGATGTTTAGGAAGCTAGCAGATCAAGGATAAAGTTGAAAAGATTTATGTAATAAATAGTAGATGAGATGGAAAAAAAAGAATTTGATTCAGAGGTGGTGGCAAAGGTCTTTCTTTACATTTCCTCTTTCTATTCACTTACGATTTTATGTTGCCAAAAAGAGGGGACAGAGGTGTCATCCTGATGAGTGGAACTGCAAGATGATGTGCCAATACACCTGGTATTGATTCATGCCAGCTGGGAGAGGAGCTTGGCTTCTTGGTGTTTTACTACTGCAGTTTCCTGGGCTGGGCAGCTGGGTGCCTAATAATGATAAAACCATAATAATACTTCATAATTACGTACTGCCCTTTGCCAAACTTGGATTTAATTACAGTGACTATGACGGAACTGGCAACATCTCGCTCCCTGTTGGGGTGCAATACTCAAGGGCCTGGAAATACAAAGTGAAGTGGCAACAGCGAGCTTTTTCTGCAGGGCCCGTCCTGGCAACTCACGCAAAGTTCTCTGGGTTTGAAACGCATCGTCAGAAACAAAGAGTACTTTTAAATTGCCCCACACATACTTGGCACTGTCAAGTAACTACTGCCACACATGGGGCACAGCATCATGGAATCCCAGGCCTGGAAGGGATCAAAACAGGTGATCTCATTCATAATTCTGTACCCTGCCTCCAGGCACCACTGACACTACACCCAAGTAGGTGAGTTCATTGAACTACCCGTTCTGATTTGGACTGGAGATGCTCTTGTGGTAGAGATGCTCTTGTTTCAGGTGTCAGGGGACCAATTCATTTAACACTCATTTTGTGAGCATCTATTCTGAGCCAATGGGGGCACAAAGATGTATAAGGTATGACTTGACGTCCAACTACTTATCATCTGGTTTTGGAGATTTGTATTCAGAGAGCTTTACTAAAAATATAGAGGGAAGTCTTGGTCGATGAAAGGGAATGGAAGTAAGACTCCAGGCGAAAGGATCAAGGCAATCTCCTCTTGGAGAATAAGACAAAAACTGAGAAAGGGATTGCAGTGAAGAGCTAAGCAACAACTTGGGGAGGTTCTTGCAGGTTTCCGTTTTATTGTCTTCAAAACACTCATCACCTCTGAATTATCCTGTCTATTTACTAATGTACTCATATATCACTTGCCTTGCCCCATTCAGGAAACTTAGCAGTTTTGTTCATCACTCTATCTTAAGCATCTCAAACAATTCTTGGCACATAGTAAGGTGCTCAGTAAATACTGGCCTAATGAATAAATGATGCAGAGGCAGTAGAAGTGGAGAGGAGAGTCATTTAGGAAATATATTCAAAACAATGTTCGAAGGGGTAGGGGGATGTTAGCCTGGCTTGGGCAAGTGAGTGGTATTGCCATCTACCAAGACAATAAGGAACAGAGGGGAAGGAGCAGGTTTTGTGGATGTCAGAGGGCATATGAGTTCCCATGTAGACACCTCATGTTGGCATGCAAGGGCAACAAAGGCACTGACAAAAGGCACTGACATATAGAGATCGGGACCTCATTATATGTATATCCAGCAGTTGAGCCATCAGAATGGTTAGATTACCTAGTTGCACCTATGTGCCTACTAAGGAGAGGCCTGAGGATCAGGGGATCTCTTTAAGAGGCAACAAGAGGACAGATTTAGAAAGGTTAACTGAAAAGAAAGACAATATGAGGGTTTGGGTTGTTGGGAAAAGTGGAGTGAGAAATATGCTGAGGAGGAGAAAAAGCTTCAGGAGGGATACGGTCTACAGAATTTACTGCAAGAGATCGAGTAAAGACTAAAGAGTGACTGTATGGGCATATGGATGCCACTGGTAGCCTTAAGAAGATAACTTTTCATAAGCTAGTGAGAATAATTTAGAATGTACTCGAAGCATGAATTGAAATGAGAGCTAGACAGTGTCTCACAGGCGAGTTTTTCTGGTTTATTTTCTAAGTTTGGTGGCGTTGGAACACGACCTCGGGCATGTCTAACACTTACGAAGTGACCGGTAAGTTTGTGAACGAGGAAAAGGTTTAAAAAAGGCAAGCTGGAAAGAGCCCTGCGGGCGTCACAATCCCCGCCTCCCCCCCACCCCTTCTCTCCCTATATCATTCCAGCCATTCCCAGAGCGGGGGTCTCTTCCACATAAAGTGAAGGCAAAAATGAGGAAGACCGAACACCCTTTCCTCGATTTGTGAGTCATTTTTGTGGCAGTTGGGAGCGCGGATGGGAAGACGAATTACATGAAGCGCCCGGTTGCCCGTGGATCTCGCAACTTGGCCTCGGGCTGGCTCCTTGCTGAAGGGCGCTGGGGAGAGTCATTCATATTTTCCTACCCGGATTCACGCCCTCCATTCAGCATTTCCCTCTCCTCCCCAGCAGACTCAAATCCAAGGACAAAGCTTCCTCCCCTCGCCCACCTCGGGTCGACCTTCCACCCCAAGCCCACCGCCGGCACTCCTCGGACCACGTGACGCTGCCAGCTCCCGTGACTCCCCGCCGCCGCCGACCCCTCCCCTCGAGCCGCAGCCCGCTTTGCCCCGCCCCATAGACACACGTGACTGCCTCTCTCCCACCTGACTGGCTCCTCCCTTCCCCCCCACCCCTGAGCCGGACCCGGCCGCCGTCGCAGCTGCCCGACTCCAAAATGGCAGCCGCGCACTGCGCGCACCCGAGCTGCCGGACCTCCCTGACTCCCGGGCCGCCCCCTTCTCGCTCCCGGCCTCCCGCCTTCGGCCTTCACCTACGCGCCTCCGGATTGGCCGTCAGGAATCCCGCCCCCCCACAGCCCCGCGTGCTATTGGTCACGGTAGGCTGCCCTTCAGAGAGGCGTGCCCCCGCCCGCCCCCCGCCCCGGGAGGTATTTTCCATTCCGGTGGGGGCTGGGGGGAGGGGGGAGGGGAAACGGGTGAGAGGGGGAGGTGGCCGGGGAAGGGGGTGGGGGCCTGGCGGGGGCATCCGGCGGAGCTGGGGTCCCCGGGCTCCGTCCGGAGGAAGCGAGGCTGCGCTCGCTGGGCAGGCGGAGGGGACGGGACGCACCGGAGGGCGGGCGGACTCGCCCTGTCGGTGACTGCGCCGTCCGGGCCCGTCCTGCCTGGCCGCAGGTGCCCTGGATGAGGCCGCCCCGCGCGCCCGGACCGGTGAGTGTCTCCGCGGTGGCGCCCGGCCCGCTGCCCACTCCCGGCCCCCGCGCCGCCGTCAGCGGCCGCCTCTCCGTGCTTCGGTGCCGGCGCCCGGCGCAGCCCGCCCCCGCCTGTCGCCCCCGCACCCCGGCGGAGGCAGCGCCGGCCCTCGGGCCGGAATGGGCTGGCCGGGGAAAGGACGGCCAGCCGGGGCCGCGAGCCCCGTGCAGACCGCGCCGCGCGTAGTAGGGGCCGGCGCTCAGTGGGCGCTCGCTGCCTTTCTGTGGCATTGCTTTTCTGGTGGGAGGGGAAGGGAAAGGGGGGCGTCCCGGCTAGGAGGACGGCACTGGTGATCAGAGTCGTGGTGGGTCGGGAAGAGGCCACCGGAGAGTGAAGCAGGTACGCAAGCTGCAGGGAAGGGGGCACCGGCCAAACCACTTAAGGCTCCGAGGGCCTGATCTGGGGGTCCTCAAGGTCGATGGGAAAAGGTCCCCTGGGAGGTGAGGGAGGGAGCCGGGTAGCGTGGCTGGGGCAGTGAATGGAGCACCTTGTGAGGTTTAACCCGTGGTAGGGAGGGATGCCCAGGCAGGCGCTGGAAGACCCCTCTGCGACTACTTGGGCTCCGGGGATTCTTTGGCTCAGGGGTTTGGGCATCCGAGTAGCAGAAGCGGAGTGACTTTGTGGAGAGGGAGTTGCATTTAAAGAATGATACTAAAAAACAGTGTAAGTACCGTTTGGTTTGGTTCTGAACTTTGAAAGTCTTGAGGGGCTGGAGTTGAGGAGGTTTGGACATTTTCTTTTGATATTCCAAGCAATAGGTGCCTTGCTGCTGGACTTTGTTAATTATCCTTTATTTTAAAATGTGTATATGTATTTGTCGGTATTTTTATCACTTCTTATTGGTGCTGGAAATTCTCATAACTACACCTTGAAATTCTTGTAGCAACCTCCTCAACTATAGTGGTGGCTTACTTCTTACCAATTTAACATTTAGACTGGACTGTTACTTACTACTGGCTTTTGGAAGGCTAATATGTAATTCACATTACAAGCTCATGCAAAATTGGACTACACATTCTATAAAAGTTTTAACATATTGTAACTTTAAGTATTGAACTGGGAAGGAGATGTCGGTAAGCCAGCAGCTCTAGAAGGCATACTGAAATCAGGTTGAGTTTCCTAACAGTTGGTAATCCTAATGTCAGAGGTTTAGTTTAATTTTAATAATCTTGTATTTACATAACACTCTTTTGAGAGTGGGTTGGAAACGTAGAAAACGCATGCTGAGGTTAGGCAGTGGCTGTCTCCGGAGTCTTAATCCTATAGATGCTACTAGTTCATTACATTTGTAGAGTACAGTTTACAAAATGAAAGCTGTTTGATTAGGAAGTATTTAAACCTATCTTACACAAATTCGTAGGTCATATTTTGCCCTTTAATTCATCAGAGGAAACATTTCCACAAAAAAATGTTCATATTTTCAGTTGGCACCTTCTTAGTTCTTGAATAACTAGTGGATAATTAGGTATTTTTTCTCCCTATTGTCCTTGAATTTTCCTATTTGTCCTTAGGGAGAATGTACTGGCATGCAAAATAGTATCCTAAAATATTGAAACCTAACACTTTTAGCATTATAATGGCTTCTACATTATTCACCTTGAGAATCATCAGTGGCAAACCAGTGGTCCGGAAAGCTGTCCCCTCTCATCTTTGTTTAGATTGGGCTTTCTCCTTTTGTAGAACTAAGGAAAAGTGACACTTACTGACTGTGAAGTAATGGTAATAACTAAACAGAATGAGAATGGGAGGCTTGGGAAAAAAATGTGTGTGTGAGTCATATTTCTTTTAGAGCTGGAAGAGTATATCATGGCGATGGTTATTTTGCAGATCAGGAAACCAAGGCATAGAACAGTTGAAGGTACTAAATTGCTGGTTAGTAGTAGAGCCAGGATTGATGGACAGGCCTCTGGACTACAGTGCAGATTTTTTCTGCTTTATCATATTCATGTTGTTTACCTCTAAAGCATGCTAACACCAACTATAAATAGTTTTTAGATGATTTGTGATATCTAAGGATTGAGAAGTTTGAGTTGACTATTATACATGAAATGATGTAAAACTGAGTGAGCTTCTACTTAAAAGTTTAAGATAATGTGCTGCATTGTTAGTGGAAGCGCTGGTAGTTCCTTGTCATTTGAAAGAGACAAACTCATCTAGATTAAAATATTAGATGACTGTATTAGAGTAGGCTAACATTCTATAATTTTATGCTAAAAACTAATTGTTTGATAAACATTTCCAGAATTCAAAAGACTCTGATATTTTCAAAGTAAATTATATGAAAATTATTATTTTCAGTTAGTGTGGGGGTTTTGTTATGTTAAAATGGATTTAGTACTACTAAAAAGAGCAGTAGTAGAATTACATGATAATTGTGAAAACATACTCTCTCTCATCGTTGTAGTATAGAAAGACAGGATTTGTATCTCAGCTGCTTAACATGATCTCAGGCATGTAATTTAACCACTGTGTACCTGGGATTTACTCAGCTGATAAACGAGGATGTTAAAAGCACCTACCTTGTAACATCGTGGTGAAGATTAACTGTGCCTAGCACATAGTAAGGGCACAACAATATTAGACATTGTTCTCTGTGGTTCATTAGGTATAAGTAGGCATTTGTATACCTATTTGTTTCCTTGCTATTAATGCAGTCATTTTTAAGCTACAAAAAATTCCTTGGTGAATGTATGATCAAATAGTAGTCTGCCTTAAGGGGCACTTAGTGCAAATGATACTCTCATGTCTTGTATTGTTCTCTTTCCTCTGCTTACCTTGGGCCTCTAATTAGGTCTGCATATCAAGTTAAGAGTTAATGTGTTCGTTTTTCTGAATGTCATTGAAGGATGCTTGTTACAGTTTCATTATCCTAGAACCAAAATGTTAATAATTGATATGCAGGTATTCTAGTGAAAATATAGTGCGTTCTAGAGGCCTACTGGGTGAACATAGGTGAGGAAGTCAGGAATATATAAGGTCTAGTATTGATTGCAACTCTTTTCTGCCAGTGGAACCATGGGAAAATCATTAAATCTTGTTTTCTATTAAGTGAATATTTTGAGAATTTTATTCATTAAGCAATTAAGGTATTAGTGATAAAATTTGTGTAGCTCCAAAATTGTATCTATCTATCTATCTGAGTTGGTGTCTCACTTCGTCACCCGGGCTGGAGTGCAGTGGCACACTCATAGCCACCCCAGTGGCGACCTGTTGGGCTCAGGTGATCCCTCAGCCTCAGCCTTCCAAGTAGCTAGAACTACAGGTGCGCACTACCATGACTAATTTTTTTTTTTTAATTGTAGAGATGAGGTCTGGCCAAGTTGCCCAGGCTGTAACTCCAATTTTAGAACATATGGTTTTTTTTAATTTGCAATAACCCAGGTCCAACTAGTGTCATGGCCATGTTGGCTAGCAAATGTTTTTGATGGTGACAGTTTGAGTCATTAGTTATCTCAGAGTTCTTGTTAATGATGTATCACCTAAAGAATGGTAGATTTCTGTCAGTATTCTTTGGTTCTGCCTTCTCAGATTCTTCTAGTGCTTTTAAAGCAGTTCTTCTTCCATTTGTAGTTCTTTTAACTTTGATTTGCATGCATCTTTGTGGTCTTTCCTTCTCTTAACTTCTTTGCCTTCTGTCACATCGTGTAACTTCTTATCTGTCACACAAGAGCTTTTTAAAATGACTCTTCTAACATTAAGTTCAATTATTTTTTAAATGTATCTCATGATATATTTTAATTGCTCTTATTTTTAGAGTTTCATTGAAGGAGTCCATTTTACAGGCGAGTGATTAAAATCAGAAACAAATAATAGCTCAAAAGCATCTTTATTATGCGAATACTAGTTTTCCTATTGTACATCTCAGGCAAGCACACTACTGGTGGTACATCAGATGATAAATACATGGGTCACTCCTAAGTCCAGAGTGATACCCGCAGAGCTAAGAAAGTTACTGGCATGTAGCCATCACAGATTTCCAGGGTTATATGTTTCTTTCTCTCATACAGAATTTTAGTGTTTGAGAAGTCTTCTTTTGATTAACTACTGTAATAAGGATTATGACAGTTTATTAGACATTCATTGGATTCATGACATGCTTTTGGGAATTTTGTAGAACCTACACATGGCAGATCCTTCAAGTCTATTATATAATCTCAATTATGTGAACTTATTTAGTTAAATATCGTTTTGGAAGGCATCAGAAATACTGTGTCATATTAAAATATAGCCACCATTGCTCATTTTTTCATTACTTGGAGTTTTCTTTATTTAAAAATAATTATGGCATTGTGAGTGTGCTATTCATATTTAAAATTCATAGGTATGTGTACTGAGTAGGTGGAGACCATGTAAGCTACTTTCTTAGCGTCAGTGTAGTTGTTAGAGAATGAAAGAAGAAAAATATGAATTATTTGTCTTGTCCAACTTAATACATTCTTCATCTGAGTTAGCTGACTGTCCTACTTTTAAGGATGGGGGGAAGGGCTTTTGAATCTGGTTAGAGCAGAAGTAATCTTGAAAGGGTGATTAGGCTGGATTGTTGACTCATGTTAATGTTGGATAAATTGCATCTGAGTAAACTGAAAATTAGTTATTTGCCTTGACTTTACTTGTAGGTGAAAAAGACCATGCTATATTATGAAATACAGTATAGTGAAAATGTATTTTCACAGTATATTATATATTCGTGTATATTGTGTATTTATATGTATATTGTGTTTTTATATGTATATTATGTATTATATATAATTTTTTTTTTTTTGAATTAGAGTCTCACTCCGTTACCCAGGCTGAAGTGCAGTGGCATGCTCACAGCCACCTCAGCGTCTATCTGCTGGGCTCAGGCGATCCTTCTGCCTCAGCCTTCTAAGTAGCCAGAACCACATGTGTGTGCTACACACTCGGCTAATTTTTTTATTTATTGTAGAGAGGTGGGCCCAGGCAATCCTCTCACCTTGGCCTCCCAAAGTGCTGGGATTACAGGCTTGAGCCACCACACCTGGCTTATAATGTATTTTCACATACTATTTAACACCAAAATTAAATTTACCTTTACTTTGATGAGATGTCATATGGTAATCTTTAATCAAAGCAAATAAGAGGAAGCAGTGATGAAGATTTCTTTTTAAAATTATATTTGAAGCAGTTGAGGGAAACTGCCAGGGGAGGGGGGGCATGCCTCATCAACAAGGGTACCTGCATAGTGAACATTTATATACCTAACCCTGAATTGTATCCCACATCTTTAAAATAAAAAATTTTAATAAATAAAAATTAAATTATATTTGAAATGGGCTTATCTGCTCTGAGATTTTCTTCAAATTGACTTCCTCATTTTATTTGAAGACTACTATAAACAGGAACAATGTCTAGTTTTCCTATTCTGAGCAGGATTCTTAAGTTAAGAGGTAGTAATCAAGTGTTGCTTGATATGCTGTATTTGAAATAATTTGAAAGGGTAAACGCTTGTTTAAATAATAGATGTACAGAAAACGGAACAATGAGAAATAGAATGTTGGAATGGAAATGATATGGTAACTGAACTTCAGGCCTGCATATGTGGTAGGAAGTTGGAGTTAGGGAAGTTTGGATAAGAATTGGAGGTTGGATAGAGAAAAGTGTTGAGGGAAACTGGGATTTTGTAGGTGTTTAGCCCTAGTGTAAATCCTATGTGCCATAGATTGGTGTGTTTTTGTATGAGGATGTTATGTGATGTACTGTATATATTTTGGTTTTCTTCCATGATTCCTGGCTCACAGCTTCTGTAAGCTTTGTTATTTCCTAAGTGTCTAGAGCAATTAGAATATCTTTTGCTACAGTATTGGCCTTTTGTCTTTGGTTCCTGAAGCACCTCCAGAACAGCTTCCGAGCCATAAAGGTGAAAGACAGTCTTTTGTTATTTATAACAAGCCCTTTCAAACATACCTATGCATGTGTTATAGTGGCGATTTTTGAAAAGTCCCTGGCTAACCACTAGATGGGGGAACCAGTCCTGTGCTCCAAAGATTGGAACTTACAGCTCCACCCCCCAACCCAGGAAGGGCAGAGGGGTTAAAGGTTAGTTGATTGCCAATGGCCAGTGGTGTGGCTAGTTGTGCCTACATCATGAAACTTGTATTTAAAAAGAAAAAAAAAAAAGAGGCAGGATTTGGGAGCCTGTGGATAGCCAAACGGTCTGGGGGGTGGGTTTTCAGGAAGGTAAACAAAAACATATTCACATGCTGGGTGGCACGCCCCAACTCTGAGACAGAAGCTTCTGTCTCAGGACTCATCCAGACCTCCCCGTATGTATGGTTTCATCTGGCTTTTTATTTGTATCCTTTAAAATATTCTTTGTAATAAACCAGTAAAAGTGTTGTTAATACTGAAGTATGCAGCTCCTGAGTTCTGTGAGCTTTCTAGCAAATTAATCAAACCCAAGGAGGGGATTTTGGGAACCCCAATTTATAGCTGGTTGGTCAGAAGCACAGGTAAATAAATTAACCTGGGGTTGGCATCATTGGAAGTGGGGCTCAGTCTTGTGGGATGGAGTCCTCAACCTGTGTCATCTGATGATTTCCAGGTAGATGATGTCAGAATTGATTTGATCTAGAGGACACCCAGCTGGTGTCTCCTGCAGGGTGGATTGCTTGCTTTCTCATGGGGAGACATCCCCACACATTTTGAGGTCAGAGAAGTCTGTTGATTGTTGAGTAAGAGTACGGAGAAACTGAGTTTGTCTTTTCCTATATATTATCAGACAGGAAGTCTTCTGGAATATATTCTAAAGCTAAAGGGTAAATTCACTAAATATTAAATAAAATCTGAGAAGAAAAGTTCAAGAACTTTCTTAAGGGTTAAAATATGCATGTAGCCAAAGGGGAGTTGTTTTATCTAATTATTTAGTCTTTGACTTTGTCCATTTGCATGAGAACAGCAGTCCAACCCCATTACCCTTCAGGTGATCAGTACTGGGGCCGGTTTTATTTAAGTTTTAATAAATGATTTAAAAGACAGACTGGCAGTGAAAGTTGCCAGATTTGCAGCTGACTCCATGTGCTGTTCCAGTTAGTTGAAAACCAGGCCAACAAGGAGAAGCTACAGGACTATCCTTTGATGGGTTTTCATGTGGCACAGAGCAAGATAATGCATTTGGAGGAAAATATTCCAAATTATATTAATAGGACCTGAGTTGTGACCCAGGAAGGGGATCCAGAAGTTATGTAGGCGACTTCCTTGAAGAAGGCATTTAATATAGTTTCTGCTGGGCCAGAAAGTCCAAGAATATGTTGATCGTTGTTGGACATGGCTTTGAAAACAAAAATGATGTTACATAAAAATAATAAGGGGTTACCATATGTTGAGTGTTTATTGTGTTTCAGACTAAGTGATTTAAAGCCATTCTTTCATTTAATTCAGAAAGATAGGTGGACATTATCCAATTTTATAGGAGAGGAAGTTTGACTCAGGAAGGTTAAGTAACTTTCCCAAGTCAGCTAATATGTGGTAGAGTTGGGAAGAAGGTGCTAGTTTTATTTTTAATCTTGAACATTTCCTAGGCTATTAGGAGGCTTCACTTAAAATTTGTGGTAGTTTAATTTAGGATTTACGAATTGCTCTTTTACTTCTTGCTGTGGTCTGCTTTGGATGTCATTTTACCACAAGGATGGTATGTAAATACTTGGAAAGAATATAGAGACATTCCTTACATTTTTTTATTTTTAAGGAAAACTAGAATGTTTTGGTGCCACTTTTACCCTTTGAACAGACTGGTAAATCACCTCTCGCTACCCATAAGACATTCCTTTCCATGACTTTAAAAAATGCTGGCTCATTAATAGTCATTAATAAAAGTAACATTCATTAACAAGGAAAATATTGTTTAGTAGAAAAGTCACCAGAGTAGGCGCCCAGAGACCTGGATTGTTCTAGTGATATTAAATAGTGATGTGAAAAACATTAAGATAGTATTGAAACAGGCACAACATTTTTGCTCTGGGAGTAGAGGTAGGCTAGAGCTATGTCTTGAGAAGAGCCAGTGACTAGGGGTTGTAGAATTCTGGGCAGAGGGAATAGCAGTGTGTTAGCACTGAACTTTTCGAGCTGCAATTTCCTCAGAATTGAGATAAAATATAAGAAAGTGCCAAGGGCAGCATTTGATTTTGGGATTCTAAAAAGTGAAATTGTAAGGATCAAGTGAGTAAGTATATGTGAAAATGGTTTGTTAGTTTTAATTGCTGTCCAAATGAGAGTGATAGAGGAATGCTGATATTCTTTTGAAGAGTGGACAAAGAGGATGCAGTGGAAAAACTTAGGTGGCCAGAGGATCAAAGAAGGTAGAGGAGCAGCAGTGGGAAGGGGAGATGTTAAAGATACAGGAAAAGGACAGATGTGAAGAAAGTTGAATTCTAGTTCTCTTTGTGCCTGTCAATCAAAAAGGTAGGTAGAGGCCTGTAACTACTATGAAGAATTTTAACATTAAAAAATTACTGTGAGGGAGAAAAGCTCAGCAGGTATTTGAAACATTTTATTCACTTTTCCATTTAGTCTACACTGACCATGTTAATAAGGATGTGAAAATAAGCTAATTGAGAATTAGCCGTATTGGCTGTTTCTTCACTCATTACTTCTGTACAGGTTTAGCTAATGACTTTAAATAGTGTAAGGGTATAAAAATAAGCTAGATTGAGTTACTATTTATTCTAGATTATAGAAAAGAAAGGACATAGAGTGTTCAGGAGAAGGGTTAATGTTTGATCTTTCTAAATGAGCACAAAAAAAATTTAGAAAATTAGACTGGGACTGACTTGGAAGGGGAGCAAATTGTGAAGGGTTTTGTGTGTATGCCATACTAGGAGTGTAGATTTTTATTTCATTTTACAGGTGAGGAAGTGACACCGACAATTTTGTGTTTTAGGAAATTGATCATAGCAATAATAAAGAGAATAGTCTGGAGGAAAAAAGATTGGAGGCATTTATTCACCAAATAATTATTGAGCAAATACAGATGTTCCTTGATTTACAGTGAGGTTGTGTCCCGATAAACCCAATGTAAGTTCAAAGTATTGTTAAGTTGGAAATGCATTTAATTCGTCTAACCTACTGAACATCATAGATAGATTAACCTAGCATAATGAGAAATCAGTCTAGCATTCCTTAAACATGCTCAGGACACTTATCTTACATTTAGGTGATATCATCTAACACTAAGCCTATTTTATAATATAGTGTTGAATATCTTATGTATTTTTTTGAATACTGTACTAAAAATGAAAACAGAGTGGTTATTATGGGTATTTGAAGTATGGTTTCTACTAAATGTGTATCAGTTTCACACCATTGTAAAGTTGAAAAATCCTAAATTGAACCATATGGCAAGTCAGGGACCGTCTGTAATACATTCGACAGGGTGATGAATGAGGCACTTCTCTGGCCTGTGGTAGGTATATCACAGTCAAAGATGCCATTTAAGGCTCTCCTTCTAGTTCGGAGAAGAGATTATATTATGGTCTGAATTAAGAAGTTTGTAGTGTAGTTGGAAACAAGTGCACTGATTTCAGAGATATTTACAAGTTTAAGTCCTTCAGACTTGGTTAGTGTTTGGAGGTGATAGAGAGAAGTTGAGGATGAGTCGAAGGCTCCTGGCTTGACAGTAGGATAATATATGCAAGTTTGGGAAGGGGGAATACTGCCTTTGATTTTAGATAAGTAGTAAAACCAAGATAGCGGTTGAAAATAATAGACCTGGATCAGGAGCATGGTCTGGTTTATAGGTATGATGTGGAAGGCATATAGATTATAGTGGAAAATCATGAAATTAGATGAATAATGCCCATAATTTCTAAATGATTATGCATTCAGAACAAAAAGTAACTGCCATTGCTGGTACTCAGTTCAAGGGTGTAGACATTTAAAAATATTTACCTGTTGTCCATTGCCACCTGAACTTACAAAATATATTGAAAAATACCTGCCACCAGCAAGTCAGAAATATTTGTGTCTTTGAAGTTGTGTACCAAGTGGGATTTTTCTTCCTGCCTTCTGCACCCTGTCGAGCCATCAGGTACAACACAGGGAATTATTCGACATATGCACTTCCCTGTTCCTCACCCAGAGTTTCCTTTTGAGATCCCTGTTTGCGACGTTGGGTTGGGGAGGTGGTCGAAGCCTGAAGTCTTTTTTTCACCTTTAGCCTATAGTCCAGAGCATCCTAAACACCTAGGTCTTTGCCTTTTTCCTTCTACCCTTCCAGCCCATTAGAGCTTAAGTTACTGGCAATTCTCAAAGAGGGAAAAGTAAAAACAGCTTGAGGGAAAGAACCCAGAAGAGGCTATAATCTTTTCATTTCTCCCCCCAGGTTCTGCTCTCTAAGCTAGGGGATGGAGTTGGTGAGTCATTAAGATGAGGTGTCCAATTTCGGTAAAATAAATACATCTATTAGGAGCTAGATCTCGAGTGCTGAAGGGAATTTGGAAAATATCTGAGTTAGGTGGTTTAGCACTTAGTGGAAAAGATGAGTTTTTGGTTCAGTTTTAAAGGAGGTAGACGAGGATGTGCAGTGAAAAGTAGGAGTGATATTAGTAAGAGGTAGGAAAACTACCAAGAAGTGGATCTCCTATGTCTTCTTTCAGGTGCTTTATAGGCTTTTGCTTTTAGGTCTATGAACTATCTCAGATTAATTTTTTGTGTATTGGGATGAGGTATTGGTTGAGGACTAACTTTTTTTGTCCCATATACATAGCCAGCTGTTCTAGGGAGCACCTTCATCAAAGGTCAGTTGACGGAATAAGTGTGGATCTGTTTCTAGACTATTCTTTTCATCTGTTTGCCTATTTTATGTCACTGTCACACTGTCTTGATTACCATAGCTTTATTAAGTCATGACATAAGGTAATACAAGTTCTTCAGTTTGGTTCTTCTTTTTCGAGGTTATTTCAGCTTTTCTAGGTACTGTACAGTTTCATATAAATTTTATAATCAGCTTATCAACATCGACAGAAATGCCTTTTGGCATTGAATCTATAAATTGGAGAGAAATGACATATTACCAATATAATTTTTTTAATGCCATTTTTTTCTTTTTTCACTTGTTGAACTGACCATGTTAATCAGGAGACTATTGGATGGAAGTGTTGAGAATACACCTCCTTTGATCCTGATTTTAGCATAGAAAGAGCTCAGTCTTCCACCATTGATTATGATATTAACTAGATTTTTCATAGTTACCCTTTGTCAAATAGAAAAAATTCTCTTCTAGTGTTCTTAGAATTTTTTTCACAAGTAATGTCTAACTTCTTCAGAAATTTTTTGTGCATCTATTGAATTGGTTATGTGGTATTTCTCCTTCTGTCGAGATGGCAAATTACATTGATTGATATTTGATTGCTAATCCAACCTTGCATTTTTTTGAGTTGGAGTCTCACTCTGTCGCCCAGACTGGAGTGCAGTGGCCGCTCCCGGCCTCTGCAGCCTCACCCTGCTAGGCTCCAGCGATCCTTCCGCCTCAGCCTTCCAAGTAGCTGGAACAACAGGCATGCGCTACCACGCCCGGCTGATTTTTTGATTTATTGTAGAGATGAGGTCTTGCCTGCCCGGGCGGGCCTCGAACTGTGGGCTCAGGCAATCCACTCACCTCAGCCTCCCAAAGGCGCGGGATTACCGGCTGAGCTTTGCATTCTTGAGTTTCTTTTTTTTTTTTTTTAATAGATTCACTGAGAGATATATGGCTGAATCAATGAGGTATGTTGGCCTATAGTTTTTTTTTAATAATGCTTTTATTTTGTTTAGGTATCAGTTAATGCTGGTTTTATAAAATGAATAAGGAAGCTTTCACTCTTATTTTTTAATGGGTAAAATTGTTGTTCTTTAAATGGTGGAATTTGTTGATGAAGCCATCTGGGCCTGGATGTTTCTTTATGAAAAGGTTTTCTATTTCTCTTTTTTTCTTTTTGGTCTTGGTAATTCGTCTTTTGGTGAATTTGTCCATTTCCTCTAACTTCTCACATTTATCATCATGAAAATAAATTATAAATTTTGTGAAACAGTATTTCCTTTTAATATCAGTAGGATCTGTTCCCTGTTTCGTTCTTGATGTAGGAAGCATTTTTTCCTTTTTCCCCTTGATTAATCTAACTGGGGAAGTATTCATTTTATTAATCTTTGCAAAGAACTAAATTTTGGTTTTGGTGATTTTTTTCTATGGTTTATGTGATTTCTACTTCAAAGTTTGAGCTTTTTCATTCATTCTTTCTTTTTTCTTTACATTGGGTTTGATTTGCTCTTTTTTTCCTAGCTTTTTAAGCTGAAAGTTCAGATCATTTATTTTAAAACTCCCTTTTTTAAAAAAACAATTATTAGCACAACTATTGTATTTCCCTGTAAGTTTTCTTTAGCTGCATTCCACAGATAATGTGTTGTGTTTTTATTATTACTCCGTTCAAAATATTTTAAAATTTCTTTTGTAATTTTTTTTTTTTGACCCATGGGTTGTTTGAAAGAATATTTGCAAGTAATTTGGTATTTTCCAGGTATTTTTTTGTTACTGTGTTTTCATTTAATGCCACTATGGTCAGTGAACATACATATCCTTAATAATGTCAATCCATATAAACCTTTTGATTGTTTTATGGTCTGACATATGGTTTATCTTGGTGAATGTTCAGTATGTACTTGAAAAGAATGTATTTTTTCCAATTGTCCGGTGGAGTGGACTATAAATGCCAGTTAGGTTAGATTGGTCTTCTTATAGCTTTATTGATTTTTCCATCTGTTTCTGTCAACTATTTTTCTCTTAATTTTTTATTTCAAATATGTGGGGTACAATTCAGGGTGAGGTATACGAGTGTTTGTTATGCAGGTACACTTGTTGAAAGAGAAGGATTGAAGCTTTCAACTACAGTTTTTGATTTGTCTTTTTCTTCTTTCAGTTCTCTCAGATTTTGTTTCATATTTCAAGCATAGTTAACAGCACTGATGAGTGTGTGTACATTTCTATTATTATGCCTTGTTGATAAATTGACCCCTCTATCAAATATTCCTCTTTATCACAGATAATTTTCCTAGTTCTGAAGTTTCTAATACAAACATTTATTTTTATTAATATTTGCTTTGTATATCTTTTCCCATCCTATTAACTTATTTATATCTTTATATTTAAAGTGAGTTTCTTGTAGAGAAATTACAGTTGAACCTTGCTTTCTTATCCAGTCTGACATGCTCTTTTTTTATTTTTAAAGTATAAGACAGGCTGGAGTGCAGTGGCATGATCATAGCTTAGTGATCCTTGAATTCTTGTGCTCAAGAGATCCTTCTGCCTTAGCCTCCCAGCTAGGAAACTAGCTAGGACTACAGGCATGTGCCACTACTCCCAGCTAATTGTTTTATCTTTTTAAAATTTTTTTTTAGAGACAGGACCTCACTATGTTTCCCAGGCTAGTCTGAAACTCCTAGTCTCAAATCCTTCCACCTTGGCCACCCAGATGCTGGGATTACAGTTGTGAGCCACTAATACCTCTCTCTTGTAATGTATGTATTTAAACCAGGAGTTTGCAGACTATGACTGGCAGGTCAAATGTGGCCTGCCACCTATTTTGTAACTTAAGTTTTATTGGAACACAGCCATGCCCATACTGTCCAGTGGTTTAGACCATTTATACTTAGTGTAATTGTTAATATAATTGGATTAAAATGTGACATCTTACTATTTATTCTCTATTTGTTCCATCTGATTTTTTTCCTCTTGGTCTTCTGTCTGTTTTTGGATGAATTATTTTTTAGGATTCCATTTTCTCTTTACTACTGGCTTATAACTTCCAGCTCTTACAACATTTTTTTAGTTGTGGCCCTATAAGTAATACTTAATCGTGATCTGCCTTCAACTATTATTATGCCACTTACTGTGTGATACAGGAATCTTAATTATAATATACTTGCAATTCCTCCTTGCCATTTTTTGTGCTTTTGTTATCATGTATTTTTTATTTTCATTATTATTATTAATTTTAGAGACACGGTCTCACTGTGACTCCCAGGCTAGATTGCAGTGGCATGATCATAGTTCACTGCAGTCTCAACCTCCTTGGGCTCAAGCAGTCCTCCTGCCTTAGTTTCCCCAGTAACTAGGACTACAGATGTACCATGCCAGGCTAATTTGTTTTTGTAAATTTTTTACAGAGACAGGTTTTTCTGTGTTGCCTAAGCTTGTCTTAAACTCCTGGCCTCAAGCAATCCTCCTCCTGCCTTGGCTTCGCAAAGTGCTGAAATTACAGGTGTGAGCCACTGCCCTCAGCCCTTGCATTTTGATTTTATGTGAGCTTTTTGCTTGTCAAGCAGTTGTCTTTTAGAACAATTGAAAATGAGAACTATATCTTTGATATTTACCTTCATTTTAACAATTTCTTAAATATTTGTACAGATCCAGGTTTGTGTCTAGTCATAGTCCTTTTGCTTGAAAAACCTTCCTTTTACATTTCCTTGTAGTACAATATTCCTCTCTTATTTTGCTTTCAATTTTGAAAGTTTTTGTGGGTATTGAATTCTAAATTTTCAATATTTTTTTTTCCCTGAACTTCAGCTTCCTAAAAATGTTCTACTTTTTCTGTTTGCACAGTTTCTGATAAGAAGTCTGTGGTAATTTTTATATTTGTTTCTGTGTGTTTTTACCCTTTGGTTGCTTTTAAGATCGTCTCTGGGGCAACCTTCTCAGGTCTCCTCCCACATGGGAGCTTCTTTGTCCTCTTAATAAATCCTGCTTTCTCAAAATAATAATGATAATGATAATAATAATGTCTCTGTATCATTGGTTGTAAGAAACTTTATTATAATGCCCCTCAGCAGTTTTGGGGCATTTTGAGCTTCTTGGATATATGAGTGTATTATAATCATCAAATTTGTAAAATTTTTAGCCATATTCAGATTGTTTTCTTCCCAAGTATCTCTTTTCTCCTCAGACTCCAGTCCCACATATGTTCAACTGCTTAACACTAGTTCACAGACTACTGAGGCTCTGTTCATTTTTCTTCCAGTCTCTTTTTCTCATTCCTTCGGTTTGGAATATTTCTCTTGTCCTGTTAAGGTAACTGATTTTTTAAAACTCATTTGTCAAATTTGTTGTTATATCTGTCAGGTTTTTTTTTTTTGAGTTGGGGTCTTACTCTGTCACCCAGGCTAGAGTGCAATGGCACAATCATTGCTACAGCCTTGAACTTCTTGGCTCAGACAATCCTACTGCCTCAACCTCCTCTGTAGCTGGGACTATAGGCATGCACCACCATGTTCTGCATATTTTTTGATTATTTGTAGAGATGAGGTCTCGCTATGTTACCGAGGCTGGTCTTGGAACTCCTGGGCTCAAGCAAATACTCTTACCTTGACCTTCCAAAGTGCTGGGATTACAGACCTGAGCCACCACACCCAGTCCCAGTTAATTTTTTATATCAGGTATTGTTTTTTAGTTCTGGAATTTTCATGTGGTATTTATGTATAGTTTTCATTTCTTTATTGAGATACTCCTTTTTTTTCTTCATTGTGTTGATGTTTTTCTTTGGACTCTCTTCTAAGAACTGTTTGTTTTTTTTTTTTTTTGAGTTGGAGTCTCACTCTGTCGCCCAGACTGGAGTGCAGTGGCCAAACCCAGCCACTGCAGCCTCAACCTGCTGGGCTCCGGCGATCCTTCCGCCTCAGCCTTCCAAGTAGCTGGAACTACAGGCGCGTGCTACCACGCCCGGCTAATTTTTTTTTTTTATTTATTGTGGAGATCAGGTCTCGCCAAGTTGCCCAGGCGGGTCTCAAACCCGTGGGCTCAGGCAATCCACTCACCTCGGCCTCCCAAAGTGCTGGAATTACAGGCTGAGCCACCGAGCCCGGCCTAAGAACTGTTTTAAGTTCTTTGTATTCAATTGCACTTTACCCTTACCATTTCTGGGTCCTGATTATAGGCCATCATTTCTTGCTTTTTCTTATGTCTGGTAATTTTTTATGAATTTTAAGACGTTTAGTGTTACAGGGGTTTTTTTTTGGTTTTTTTAGAGCTGCAATGTTTCTTGAGTGTTTTGTTCTGGTAGACAGTTTGTTTATGTATCAACTTTATCTTTCAAGTTTTGTTTTCAGGGTTTTTTTGGTCTGGAGGTTTTCGTTTGTTTGGGGGTAGTTCTAGAATAGCTTTTAGTTTAGGGCATATTGGGGCCTACTGAGGCATGCCCCATCTTGTGTCTCCCTTGATTCCCCTACGTATCCATTGAGGTTTATTCATCCCAGCTGGTAGGAACTGAATGATGCTGGGACCCTGTGTGAACTCTGAGTTTTTTGAGAGCTCCCCAGTATTTGTTATTTTCTTGGACCTTTTTTTTTTTTTTGGTCTAGCTTCATGGAGTTCATACACCATGCATATGCAGATTGGTACTTAGCCAGAAACATAAGACTCTTTTACGTATTTTGGGAGCACTTTTTCCGTGTAGCTTCTTCCTTTGTGGTAGTATACCCTACAAATTCTAGCTGCCCTCAGACTGTACAGACTCTTGAGCTCTAACCTCAACTTGGTGAGACAGTTACTGCCTATTGTTGAGTTTCTTCTCCCTGCATTGTGGTTCCAGACAGAAGACTGGAAGGGTCATAGGGCACACCTCATTTGTTTTTCTTCTTTTTGGGGTCGTGTTTTCATACTGCTTGTTATCTAATATCTGAAAACTACTATTTGATATTATGTCTCATTTTCTACTTGTTTATAGCAGGAGGACAATTCTGGACCTTGTTACTGGCTCATGACTACAGATGTGAGCCAAAGTCTTATGCCTTCAGTTTTGGGGGATATTTATGCTGGGTATAGAATTTTAAGTTAACAGCTTTTTTTTTCTTTTAGCACTTCAAAGTCATAATTTCATTATCTTCTGGCTTAGGTTGTGTCTAATGAAAAGTCAGTGCTAATTCTTACCGTTGTTCACTTGTGTAGTTTCTCTTTTTCCACCCTCTGGCTGTTTTAAAGATTTCTCTTTTTAGTTTTAAGTAATTTTATTCTCAGATTGGCTTCCCTCTAATACAGAGGCATGCCTTTTCTGAGTTCTCTGTGAGTACATGAGGTTTTCAGTGTGGTCTCTTCACTCTACCTACTAGGAATTTTAATATTTCCCAGTCCTTTGCAGGCTCACATCGTTGTTCAGCTCATACTCTGTACTTGTTCTAAACTCTCTTCACAGCTCCCTTCTTCTAGTTCTAGTATGTTGCTCCTCAAATTCCAGTGACCTTGGGAACCTCAAACTTTGAGCTCTGTTTCCCCAGTGCAATGAGACTTTTGTGCTTCCCCTCCCGGTGGCATAAGCAGAAAACCAGGGCATTTGTGAGTCTCTGTTTCTCTTCTATCAGGAATCACAGTCCTGTGCTGCCTGCTGTTTAGCATCTGAAAATAACATTTCACATGTATTGCCCAGTACTTTAGTTGTTTGTAGCATTTACTGCATCATAACAAAGTGGAAGTGTAGAAGTTGATTAAAACATTTTTTTAAGCCAGGCTCGATGGCTCAGCCTGTAATCTCGCGCCTTGGAAGGCTGAGGTGAGTGGATTGCCTGAGCCCGCAGGTTCAAGACCCGTCTGGGCAACTTGGCAAGACCTCATCTCTACAATAAACCAAAAACAACAAAAAAATTTTTTAAAGGCTCTTTATAGTTTTTGGTATATCATGGTTTTTAGAGTATGGCTTTATTTTATAAAAAGAATGCCAGCTCATATTTTAATTTTCAAGCAATACAAAGAGGTACAGAGAAGAAACTTCTTTTAAAAAGGGAAAAATAACTTAATATCCCCAAACACAGAGTTTACCAGTTATTAAACATCACTTTGGACATCTTTTATTGCAGGTATACACATGGAAGGGTAAGTTTATTTTAAGAATGGATTTATACAGTTCACACTAAAACATTTAATTAGCAGAGGTAAATTTTTTTGTTAACTAAAAGCACCACAGGAAAAATTGCTCAACCACAGATAAATATTTATTTACAAGAGATATTATCTCCTAAAAGATTTTTCTCTAACCTTAAGAAATAAGATTGCAGAAAAAGCCTGAGAGGCTGGATTTATTATGTAATTAATTGAATGCTCCAGTAAGTCTCTTACATAGAAAAGAATTGGGTGTTGGCAACTATTTTTACTGGTGGGAGCATACATTGATACAGCTTTCTAAATGGTAGTTCAGCAGTATTCAGAATCATTAAAATGTTCTCTTTACCCCAAAATACAGTTTTTAGGAATTTATTATAGGAAAACGAGATGTACAGTAATGTGTGTATGTTACTTATTCATTTCAGTGGTATGTATGTATGTATGTATGTATGTATTTTTGAGGTGGAGTCTCTGTCGCCCAGGCTGGAGGGCAGTGGCATGCTCATGGACACTCCAGTGTCGACCTGCTGAGCTCAGATGATCCTCCCACCTCAGCCTTCCAAGTGACCAGAACTACAGGTGCGCACTACCACACCCAGCTAATTTTTGATTTATTGTGGAGACAAGATCTCGCCAAGTTGCCTGGGCTGGTCTCGAACCTATGGGCTAAGGCAATCTACTCTCCTCGGCCTCCCAAAGTGCTGGAATTACAGGCTGAGCCACCGAGCCTGGCCATCCAGTGGTATTTATAATGTTAAAAAATGTAGAAAGCCTCTCAGGTGATAAAGTATGCTATAACCTTGTACCCAAATACTGTTACATCATTACAAATCATGTTCTTTAGGATTTGTATTTAGTGTGCTGGTTATAGTAAAAATAACTGGCAGGAAATAAAAAATCATGAACTTTTGGAGGGTTAAGGGTATGAGAAAATGTTCACAATATAGTGAATTTAAAAAGTAGGATATTTTGGGGTCTCTTAAAAAAGGCACCATTTATTAAAAAGAGGGTATAAAATAAAATATGCTAACTTTGAGTATTTAGATTATGGGTGATTTTCAATCATCTCATACTACTTAATGCATTTTACATTTTCTGCAGTTAAGTATGTACTATGTTCATAAAGAACAACATATTTTTACTTTTTACAATTTTGATCAAATTAATGATGGGGAAGATGAGAGAAGGAAGATTTAAGTAAGTTTTAATTTTTCTTATTCTGATCATGTCTTTTCTCCATTTTTGCAGATATTTTATCTTGAGCTTTATTGAGCTTATTTTTATGCAGTTAATGAAAGGGATGTTTATTCTTACACCATATGTGTAACATGTATCCTAAATGTTTTCCAAACTAAGGCAGTCTCCTATGTTTCATAGTTTAAAATTGTAAGTTTCTATCAAGCACTTCTTTCTTCATTTGAATAGACTAAATACTGCTTGCTTTCTTTCCTTTTTTCTTTTTTCCCAGTGCTACTTTAAGAAGTTTTGATCTTGCTTTCTCAACCACTGTGACTGCCACCTTTTTGCAGGTGTGAATGTCCTTATGGTAAAGAAAGAATGGAAGTCATGGTCTTCAGTTTTCTCAATAATATATCATGTTTGCTCTCTGTATCTCTGGCATTTTAAGCATATGGACCTCGTGCTCTTCAGGAATCACTATAGTGACTCAGCTTCACATATTTTGCTATCTATAGAACATGTTAGAAGTCCAGAACAGAAAGTTAATATTCAAGAGGCAAAGGAATGTTGTGGTTAATGAACAAAGAAATAGGCACATCCTCCAGGGAGACGCCATTCATACTAGACAGCAGAGGAAGCCCTTAACTTAAATAGTTCAGAGCAGCGGTCCGCAACCTTTTTGGCATCAGGAACCAGTTTTGTGGAAGGTCATTTTTTCACGGACCAGAGGGATGGTTTCAAGATGATTCCAGCGCATAACATTTATTGTGTATTTTGTTTCTAGTATTACACTGTAGTATATAATGAAATAAGTATACAGCATGCCATTAAAACAAAAAGAGGCATGGTGGAAGTGGTAAATAAAGTAATGGGTGGGCCACACGCGGACTAAAATAAGTGTCGGATTCTGATTTCAAGACTGCCACCAGAAGCAGCTGTACAATTGAAGTACATCACCTCCCTTGCCACTCACTGATAAGGATTTGATGTGAGTCTGCAAGCAGTGGATTTATTGTGGACTCTGTGCAGTCAGACCTCGCTGCTAATGTTAATCTGTATTTGCAGCCATTCCTCAGTGCTAGGTCTCAGCTCCACTTCAGATCATCAGGTTTTAGATTCTCAGAAAGAGCGTGCAACCTAGATCCCTCACATGTGCAGTTCACAATAGGGTTTGCTCTCCTATGAGAATCCAGTGCCACCACTGATCTGACAGAAGGTGGAGCTCAGGTGCTAATGCCAACAATGAGGAGCAGCTGTAAATACAGATGAAACTTTGCTCGCTTGCCTACTGCTATGTGGCCTGGTTCCCAAGAGACTACGAACCGACATCAGTCCGTGGCCCAGGGGTTGGAGACCCCTGTTATAGAGGTACTAACATTACTTGATTTACAAGAATACTGTTCTGAGTAGTCAAGTTTAATGCAATCTAGTAAAGAACTATGATGAATTTTTGTGTTGATTGTTTTACTATGAGATGCAACTATTTTAATATTTTGAGACGAAGGTAAGAATCTTTGTTTTCAGGAACTCAGTGGTGTTTGCTTTTCCAATTTGGCATTGTAGAACAGTTCATATTTCTCACAAAGCAAAGAAGTAAAGTTCATACAGCAATTTAAGAACTTGTTTTTACTTATAGCTGGCAAATATGTGAGATTTGTATTCTGTGGTTAGTGATTCTAATTCATTACATTTGTAGATTGTGATGTTGTAAGGGATCTGATCCAATTCCATTTTCCAGATGAGCTTACAGGGAACCAGAGAACCGGAGTGAAAGTAAGCCAGACAGCTGATGCATCACAGGGGGTCCCTGGGACTGTGAGGTGCCAGTGCAGCTGGGCCCAGGACAGTGAGGCCCTTGATACAAGTGTTTGTACTCTGGAGGAGGCAAGGAGAGCAGCCAGCTCCTCCTTTTGGGTGTCAGCATCCTTTCTTTCACTTGGTTGTGAGAAGGCAGTATTGAATTTAAGCAGCGAGCTTGCTGTCCCGAGGTGCAGACATCCTGAGTGAGTCCCTTCGAGAAGGAGCCCCTGCCTGCCCCTCCTTTTTTGCTTAGCCAAATCCAACTCGGAGGTGAATGAACAAATGCCTTTTTTGTGTCAGGTGTCATGAGCAGTTGGAACTTATCCAAGAGCTTTTTAATGGCAGAGCTGAGGCAAATCTCTAGACTCCAGTGTATCACAGTGCCTCCCTACTTCACATGGGCTTATTTTTTCTTCTGTGGAAGAGACTTGTAGGGGAGACTTGTCAAAGAAAGTTTTGACATCTATTGAGATGCCACTCCCTAAGCGTACTTCATGCATTTTATTATTATTTCTGGTTTCTAGTTATTTCACAGGTCTGTATTGTCTCCTCAGCCAAAGTCCCCGAGGACCTGTGTCATTTTGATCTCTCTTGTACGACCCTTAGGACTTGGAATATTGTAAGTATTTAGTAGTTAACTTGTTGATGATAGGTAAATATTTGTTGTCAACATTAAGTGCATAAAATTTTACATTTGGTTGCAACAAATAGAAATAGGAGAATTTGCCACTTAAAGCTCATCCTCAGAAGATTCAGGATGGAGAAGTTATAACAGCACTGTCGTTGCTTGAAAGGCACTGAGTGCTCCCACACTCAGCTTACATTTAATGCATTAAAAATTAGGAAAAGTTAGGACAAGTGAGATGGGTCACTTGTTTAAGTAAATGACTTTTAGTAATCTTGTTAGTAGAAGACCTACTAACTTTTGTGCTAATCATCCGAAAATATATCTAGGTTCAGAGAATGAATACCTGTCTTCTTTGAATTATAATCCTCTATGTGTTTTGCTGTGCTGAGTTGCTGTGGGTTTATTTTCCTGGAGGAAAAAGAAACATTTCATGCCTTCCTAGGATGGTTTATAGAGTGGTGCAACTATGACCAGTCTTAGTCCTTGATCCCAGTCAGCATTCTTCAGAGTGCATGTTTTTGGTGTCAAGGGGAATCTGATGAGAAAAACATGGATAAATTTGTGTAAATTGTAACTGTTATTGAAAAAGCAAGGCATATTGCATATTAATAGTGAACAATATTGCCAATTCTGTTTCAAGGACCAAGTGATTATCTACTATAAATGTGTAATCTTTAAGCATCCATGTGATTTGTATATGCTGGCTGTTTTGTCTCAAATTATCTTTTTCACATGGTGACTTTCAATATTTGTGTTCAGTTGATATTATATTAATAGCCCCTGTGGTTGATTGAGGGATATATTGTTTCTGAGTCTGGAATTGATAACCATGTCATATCTTTGTAGGGAATTGTCTAAAGTCTCCTTCCAGCTAGCTCTTCATTCCCACATTTCACTGGTGCACACGTACTTAAAATTTTACTTTTGAACCTTAATTTTTGAAGAATTAGAAAGTTCTAAGATAATTTATACTATGTACTTTTAAAAGTTTTTGCATTTTTAAAGTTAACATACAGCAAATTGATTATTTGGCATATAGTTCTATAAATCTTAACTCAGGCATAAATCCATGTAACCACCGCCACAGTTGGGATGTAAAACAGTTTTGTTCCCCGAAAAAACTTCCTGGTACTATCCCTTTGTACCACATTCCTAACTCCTGGCTACCATGTCCTAACCCCTCATAACCACTGATGTCTTATAATTAGAATCATGCTACCTTTTGAAACTGGCTTTATTTATTCAGCGTAATGCCAGATTATCCAGGTTGTTGCCTGTGTGAATGGTTGATTTCATCTTATTGCTCAGTAGTATTCCATTGTGTGGCTGCACTACAGTTTGTTTATCTGTTCACCTGTTGAAGGCCATTTGGATTACTTCCAGTTTGGAGCAATTTTGAATGAAAGTGTTATAAAGTGTATAGGTTTTTGTGTGAACACAGTTTTCATTTCTCTAGGATAAATACCAAGGGTTGGGATTGCTGGGTCATATGGTTACATATATTTTAACGTTGTAAGAAATTGCCCAACTGTTTTCATGAATGGTTCTCTCATTTTGCATCCCTATTAGCAATATATGAGAGTTCTACTTGCTCTGTGTCTTCGTCAGCATTTGGTGTTATCACTACTTTTTATTTTATCTGCTCTAATATCATTTTGGCTTTAATTTGGATTTCCCTAGTGGTTAACGATGTTGAATACCTTTTTATATACTCATTTACCTTATATGTATTCTCTTTGGTGAAGCCCCTGTTCAAATTTTTTGCCCATTTTAGAACTGTGTATTCTGTGTTTTTTAACTGTTGATTTTTGAGAGTTCTTTACATATCAAGATACAAATCCTATGTCAGATATATCATTTGCCAATATCTCCTCCCAGTCTATAGTGTGTTTTTCATTCTCTTGACATCATCTTTCACAGAAAGAATGTTTTTCATTTGATGAAGTTCAATTTATAATTTTTTTCTTTTATGGGTAGTACTTTTGGTGTCATATCTAAAAATTTACCTAACTTCATGCCAAAGTGATTTTATCTTTTATGTTCTAAAGGTTTTACAGGTTTGCATTTTACATTTAAATCTGTTATCCACTTTGAGTTATTTTTTGTATAATGTATGGAGTTGAGATTTAGGCTCATATATTTTGGCATATGTGTGTTCAACTGTTACAACATTCATATATATATTTTTTGGGTGGGGGGAAGACTGTCCTTTCTCCATTGAGTTGAGTTGTCTTTGCAGCATTGTCAGAAATTAATTGGCCACATTTGTGTGAGTCTCTTTCTTAACTCTGTTTCATGTGTCTGTCCCTTCCCCAATACTACTTTCTTAATTATTGTTGCTATTAGGTTTAAAACCAGGTATTATAACTCTTTCAATTTTATTCCAAATTGTTTGGCTATTTTAGTTCCCTTGCTTTGGATTTTAGAGTCTGTTTGCATCTACAAAAAAAATCCTGGGGAGGGATTAATTAGAATTGTGTTAAATCTATAGATCAAATGAGAAGAATTGGTATCTTTATTTTGTTGAGTTCCAGCTACTTGGAAGGCTGAGGCGGAAGGATCCCCAGAGCCCAGCAGGTCGAGGCTGCGGTGACCTGGAGCGGCCACTGCACTCCTGGGTGACAGTGAGACTCCAACTCAGAAAACAAAACAAAAAAGAGTCTTTCTATCTATAAATATGATATATATATATTTTTTTTTTTTAAGTGAGAAATCAGGATTTATTGAGAAGACAGAAAAGTTCCCACAGTGGGAAGGGACCCGAGAAGGTTACCCAATATGATATATTTCTGCTTACTTACATCTTCTTTGATTTCTTTTGTAGTGTTGTAGTTTTAGCATATAGCTTTGTACATGTTGATTAAATTTATGTCTCAGTAATTCAGTTTTTTCAAGATGTTATAAATGGTATTAAACTTTTTTAGTTTCCAGTTTTTCATTGCTAGTAATTAAAAATATGATTAATTCATTTGTGTATTGACCTGTATCCTATGACCTTGTAATCTTACTCTTAGTTCTAGGAAGGTTTTTTGATAGATTCCTTGTGATTTCTATGTAGACAAACATCTGCAAATAGGGACAGTTTTAATCTCTATGCTTTTTTTCCCCTCTTCCTTTCTCTCACTAGCTTGGAGTTCAGGTACAGTGTTGAATAGAAGTCGTGAGAATAGTCATTGATTTGTTACCAATCATAGAAGGAAAGCATTCAGTTCTATACCATTAAGTATGATGTTAGCTATTGTTACATCCTTCTACTTGATTTAGATTTATTTTGCTTTTCTTTCCTTCTAGCTTCTCAAGGCGGATACTTAGATTATTGATTTGAGAAGTTTCTTTTTTGTTAGCATACGCATTTAATGCTGTGAATTTTCCTCTGAGCATTGCTTAACTACATCATATAAATATTGATGTATTTTTATGCCCTTTCAGTTCAAAATATTTTCTAATTACTCTTGAGACTTACTCTTTGACCTGTAAATTATTTATGTCATTTAATATTAAATTTTTATAAATTATCTCTGTTATTGATTTCTAGTTTAAGTTCATTATGGTCACATAACATATTTTGTGTTACTCTAATTCTTTTAAATGTGTTAAGATTTGTTTTATGGCCCAAGATAAGACCTGCCTTGGTGAACATTCTGTGTATACTTGGAAAGAAAGCATACTCTGTCTTGTTGAGTGGAATGTTCTATAGATGTCAGTTAGATCCAGTTGGCTGATGGCTTCTGTTTTAAGTTCTGTATTGATTTCTTTTTTCTTTTTGTTCTTTTTTTTTTTGAGTCAGAGTCTCACTCCATCTCCCAGGCTGGAGTGCAGTGGCACACTCATGGCCTCCTGAGCGTCAACCTTCTGGGCTCCGGTGATCCATCCGCCTCAGCCTTCCAAGTAGCTGGAACCACAGGCGTGGGCTGTCACGCCTGGCTAATTTTTTATTTATTGTAGAGACAATGTCTCGCCAATTGCCTGGGGTTGGTCTTGAACTCACAGGCTCAGGCAGTCCACTCGCCTCAGCCTCCCAGAGTACTGGGATTACAGGCTGAGCCACTGAGCCCAGCCTGTGTTGATTTTTAAAAAAATCTAGATAGATTCCTAACAGGAGGGTGTTGAAATCTCTACCCATAATTGTAGATTTGTCTATTTCTCCTTCCAGTTCTGTTAGTTTTTGCTTCATGTATTTTGAAGTTCTGTTGCTAGTTGCATACATATTTGGGATTATTTGGTGAATTGATTTCAATTATTATGTAGTGACCCTTTTATATGCTGGTAATTTGCTTTGAATTTTACTTTATTTGATGATGATGTAGCCACACCAACTTTATTTTTTTTTTTTTTGAGTCAAAGTCTGACCCTGTTGCCTAGACTGGAGTGTAGTGACACATTCATGGCTCACTGCAGTCTTGAACTCCTGGGCTCAGGCAGTGTCCCCTCCACAGCCTCCCAAGTTGCTGGAAATACAGGGGCATGCCACCACGCCTAGCTAATTCTTTTATTTTTTATTTTTGTAGTTCACAGACTCACTATGTTGCCCAAACTGGTCTTGAACTCTTAGACTCTACCTGTTCTCCCTCCTTGGCCTCCCAAAGTGCTGGCATTACAGGCGTGAGCTACCATGCCCAGCGCCAGCTTTATTTTGATTAGTGTTTCCATGGTATATCATTTTTCATCCTTTTACTTCTAGCCTACCTATCTCATTACATTTGAAATAAATGTCTTGTAGGTGGCTTATTATTGGATCATCCTTTAAAAGTATAATATTTTTGGTTTTTTATTGGTGTGTTTAGATCAGTTGCACTTAACAATTACTGGTCTGTTTCGATTTAGCTCTATCACTGTATTATTTGCTCTACGTCTGTTCTCTGTTTATTCTTTTTCCCCTTCCTGCCTTCTTGTGGGTTATTTGAACAGTTTTTACTATTCTGTTTTAATGTTATCTGTTGTGGTTTTTTAAAATTATATATCATTATAGTGTGTATGTATGTTTATAGTTGCTCTAGGATTATGATACATACTTAACTTGTATAGTCTAGTTAGAATAAGTATTTTTCCACTTAAGTGGGACATAATACCATAAATATATGGTATTAAGGTTCCCTTTACCCTACCCTCCTTTTTTTGTATTATGTTAGATATTACATCTACACTTAGAAAATCCCATCAGACTGATATAGGTTTTGCTTTCAACTGCCAGACACAATTAAAGAACTCAGGAGGAGAGTAGTTTATTATATTTACCCAGATGGTTACCTTTGTTCTTCCTTCATTACTGATGTTTCGTTTTTTTCCCTTTGGTACAATTTGCCTTCTGTCCTTGAGTAATTCTAGAGCAGATCTGCTAGCAATGAATTTTCTTAGCTTTTCCCTCATCTGAGAGTGTCATCATCTTTGCCTACACTCCTAGTAGATATTTTCACTGGATATAGAAATTCCAAATTGGCGGTTACTTTCTTTCAGCCCTTTAAAAATGTGCTAGTTCCTTCTGGACTCCATGATTTCTAATGAGAAATTTACGATCATTCAAATCGCTGTTCCTCTGTAAGTGATGCATCACTTTTTTTTTTCTTGCTAGTTTCAAAATCTTTTGTCTTTAGTTTTCACCAGCTTGGCTAGGATATATGCCTGGGCATAAGTTTATTTGGGTTTATTCTCTTTGGTTTCTCCGAGCTTCTAGAGTGGCATATACATGTGTCTTTTATCATGTTAAGCTTTCAACCATTATTTCCTCAAATACAGTTCTCCATTTCAGGATACCAATGACCTTTTAATATCCCAGAAGTCCTTGAGCTTCTGTTCATTTCTGTTGTCTTTGTTGTTCAGCCTGGATCATTTCTACCAATCTGTCTTCAGGTTCACTGATTTTCCTGTATCATCTCCATTTTGCTTATTAAACCCATCCAGTGATTAAATTTAGTTACTTTACTGTATTTTTAGTTCTAAAATTTCCATTTGGTTCCATTTCATAGCTTCTATCTCTTTGCTGAGACCTATTTCCAGAATGTTCGCCCTTCGTGGATACTTTTTATAATAGCTACTTTAACGTCTTTGTGATAATTCCAACAATGTACCATCTCAGTGTTGGTATTTGTTTATTGCCCAGGCAAGTTGAGATTTTCCTGGTTCTTAATGTACTGTCCATTGGCTGGTTTGAGATAGGGGGCGTCTCTCCTTTAGTTCAGTTCTCAGAAGCTTTCGTTGTGCTGTTTAGGTTGAGAGCCATGCCATGTTCAGCTTTGGGATGAACTCAAGAGTTTATAACTCACTTGATGAAGTCACTTTTCTGAGTCCCTCCCTCTCAGCAATTCCTCCTATACTGTCTACTCCCTGGGGTCTCCGCTTTTCAACCCTCCAGCTGAAAAACTGGATCTCTTTGTACTCTGCTTACTTCCTGGGATTGTACCCACATCCAGGGCCAAGTGGTGGGAATAGCTACTTAAAAGCCTTAAGTAGCTATCCAGGGCCAAGTGGTGGGAAGAGCAAAAAGTTGAGTTGGAGGGAGTTGCCCCACCCCTTGGAAACCACAGCTTCTGGGATTGTAGAGAGAGGTTTTCCTCCCTCAGAGTTTTAGATTGCCAAGGAGTTCCCTTTCTCAGCTTCCTACTGAACTAGAGGGCTTCTTCTGGGACTCTGCATGGATGCTCACTCCAGGCTACTCCCGAGTCTGGGTGGCAGGACACAGAAGGAAAGAGTTGCTGGTTCCACGCTCCCACAGAATTCTGATCTTCTCCATCTACCTACTACCATTGACTTTTCAGTCTTTAAGTAGCTATTCCTTGCATTCCGTTGAGGTTTTGTAGCTGTATTCAGTAAGAGAGACAAGATGGAGTGTTTTTACTCTACCTTGGTTTGCCTTGGAACAGTGCGTCCTTTTTTTTTTTTTTCAGTGTGTCCTGTTAAATGACATTCATGTATTTGACCAACATATGTGGCTGTCATTTGATACTTACCCTGTGTTGGGCACTTTATATATATTATTTGTTTAATTCTCAGAAAACTTTCCCCATTTTTAGATAAGAGAAAATTGAGGGGTAAAACTATGATAAACTATGTTAAATGACAAGCAGGGAAATTTTTTGGTCTTTTTGAGTCAGGGTCTTACTCTGTTGTCCAGGCTGGAGTGCAGTGGTACGATCATGGTTCACCTCAGCCTCAACCACCTCAGTCAAGGGCTTAGGTGATCCTTCTACTTCAGCCTTCCGAGTAGATAGGACTACAGGTGCACATCACCATGATAACCAGCTAATTTTTTTATTTTGGTTTTTTTGTGGAGGTGAGGTTTTCTCTATGTGGCCTAGGCTAGTCTCGAACTCCTGGACTTAAGCAGTCTTCCCACCTCAGCCTCCCAAAGTACTGGGATTTAAGGCATGAGCCACCACACCTGGCCAACAAACAGGAATTTGAACACAGGTATTTCTGACCCCAGAGCTTTTCCATTTGCTTCTATGCCAGTGTTTCTCAAAGTGTGGTCCCAGAGCTGGCATCATCAGAATTCCCTGGGAACTTGTTAGAAATGCAGAATTTCTAGCCCCACCTCAGAGTTCCTGAATCAGGAATTCTGGAAGTGGGGCCCAGTGGTTTGTTTGGACAAGCCCTTAGTTACCCTGATGTGTGCTAAATTTAAGAACCACTTTTCCATGCTATATGACTTCACAAACACTAGATTGGTTTAATTTCTTAGCAAAACTTTAATACAAGAATCTAAGGTAACTTTTCACCGTTGTTTGAAACATATGCTAGTATGCTAAGATCTAATTTTTATAGAGGTTACTAGCATATAGCTTGAATTAACATTTTTCTATATTTCCCAAGGCAACAGTAGTTAAAATAGAAATATGATAAGTTTTAGTGTAAACACATAATAGGGGCTCCAGGAGTACCTAAGCAGGGATACATTCTAAGAAATATTATTAGGTGATTTTGTCATTCAAAAATCATAAAATGTACTTCCACAAACCTAGATGGTCGAGCCTACTGCACACCTAGGCTGTGTGATGTGGCCTATGCTTTTAGGCTAAAAACCTGTACAGCATATGTCTGTACTGAATATTGTAGGCAGTTGTAAGACAGTGGTGATTATTTGCATATCTAAACATATCTACACGTAGAAAGGATACAGTAAAGATACAGTATAAAAGGTAACCTATTGGGCAACCCCTTCGGGTCCCCTCCCACTGTGGGA
Organism: Cephalopachus bancanus; assembly: GCA_027257055.1. Lineage (NCBI taxonomy): Eukaryota > Metazoa > Chordata > Mammalia > Primates > Tarsiidae > Cephalopachus > Cephalopachus bancanus. The sequence continues at coordinate 205,112 of JAPVLO010000264.1, read as the reverse complement.
GCTTCTCTGTCCTCTCAGTGAATCCTGCTTTAAAAAAGATAACCTATGTAGGACACTTAGTATCAGTGGAGCTTGTAGGACTGGAAGTTGCTCTGGGTGAGTCAGTGAGTGAGTGGCAAGTGAATGTGAAGGCCTGAGATATTTACTGTATGCTACTGGAGACTTTATAAACACTGTACAAAATTTATTAAAAATATTTTTCTAGCCGGGCTCGGTGGCTCAGCCTGTAATCCCGCGCCTTTGGGAGGCTGAGGTGAGTGGACTGCCTGAGCCCGCGGGTTCGAGACCTGCCTGGGCAGCGAGACCTCATCTCTACAATAAATCGAAAGAATCAGCCGGGCATGGTAGCGCATGCCTGTAATTCTGACTGCTTGGAAGGCTGAGGCGGGGGGATCGCTGGAGCCCAGCGGGTCGAGGCTGCGGTGGCCGGGAGCGGCCACTGCACTCCAGTCTGGGTAACAGAGTGAGACTCCAACTCAAAAAAAAAAAAAAAAAATTTTTCTTCAAAAATAAATGGACTTTAGCTTACATTAACTTTTTTACTTTGTAAACTTACTTTTTTAACTTTTTGCCTCTTTTGTAGTGACAGTTTGAAACACAACATTGTACAGCTGTACAAAAATATTTTCTCTTTATATTTCTATTCTATAAGCTTTTTTCTATTTAAAAATATTTTAATTTTTTTTTTTACTTTTTAAACACACATATTAGCCTGAGCATACACACACAGGTCAGGATCATCAAGATATCACCAGGCGATAGGAATTTTTTTTATCTCTGTTACAGTTTGATGGGACCCCATCATGCATGCTGTCGTTGACCCAGATATCATTATGCAGTACATGACTGTATATGTGGGGAAATCAAACTTAGATATGATTTTTGGCCAGTAAATCACGTTGCCTCTGGTAATATTATGTAATTAATGCCTTGTATTTTACATTTCAGGATATTAGTACTGTTTGTCCTAGATTTCAGGATAGCTTTTGAGATTGGCTTAAGTTAAGTTTGGATTTAATAAAGTGGCCCATATTTGGAGGCTGGGTCCTATTTTGTATGATTTAATTTTTTTCACAGAAAAGCAAATATATAACTAAATTTAATTTAATTTGCATACTCTTTTAAGACGTTTTATATGATAAGTTTGCCAATCAGGAAAAATAAAAAATCTGTCAGCCATATCTCCAGAATCTGTTTTTTCAATTAGTCTGTAATTCACATATACCTTGAGGCACATGTAGGTTAGTAGATTAGATTAGTAGGTATATGTAGATATGAAGATTAGTCCTCAAACATTGTCTCTTGACAAACTGTGGGTGAGAAACACTTGGGTTCAAATCCTGGCTCACCTTTTACTAATAAGGTTGGTGGGTTTTGGCACAGAACAGATATTATTAATTCTCCATTATAGAAACAGGTTTTACAGTCATTCTTTTTGTGTTAGATTTCAAGTCCATTACTCCGTTTATCTGCATTAGCAAGACACAAATTTTCTGCTGAATACTATTCAAGGAATATCAGTATTAAGGTGAAAAGGGCTGCTATAGACTTACTGTTTGTATGCCTCCCAGAATTCACATGTTGGAGCCCACTCCTCAGTATACTTGTATTAGGAGGTGGGGCCTTTTGGAGGTGATTAGGTCATAAGGGTAGAACACCTTCAGAAACAGTATTAATGCCTTTGTAGGGGCTGAAGAGATGAGAGATCTACTTCCACCATGTACAGTTACAGTGAGAAGATGGCTATCTCTGAACCAGGAAGCAGGACTTTGACTCCAGGTCTGCCAGCACTTTGATGATCTTGGACTTTCAGCCTCCAGAACTATGAGAAATAAACTTCTGTTGTGTATAAGCTTCCTAGCTTATGTTTTTTTGTTTGTTTTGTTTTAGCAGCCAGAAAGTCCTAAGACAAGGACACTTCTCTCAAGGAGCTTATTATCGAAATAAATGGGAAATAGTTGTGCAAAAATAATGATTGCTGTGATAAAGATATGTACAAAGTACTGTGGATATAGTATCTTGGAGCCAAGTCTGACCAGTAGAGCTGATCTGTTGGTAGTTTGAAACCAACCGTGGTGGTATGTAGACCACAGAAACCAGAAAATGCTGCATACGGTCAGTTCTGCTGTAATGGGACAGATATATTCCTAAAACTCACTGTTGTAGGAAAAATTGGGATTGGGGCACAACACACAGTTTTATCAGTAACACGTGATTAAAAGAAATAGGAACCTAGGCTGGGCTCGATGGCTTAGCCTGTAATCCCATCTCTTTGGGAGGCTGAGGCGAGTGGATTGCCTGAGCCCATGGGTTCAAGACCAGCCCGGGCAACTTGGCAAGACCTCGTCTCTACAATAAAAAATTAGCTGGGCGTGGTAGTTCCAGCTACTTGGAAGGCTGAGGTGGAAGGATCTCCAGAGACCAGCAGGTCGACACTGGGGTGGCCGAGTGTGCCACTGCACTCCAATCTGAGTGACAGAGTGAGACTCCCCCTCAAAAAAAAAAAAGAACCTAATAAAAATAGCACAGTTTTACATGTGAAAAGGGTTAAGAAAAACATAAATATTACGGTAAATATGGTGCTTTACCTTGAAAAAGACCTGAAGTTGCTTGTCCTGGGAAAAGTTGCCTCTTATGAGCTATGTGAAATGACAGAAGGAGAGTTGTCTGCAGACTGAGGGAAGGTTAATTCCAGGTGTGCACATAGGGTTGAGGTGAGCTGAGGTACCAGGGTGGGGTGGAGGGTGTGTGTGAGGGGTATATGTATGTGCTGTGGGATTCATGCGCAGGGCCCTGTGGCTGGATGCAGTTTTCTTCATCCAGCTAATGTTCAATGGCACATGAATAAATGGGATTCGGGTTGTGTTCATGTTGTTCCCTAATGTAACAAACACACTTAAACAGATCCAGGTTTTCAAAACAAATGTTAGAGCAGCATTGACTGTATCAGGGCTCTTATCCCATTCTAAGAGCTGGTTTACCAGCATAACCACTGGAAGGAGCTCCTGGAAGCCTTTACAGAGAAGATGGAGATTGAACTAATGAAGAATGAGTATAGTATTTTGCCAGATATAGTGTAAGTAGGCACACACCAGGCAGAGGGAACAGCAGCGTGTGGAAAAGCATGCATAAGTAAGCCTGGTGTGTGCAGAAAACTCTTATATAGTTCAGCAAAAGAAAGTTAGAATTTAGGAGGAAGGAAGAAGTAACACTGTTAATAAAACTTAATGCTTTGGCGTGCCAAATTCACAATGACCCAATGTGTCACTTGAGAGAATTTGCATTTTATCCCTCCAGGGGTAGAGAGCACTGAAGAACTTTGAACAGAGATGATTTTCTAGTGCTGATTTATCTAGCCCTCCCTCATGACAGTATAAGAAGATAGTTTGAAGCAAACTCAACAGGGGTCTGGGAATCTAGTGAAGTAAGGAGAAGCAAGTTTGTGTCTTTCATAGGCTTGACTCCTTTGAGAGTATTATAAAAGCTATAGATGCTGACTGGCAACTGTGTCCCTCCTGTGTTCCTAGAAATCATTACTACTTTATTTCTAGTTCTTGATATTAAGGGCCATGACCATGAGATTTAGCCTTCTATATGGTGATGAGTCAGGCGAATTTATAACCAGCTTTCACAATAATTCTTTTCACTGTTAGCTTTGTTCTTTCTATGTGTAAAAATGGTGTGGTGAATCATCTTGGAGAAATTTTAACATCTTGGTGTGTATCCACTGGAAAGTGATTACATGGGTCAAAGGCCTTTCACCTACTGGATTCTTGTTTGTCAATAGTACCTCACAGATAGAACACAAAGTTATTTAAAAGATTGTATAATTCTTCTCTGTGTTATACATTTTTTATTATTGCAGTAAAATACACATAAAGTAATTTACCATTGTAATCATTTTTAGCTCATTGGCATTAAGTACATTTACATTGTGGTACAGCCATCTTCCGTCTCCAGAACTTTTTCATCTTACCCCAGCTGAAACTCTATACCCAATAATCAGTAACTCCACATTTCCTCTTCCACCCTCCCCTGGAAACTACCATTCTCCTGTCTGTCCATGAATTGACTACTCAACTCTCTAGGAATTGTGTATGAAAGGAATCATATAGTATTTGTTCTTGTGACTGGCTTATTTCACTTAGCACAATGTCTTCAAGGCTCATCTATGTTGGTAGCATGTGTCAGAATTTCCTTCCTTTTTAAGGCTGAATAATATTCCATTATATATATGTACCACACTTATCATATCTATTATCTGTCAGTAGACACCTGGGTGCTGTGTTATACCTTTTTTTTGGTAAGGTTTTTGTTTTCCACAAGTATTCTTAAGAGGTAGTGTCTAATTCTATTGTGAAATCACCACCACTGCCACCAAGCACAAATCACATACAGGCTGAAGTATTCCTTATCCGAAATGCTTGGAACCATTGTACTTACCAGTTGAGCATTCCTAATCTGGAAGACTGAACTCCGAAATGCTCCAGTGAGCATTTCCTTTGAGCGTTATGTAGATACAAAGTTTCAGATTTTGGAGCATTTAGAATTTAGGATTTTTGGATCAGGGATGCTCAGACTGTAGCTACGTAGCTTCTTAAAAGGAAATTTAAGAAAAGTACAGTATTCTATATTAAGATCTTTTCTAGAAAGTGATCCCCCACCTCTCTCAATCACAGTTTCTGAAGTATAAACTAAAAACTAAAATTAAAGTTATAAAGAACATTGTCCAGTGTCTGATCTTAAAAGTAGGTCCACTGAATTAGAAATTCAGTAGCTTTTCACAAGAAAAGACTTGGTTTTATTTAAGAATCTCTTGATTATTTGGTGAAAGGAGAGTACAGTCCATGAATTCCTGTTCTTTTGAACTATGGAGATTGTATCATGATTGGACAATAAGAAGAAATATTATAGCTGTAGCTTGATGGTTTTCCTTTCATAAAATTTCTCTAGCACTGAGGAGAAAAGGGCTATGAGTGGGTAGAGGAAGAAAAACTAACTCCATTTCTACCGTCTGACCTCCTTTGTTATCAGAAGCAATTTAGTTCGGTGATAATAATTATTATTGGATGTTTGATTGCCAGTAATTTGCCTGATACCTAGAAAATTCTGGTTTTTGGCCTTTATTCCAGTGGGCACATCCTCCAAATTGGCAGTCAAATTCTTTTACTAAAATTCTCTGGTCAAGCTTTCAAGTAATTATCTATTTAAGTAGAATACATATCCAGTAGTTTAAGCAGAATTTCACAGAAGCTTTTCCATTGAAGCTGATCATTTGGTCAGATTGGCAAAATGGTGAGTCATGCTTCACTGGCCAACTCTCAGACCAGCTGTTAATATAGTTACTTGAACCAAGTCCAAAGCAGCATAATAGCATAGAGTACCTTGGTTCTGATACCTTTCTGTCTTTTCTAAAAAATCTGAATGTAAGTATCCATCCCTCCTCTATGCACTTAGGGTTTTAAGAAGCAATTTAAGACTGTTCTTTGTTCTTTGAATCTTATAATACAGTTGTAGAGATAAAATTGATAAGCTTGAAATGATCTGAAAAGATAAGAACAAATTGTGATGTTAACAGTAAACCCTTTTAGAGAAATCAACAACGAGGTACTAGAACTTGATGCAGATTTTTAAAATAGAGTTGAATGGTGGGTGGCAAAATGGTGCTGACATTTCAGAGTAAGGAGGATTTAGTTTGGATGAAGCAGGATCTGATTATGGGTGGCAGTGAGTGAACGTCAGGCTCAAGATGTTGTAACTGTTGAATGTTCATAAAAGGAAAGGAGTCTGGCAGTGTTATGAGTCCGGGAAGACAGGAAGAGACCAAGGTGTTGTAGCAATCTAGGAATGTAGCAACAGAAATCTGGCCAGAGTTACTGGCAGTGAAAGTGGAGAGAATGTGTACATTTGAGGAACATTTTGAAAAAAATGAACTAAGGAACGTTAAAGATGATGGTACTAAGTGGAGGAAAAGTAAAATACTCTAAGATTTTTCTAAGAATTGAGGGCAGACACAGTGAATGGCATCCCAGTTTGGGGAGAAATAGTAAGTTAATTTCAGATATAGTTAATTTGAGGTGCAATGGAGGATACCAGATTGGGACAGACTCTTAGGCTGTTAGTAGACTGAAGAGTGTGGTGACTGTGTAGACTAGAAGTGTGTTTGCTGTACGCATCCAAGTGTACTTGAGGAGGTGAGAATTGGTCCTAGAGAATACTTGTTTACAACTGGAAAGCCAAGAACATATGTTCTCATAGCTTCTGTGTATATGTAAAAAAAAAAACAAAACGACAACTTAAAATTAAATAAAAAGTTTTCCTCATTAGCTTCATTTCACCTGAAGGAATTGTTAGTTTAATAGATGACATTCATCAGTCACATCCAGGAAATTGAAGTTTTCTCCCATGCAATTAAATAAGCCAGCAGAATTCAGATTACTAGCTAGTACGATGTGGAGCCAGGACAAGAACTCAGATTCCTTAAACAACAGCATCTTAGAATAAGTAAATATTGTGGCAGAATAATGTCATATCAAGGAGAATTATGTCCTTAAATATTGAAAGTTATTGAATTAACTGCTTAAAATATAGTTTGATTTTATATTTGAAGTAATCTATTAGTGTAACATTGAATACTTCATGTTTTTCTTTGGTGGGATATTTAGTTAGATATGCTGTGCCAGATACTTGTGGCTTTTTCAGAATGCCTCTTTCTGTAGATAGCAAAACATACATAACCATATGAAGTCAGAAGAAAAAAACGTGTCTAAGGTTATTTCCATTATTATTGGATAAGAAATTGTTGTAAGGTATAATATCTTACGGAATGACAAAGGTAATTTAGTTAGAGAAATAGTAGTCTAGTAGAGAGAACGGAGTGTGTGTGGGTTTCACCGAAGGATACCTGACTTTGCTAGTGCCTACAGCAGTACAGTACTGCTTTCTGCTTTCTTTGTTATCTCTCTTGTGTATGCTTCTTTGTGGCTGTTTATTTCCCTTTTTATGGTAAAATGCAATGCATAGGAGTAAAATATAAAGTGAATAAAATATAAAGGTTCAGGTTAATGAGTAACTATAAAGCATATTTGCTACCCAGATTAAGGAATAGAATATTGCCAGTATACCAGAAGCCTGATGTGTTTCCCTTCCCAGGCAAACCTCACCAGTCCCCCACGCATCTCATCCTCTACAAGTAACTATATTATTACTTTGCTGAAAACCATTTTTTTCTTTAAAGTTTTACCACCTAGCCAGAAGCAGTGGCTTACACTTGTAATCCTAGCACTTTGGGAGGCGGAGGCAAGAGGATTGTCTGAGCCCATGGGTTTGAGACCAGCCTGGGCAACATGACAAGACCATGTCTGTACAATAAATCAAAAAATCAGCTGAACATGAATTAACTGTGGTTGCAGCTACTTGGAAGGCTGAAGTGGAGGAATCACCTGTGCCTAGGAGGTTGAGGCTACAGTGGCTGTGAGCATGCCATTGCACTTCAACCTGGGTGACAGAGTGAAACTCTGACTCAAAAAAAAAAAAAAATAGTTTTACCACCTATATGTGCATCGTAGTTTAGTTTTGCCTCTTGTACACATATATACACACATATGTATATATGTCAATATTTGTTTATTTTCATTTCTGTAATTCATTGTGCATATACAATTTCATTATATGAATATACTCTAATATATGTGTTCTGCTGTACTTTATTATATTGAAAAACTCAACGATGATCATTTTTGGATATTTTTCTTAGTGCACATGGGCCCCAGTATCTAAAGAGTTTATACGTAGGAGTAGAATTGCTGGGTCATAGGAAATTCATATCTTCTTTACTGGATTAATACCAAACTGTTCTCTAAAGCAGTTATTACCAATTAATACTCCAGCAGGATGTGAGCGTTCCTGTTCTATACTCTTACTCTTGCTGTCATATGATATTGACAAATATAAGTATTTTGGGCAGAAGGGTGATATCTCTTAATGGTTAGGAAGCTGAATCTCTTTTTATACTTGAATTTCTTCTTGGGAAGTGTCTATTAAAGTCATTTACCCATTTTTCTATTTGGTTGTCTTTTCTTACTAACTTTTATAGGAACTGTTTATATTTTCTGGATACTCTTTTAGTCTCTTCATTGTTTTGTGTATTAAAAATATTTCCTACCCAGTGTTTTAGTTGAACAGAAGTTCTTAATTTTAATGTAATATAATTTATCATTCTTTTCTCGTACAAACCATGATTTTTTTATCTGTAAAAGTTTAAGCTCTTTTCCTAGATTATCCTAAGTACTTCATAACGTTGATACTATTGTACATGGTATAAATTTTTTACATTTTATTTTGTTGCTGACATACAGGAATAAAATAGACATTTTATATGTATATTGATTTTGTATCACCCAACCATTCTAAATTCTGTTCTTATCATTTATTTGTAGATTATTTTGGACTTTTGAAATACATAATTATATTATCTGGGAGTAATGATAGCTTTGTTTCTTTCAAATCTGTAGGGTAAAGTTAAACAATGCCTTTATTTCTTGTCTTATTCTGCTGACTAGGACATTTATCACAATGTACAATAGAAGTGATCACAATGGGCATCCTTTTCTTTAAAAACACTTATTTCAGTGTTTCATCAAGGATGAGGTAGAGGTCATTTTTTTTAACATTCTGTCAGGTTAGGTAAGGTTTATTTTTCAGTTTGCTAACAGTTTTTATCATAAGTGGATGTTGAATCCTATGAAATGCTTTTTCTACATTTAATTAGGTTATCAAAATTTTAGCTATCAATGTGATAATTACATTAATTGATTTTCTAACATTGTCTCAACTTTGCGTTCCTAGACTATCTTCCTTGACCATTTTTATATATTGTTAGACTCACTGACTCGTGCTTCGAAGTGTTAAAAAGATTTGTATCTATCTTCATGACTGAGGTTATTCTGCATTTTCTTCTCATAGTGTGCTTACTAGCTTTAGTATCAGTTATGCGTCTAATAAAATAAGTAGAGAATGTTTAGAAAGCACTTGTGTAAGATTGAAATTTTATTCTCAAATAATGATAGAATTCACTAGTGAACCCATCTAGGGTTTCGTGTTTTTGTTTTGGGAATAATTTGACTACAGCTACTTTTATTTGGTTATCTTGCATATCTTCTATATCACTTTATAGTTTCCTGTTGCTTGCAAATAGTTTCAAGTTTGACTTTGATCGAATATGCATAGTAAGCATGCTAGTGTTAAAATCTGGGTCTGGTTGTTCTGATACCCGAAATCTCTGTAGATCTGCTCCCGTGGACTCTTGTTCTCTTCCATAATAACTTGTTTTGTGTGTGCTATATTTGACTGTGCCTAGTGCTTATTTTCCTTAAAAATACTTATGGGCATTCTTTGAGGCCTAGATTGAAGATGTCTTCCTTCAGAGAAGGTTTGTGTGTGTATATGGTGTGGTATTATATGACAGTACTGTTAGTCCAGAAATACTGACAAACTTAAGAAATTTGGGCAGAAGGATGGTATCTCTTAATGGTTATACTAAGGAAGATTAATCTCTTTTATATTTGGATTTCTTCTTGGGAAGTGTCTATTAAAGTCATTTACCCATTTTTGTATTTAGTTGTCTTTTCTTACTAACTTTTATAGGAGCTGTTTATATTTTCTGGATACTCTTTTAGTCTCTTCATAGTTTTGTGTAGTAAAAATATTTCCTACCTAGTGTTTTAGTTGAACAGAAGTTCTTAATTTTAATGTAATATAATTTATCATTCTTTTCTCATACAAACCATTTTTTTCTGTAAAAGTTTAAGATATTTTCTTAGATTATTCTAAGTACTTCATAACGTTGATGCTGTTGTACATGGTGTGTATTTCAAAAGAATTTCATAGTTTGAAGTTCCCTGGAATGTCAACTCCGTGCAAATCCATACTGCAAGTCCTTGCCCATCCTGGTCCATCTTCTTACAGATCTGTTTCCTGGGTGCTCCCCCACCATTCTCTTCTTCTCTTGCTTCTCTTGGGGCTCAAACACTGTCTCCTGGAAGTAACACTGGGGTATAGCTTTGGGTCTAGTTCACCCTAACCTCAGGTTATGTCCCTTTGGGATCCCAACTTAATGTGAGGCAGAGTACCTTTGGACTCTCTCTTTTGAGGAAGCTTTGCCTTATCATTTGCCCAGTTCTTCTCTGAGGCCACTGAAACCAAATACCTAGTTTGTTAGGCTGTATCTGCACGTGCCCTCAGGCCAGTGTGTCTTTGGCGTGGTAGGGTCTCATTACCTCTCTGGGTTCCCACTTGCCCTCAGAATTGGGTCTGGTAGTTTCCCATCATCTTGTTAGCTTTTTATTTTAAGGTGTCTTTTGATTTTTTGTGTTTTGTATTTAGGATTTTTCTAGTTTTCAGCAGGAGGGTTTATCTGAAAATCCTAGTTGTCACTATCAGAAATGGTAGTCCTTTTGATTTTACTTTTCCTACTCGGCCTTCTATTTCACACTTTCCCTTCATCTTCATGTCAATTACTTAGTTTCACAAGCATTCATATATTGAGCATCTAATAAGTACCAAGCAGGCACAAAACAAAAGTCTTTGTTTTCTTGATTGTGGGGAAAGTTGCAGCAAGCCCTGGGACATTTGTCATCCTGGTTCACAGAGCATTAGTGTCCTGTGAACTCTTACTAAGGTTGCCACTGTCAAACAAGTTGAGGAAATATTGCCCGGGAGGATCTCCTCTTTCAGAGAGCTAAGGCATTAACTTATTCAGACTGAAACCTTAATTTATAGACTACCTCTTCATATCTTGTAGTACACTGGAATTCCGGGGACATGAGTTATGAAATATTAGAATAGGACTAAAGTTTTAAGCATCTCTTTATGTTATTACACAACACTGAGTAATGTCAGTTTGCTTTTCCCATAGTCATGTCTAAGGGGAACATTCGCTGAGAGTAAACCAAGGCAGTTGTAAACCAAACCAGCTTGGGCAAGGGACTTGCAGTATGGATTTTCACAGAGTTGACATTCCAGGGATCATGAGTGTCCTCACCTTACTTGGCCTTTAGGTGATTAGACTGGCATGGGTGCCCAAATTAGAGACACCAGTCAGAGGTGAGCCACCGGCCAAACAGGTGGACTAGCACAGAAAGATTTTTCCGTGGGGGAATGAGCTTAACCAGTCAGGTCCTCTCAGGCCTTATAATTGACTGTGTTTGGTTAAATAAATATACCTCTTGCTTTTAATTTTTTGTCTGGTGAACCAGATAGACAAGGTAGAGTTTACTGTAAGGATACACATGATGATGTGTGTCATAAAACTCACAAAAAGAAATAGAGATTGTCACTCAGGCATTGGAAGCAGAAGTTGAAAAGCCAAGAGAGAGAGATGGGAGGGGCCTATGATAGACCAGGAATGAGGGAAAAGTATGAGAAAGTAGTACTTAGGAGGGACATAAAGATTGGAGCATGGAAGCAGAGACACCAGCTGGAGACTGGAGGCAGATCAGATACCAAAAGCTGATACCCTGGGAGTTCTGAGTCCCAGAAAGGACCAGAGCTATGGAATAGGGATTCACTTTGCCCCTGCTGCTCCTGCTGCTGGTTCTAGGGCAGCCCTGGAGCCAGTCCAGTTCTCAGGTCCAGTCTCCTGGAGGCCCAGACCCACTTGTGTTTCTGATTTTGTTCTTGAATTTCTGTCCTATTTCCCTTATCATCAGATCCATGCTTAATCAGGATCCCCGCTTTTCCCTTCTCTCCTTTTTATTACATTTTGGAAACTCACTTTTCAAAAACAACATTTTTGTTTTGGAAAAAAATTTTCAAAGCTCAGCTATACTAATTGTTTTTTGGTTTTTATTTTTTATTTTTAGAGAAAGGGTCTCACTCTGTTGTCCAGTCTGGAGTGCAATGGCATAATCTGACTCACCACAACCTTGACCTCCTGGGTTCAAGTGATCCCTTCACTTCAGCCTCCCCAGTAACTGGGACTACAGGCACCCACCGCCACACCCAGCTATTTTTTTATTTGTTATTTTTTGTAGAATCGCATTCTCACTGTGTTGCCCAGACTGGTCTTGAATTCTTAGGGTCAAGCGGTTCTCCTGCCTCGGCTTCCCAGAGTGCTGGGATTACAAGCGTGAGCCACCATGCCCCCCCTAATTGTTAATAATACATGACATCACAGTCTTTTTCTGTTGATTAGCTATGAATAGCATCTCTCTATACAAAGGAATGCATGTTACTTGTTATTGGCACTCAGTTGGAAAGGGTATTTCCTGCTTCCCATTCTAGCTTTACTTACCACAAGTCTGTTTAAGAATGTCGGGCTGGCTTGAGCGAGGCCTGTCCTTGCTGTTCCTTTCTCCCTTGGCTTGCCTTTCTGCCCCTTTAACTCCCTGTTTCTTTGTGTGTCTCTTTCCTTCCTCACTGTTGGCTTGCTTTTTGCTTTAAAAAGTTTTTTTAAATACTTCATTTCTTCTGCATTTTGCACATAACTTTGGATTTATAATATGCAATTAGATTTTTTTTTCAAGATCTACTTTTTTATTTTCTTTTATTTTTTTGAGTCTGGATCTCATTCTGTTGCCCAGGCTGGAGTGCAGTGGCACCGTCACAGCTCACTGCAGCCTCAACTTCCTGGGTTCACGTGATGCTTCTGCCTCAGCCACCCGAGTAGCTGGGACTACAGGTACGCACCACCACACCTGGATGATTTTATTTTTTTATGGAGATGAGATCTCACTATGTTGCCCTACCTGACTCAAACTCCTGGGTTCAGGCTGCCCTCTTTTCTCGGCCTCCCAAAGTGCTGAGATTACAGGCATGAGCCACTGTTCCCAGACATGGTCTACTTTTTAAATAGCGTTTTTTTTTCAACTATGAAATTAATACATATTGAATCTAATGTTTTAGAAAATACAGAACATTTAAAAATTAAATTATAATAATCAGAAATATCCAGAGATAGCCACAGTGGTATTTCTTATCATATATTTTTTTAAATATATGTTTGTAGGTGACATTTCCAGAATGTTAAATGCTTCAGAAACATGGTTTTCAATGTCTATCAATTTCGGTATATAAAAGTACTTCAGTTTATTTAACCAGTCCGTTATTGACTTAACAACATGGCTGTTGCCAGTTCCTTGCTAATATAACTAATGCTATGATGTATCTCCTGTCTATAAATCTTTGTGTCCTTAATCTGATGATTTTCTTGGAATAACTTTCTGATTGTGAAACGTTGGATAAAAAGATATGTGTAGTTTTAAAACTGCTATGTAATAATAGCATTTTCTTCTTGAAATATCATGTGTATTTATGTTCTCATATTAATATGTGACATACTAGTTTCTTTATATCTAATGACTAGATAGTGCCACTAGAATGTAAAGAAACAAAAGCAGACTTTACCAAGTTGATAAATCTAGTATCACATTTTAATTTGGAAATATTTGATAAATTGCAAGGATGGCCTTTTTTCATGTAATTATTGGCTAATTATACATATGATTTGTGATTTTTCTGGAGATAGCCATTGCTGTTTTTTAATTGAGGTGCTGTGTTTTTCTCCTTCCTTCCTTCCTACTTACCTCCCTACAAGGTCTCACTACGATGCCTGCCCAGGCTGATCTCTGAACTACTGGGCAACTTATCCTTCCACCTCAGCATCCCAAGTAGCTGGGACCACAGGTGCACACCACTGCTCCTGGCTTATTTTTTTCTCATAAATTAAATATATAAACACTTTGTCGTATGTTGAAAACGTTTTATCCATCTTATCATTTTCCTTTTAATGTTATTGTAACATTTTTGATATGTAGAAGTTTTAAATTTCATGTCATTAAGTCTTTTGATCATTTGCTTTTGGTTCTTTCTTCAGCATTTTGCTTAAACAGGCCTTCCCATCTTTTCTTTCAGAAGTCATAGGATTTCTTATATTTACTCCCTTTTGCTCTTGTTGTTGTTGTTTTTCTTTCCCAGACTGGAAGTACTGTGGCATGCTCATAGCTCACTGCAGCCTTGAACTCCTGGGCTTAAGTGATCCTCCCACCTCAGCCTCCCAAATAACAGGGACTACAGGCACACACCACCATGCCCAGCTAATTTTTTTATTTTTGTAGAGACAGGGTCTCTCTTTGTTGTCCAGGCTGGTCTCAAACTCCTAGGCACTAGGGATCCTCCTGCCTTGGGCTCCCAAAATGCTGGGATTACAGATGTGAGTCGTGGTTGTGGCCTTACTTTTTTGTTTTTTTTTTTTAGTGGTAGTTTTCTCTGTTTTTACAGTCCATTGAAATTCTCGCCCATTCACCTTATTCCCACAAGAGATTACTCAATTGTACACCCAGAAGTATAGTTTTCTACTTTCAGAAAACTTGACTGTTAACTTTTTTTTTTCAATCCACTTCCAAAAAAGGGGAAGAAAAGATGTTTAACAGATCTATGCTTGAACCTTTAGTATAATGATAATTGATTAAGAAGTGGACAAGAAACTGAAAGTGGGTGTTCTCCAAATATATCAGAAATTTAAACAAAGGCCTTCCATATGGATTTCCTGTTGGTAATAGCAGGAAAAAAAAGGTAAAACATATCACAAAGAATTATAGTTTTCTCATTTTCTGCTTAAACGAAGCATGTCAGTTTTTTGTTTGTTTGTTTTAAAAGGAGACCTTGCCAGTAAAAGTCAAAAAGGAATTTTTTTTTGTGTGTGGTCTTTATATGTAGGATAATATGGGATGTTTTGGGGGTTTTTTTTTAGTTGCAGTCTCAGTCACCCAGGCTGGAGTGCAGTGGCACGCTTATGGCCACCCCAGCGTCAACCTGCTGGGCTCTGGCAATAGATAATATGTTTGATACCGTTTTTAAAGAACATGGAATAATATGACACCACTTATTTTGTAAACTTGTAAAAACAAGTTACGGGCATAAAATTAAGTTGTAATTCTGGCAAAGTATTTGGGTAGGGAACCAAAATAATACAGACCATATATGTATCTTTCTGGTGAAATAATTTGATAAGGGATAGATCATAGAAAATTATTGTGAATGGTTAAATATTCCTGAAACTAGTTTCTTTAGATAATAATCAAGATTTTTGACCCAATTTTGTTTTACGTGTATTTGTGATTTCTGTTTAGTACTTGGAAAGTAGTTGTAGAGTGGTTCATCCACATTAGATGTACGTGTTTCTACTGGAAAGTTGTACATTTTGCTGTGAAAATTAAAGCGTCAACTACTTAACAGGATGTAGAATTATCCCATTTAAGTGTGTTTCCGGGATTACCTGTAAGCAATGTCAGAATTTTTACCTGCTACACTTCAAACAATCATAATGTGAACTGTCTGAATAGTAAGTCTTACTTCATTTCAGATCTCAAAATGCTTAAGAATTTGTTGAATTTTTTTCTTCTTTTAATTTTTATTTTAAAATTGTGGGGTACAATTCAGGGTTAAGTATACAAATATTCATTGTGCAGGTGGCCTTATTGATGAGGTGTGCCCCCCGCTTCCCCAGGCAGTTATCAACTACTGTCAATCCCACTTCCCCAAGAATTTGTTGAATTTTTAATGAAGCATTGCATCCTTCATTATCAGAGAATATTGAGAATTAACTCTAGTTTAAGTTGTTCAATTCATCTTTGAAACTATTTAAACCTACTTTTCTTTATTTTTTAAAAATCCTCATTTTAAAACTATGTTTATGGGAAATGACTATACCTTAAACTGTGTAGGAAGTTTTTTTAGGGGGAGACAGGAAGGAGAAAGTTTGTGTTGGAAGAACAGTATTGCTCTGATAGGTGTTTTTGCAGCTGGCACTAAATTTGGTTTTTAAATTAAACATAAATTTGCACCTGATCGAAAACATGACTATCTGTGGAATATGAGACTATTTAGATAATTCAGTATGTTATGTATTAGGATTTTACTTTAATTGGGGATCGGAATTAGAGTTGTAACTGCTGTGTTACACTAGACCTTAAATAACTTGAGTCTATTTGTGGTATACTTATTTTTAAAATTTGAACATAAAAAAAAATCATAACTCTTTGAGGTCAGCTAATTGAATTGCTTGTAGGAGAAGGACTGCCTGAGCTGGCTGGAGACTGAGGGCTGCTTATCCTCTTTCATATCTCCCAGGAAAGACTGCTTGCAAGTCTCTTTTGGTTGTGTGGTTACCTTTTTGGCCGTTTGAAGTGTAGTTTTTTTCAGAGAGTGTCTGTGTTAGCCTTCAGAAGGATTAAAGAGTGACCAAGACTATATACATTGAAAACAACCGTTTGATCACCTACATTCTCCAAATGATGTATTCAGCTGTTATCTTCATATTCCTCAGTTTGATAATGTTACCTATTGTTTTGTTGATCCTTTTGTTTCCAGTTCTTTTTTTTTTTTTTTTTTTTTTTTGAGTTGGAGTCTCACTCCTTCACCCAGACTGGAGTGCAGTGGCCAGCTCACGGCCACCCCAGCGTCAACCTTCTGGACTCCAGTGATCCTTCCACCTCAGCCTTCCGAGTAGCCGGAACTACAGGCACGCGCTACCACACCCGGCTAATTTTTTATTTATTGTAAACACGCGGTCTTGCCAAGTTTCCCGGGCTAGTCTCAAACCTGCAGGCTCAGGCAGTCCACTCGCCTCAGCCTCCCAAAGTGCTGGGATTACAGGCTGAGTCACCAAGCCTGGCCTGTTTCCAGTTCTTAAAAGGTGGAGGAAGTAGTCAGTCTTAATTTTTTTTTTGATGCTTGAAATCCTGGAATCCATATCATGGAAGGTATTCTGCAGCAGTCCCTAACCCTTTTGGCATTGGGGACTGATTTTATGGAAGACAGTTTTTCCACAGACCAGGGGGCAGGGGATGTTTTGGGGATGATTCAGGCACATTACACTTATTGTGTACTTTATTTCTATCATTATTACATTGTAATATACCATGAAGTAATTATACAACTCACCATAATGCAGAATCAGTGGGAGCCCTGAGCTTGTTTTCCTGCAACTAGACGATCCCGTCTGGGGGTGATGGGGAATGGTGGCACCTAAGATGTGTTGCTTATGTACCGTCTACTCTGTAATCTCATTTTGGTTGCTGTCACTGCAGAAAACTCTGCTTCACAAAGATAGGGTGTTGGAAATGTAAGCAGGCTTTTCAGTGCTGATCTGACAGGAGGTGGAACTCAGGCGGTAATGTGAGCCATGGGGAGTAGACAAACTGCTTCACTTGCTGGTCTCCTGCTGTGCGACCCTGGGCTTGGGGAGACCCCTATTCAGGAGGGGAGAGTGGAGGAAGGTCGACTATTTGGGCATCTGCTACAATGAATCCATGCAAATGATGATGAAGACTGAACCTGGGATGGGGGGACAGTAGCAATAGAGAGTCTGGATGGGCCTGATGTGGCTGTGGAATAGACTTCAGACCTTCGTTCTTAAAGTTTATCACTCTCCAGTGTTATATTCGTTGTTGCATCTCTTTTCAATGGTTTCTACATGTTTGGTGTCAGTATAATATATAGTTACATGATTGATTTTTGTGTGTTGATCTTTTATCTTGTGACCCTGCTGAACTCACTTATTTGTTAAGTTCAGGTATTTGGGGGCTTCTTTTAGATTTCTTTGGGTTTTCTATGTGGACAGTTTAATTTTCTCTTTTCCAATTTGTATGCCCTTATTTATTTTTCTTTTCTTTCTTTTTTTTTTTTTTTTTTTTTTGCCTTATTGAGCTGGCTGTTGCTCTCTTTCGACTTCTTGTTTTGGCCATCAGTGATTAGAAATCAGAGAAGTTTCACAGATTGGCTGCTTTTGCCTGTAACACCTTGTGTGGGATAGTGTTTTCCTTGAGAAAAGATTTTTAGTTATTGATTCAATGTCTTTAAAGGTTATGGGCTATTGGCTTTTTGTTTTGTTTTTTCCCCCCCTGCTGCTGCTGATGCTGCTGCTTTTGCTATTGTCAGGGTCTCTGTCGCCCAGGCTGGAGTGCAGTGTCATGATCATGGCTCACCACAGCCTCAGACTCTTCTGCCTCAGCCTCTTGAGTAGCTGGGACTACAGGCGCACATCACCACACCTGGCTCCTTTTATTTTTTTGTAAAGAGGTGTCACTGTGTTCTCTAGGCTTGTCTTGAACTATTGGGCTCAAGCAATCCTCCTGCCTCGGCCTCCCAAAGTACTAGGATTGTAGGCATGAGCCACGATACCCAGCTGGATTTTTTTTTTTTCTCCTTGAGTCAGTTTTGGTAATACATGTTTTTCCTAAAATCTAGTCATTTCTTCTTAATTTTAAGATTTGCTTACAGTTGTTCATTCTGATCTCTTAAATCTCTGGCTTATGTCTCTGTGAGTTCCCTTTCTTATGTCTTGCCATGTGTATCCATGTAGTTTGTGGGCCCTGGGTGTTATGCTTTTTAAGGGTTCTTTGGTCTTCCCTTGCTCAGTGCACTTGCATAGAGCATTCCCCTAGAATTCCAACTCACCCCTTCTAATTGGCAGTTTCTAAGCTGCTGTGCACTTGGTGTTGGATGAATCAAGTTTGCTTAAAGAGCTTGAACTTTATCATAATGTCATCCACATGTGGTACTCAGCAAATGTTAAAATGAATATTTTTAAAGCCTTTTCAGTTTATTTGTTTCTCAACTTTTGACAGGTAAGGTTTTAATAAGCTAAAGTTTTAAAAAATGTTTCCTAGTTCTAAAAAAAACTACATTTTTATGTTACATTGTAATGTGTAAAACAAAACTATGGTGTATTACTTGGAGTTTCCAGTCTATGATTTTGGGCAACATGCTTATCTTTGCATTTGCTTTCTTACATGATTAAAGGGTATTCTTATTTGCCTTCACCTCTCTTGGTACCCTTCTCAGATGTCTTCTAAAGACTATATTAATTTTGAGATGCTTAAATTTTCTTTTTTCGTATCATGGTAGAGAAGCTACATCAAAAATGGGAAGTTATCCTGATTGGGTTATTTCTTTCTTTCTTTCTTTCCTGGTTTCATTGCAAGCTGTCAAATTATTTGAAGTCCGTTAGTTTTTGTTGTTGTTTTTTCCAGACCTAAAATTTGGCATAGAAGACAGTAGTATCTTTAGGTTTGTAAAAAGATAGTAAATGTATTCTAAACAGTTTTAGATAAAAAGTAAAAGGCAGGTGTTGTTATTAAAACATTTTAGTTCTTAGAGTCTTTGTATTTGTTGTGATTTAAACTGCTAGAGTTGTAAAATGGTTATCCTTCCTAGAGAAGGAAATGGTCCAGATTACGTTTGCTCACTTACCATTGGTAACTAAACATTCCTTGTAAATTATTAGCAGGATCACAATGAGCTCACTGTTAAATGATTTCCCAAATCAGAGACTTTTTCTGGATTAAGCTATCTGCTAAATCCCTCAACTGAGAATTCTTTTACTTTGTTGGCTTTTTTGTTGGTTGGGTTTTAACCAGCCTTTCATATGAAGGGAGATTTGTGGGAAGCTTTGATGCCCTGTGCTTTTCCTTTTAGGAAGCATGCTGTATAGAGGCAGTGCTGACAGTACTCATCACATACAGTCCCAGTGCTTAGTACATTTGCTTGATTTGCGTAACTGAAGTGGAGCCTTTGTTTTCCTTCCTGTCACAAGCATGTGCCTTCTCTTGCTTTGGATTGGTTGTATATCAGAAAGCTACCATTTTTGAGGCCCTATTATATACTCAGCTGTACTTACCTTATATCATGTTATCCTCCTAAAAATCCTTGTAGGAAAAGGGTGATTGTTCCTATTTTTAGATGGAAGGGCTAAGAATAATACCAGAATACTTAGATCTCACACAACTAGTGAGGGCTTGAATTTGAAAGTCCTGCTAAATCTAAGGCATATGTTATTTATGTTATACCACAGTCTGCCAATAATGCTGGCCAGATAAGAAACATTTCAATGAATGCTATATTTGTTAGTATATCACATAAAACATTTTCTCCATAGAAAATGAAGCATAACTTATTAGGGTTTTATGCTTCTCTAGTGTACAATATCTTCAGAGCACAATTTAAATTGTGGCTGTGTTTTATAGACTAAAAAGGAACTTGAAACTCCCCCAAAATGAATAAAGATGATATTCCTGTACCTTGCCCAGATGAGCTGTGCTTAGTTTATGTTGTAGAAGGGCTGTAGCTTCAATGGCTAAGGAACATTGAAATCGCCATAGTGTTTATTAGAAAATAGTGTAGAAGTTGGGAATGATTGATGGAACCTTCAGTCTGGCAGATATTGTACATTAGACGATACTGACATTTGTGGTGTGACACGAAGAACAGAAAGGGAGAATTATTTTTTAAATGAAAGAAAAGCTAAAGATGCCAGATATTAGGTAGTACTGGTAACATTTTTAAAACCTCTGTCTTTTGAGTCTCCTATGAGCCAAAGGCTTCATATGTACTATTTCTAATCCTCAAACCTAACCTATGAGGTAGACATTATCCTCATTGTACCAACAGGCTATGAAGTTCACAACATTCTTAATTGGCAAAGCTGGAATTCATCCTCCCCCAGCCTCCCAAGTGTGAGTGTTTCCTTGCCTCTCTTGTGTCCTTTTCTCTATGATGCTGTAAGCAAATCATCAAGTATCTCACAGGGGATTTGAGTTTAATAACAGGATTTCTACTGCCTGGAGTGCCCTCCTATATATAATGCTGGAAGTGAGGAGTGTGTGAATAACATTTAAGAAATGGAAGTACAAAATTAAAGACTTGGTTTTTACTAGAGGAAGAAATAGCCCTTAAATTGTGTTTTGGGGGGCAAGTATTGCTGTAGAGCCTATATAACCAGTGACTCTTAATTTAGTTCTGTGTCCTCTTTAAAAATTGATCACTATATATAGTGCAGAGAGAAATAAGAGGATTTTAAGCTTCATCCCTTAAAATTAGGCGGGTAGTTAACAAAACACTTTCTTAACTGACCATAGGTTTAAAAGTAGTATTCTAGAAAAGCAGTAGAACTTAGTCATATAGACCCATTACCTACAATAATACCAGAACATTTCTTGGTGGTATATGGGCCTGCACAAAGAGTTACGGGTCTCACAGTTGATAGTCATAGAGTACAGTTACCAAAACATTCACAGTAGGCCTGTGAATATACTTCTTACTTTGGATTCTTTTGGTCCGACTATTGATTCATTACTCTGAAATGAAAGGCTAGAAATTTTCTTTTGAAAGTGCATGTGCTTTTGTCAGATTTTCATGTTAGAGTTATACTATATATAATAATTTGAGACACGTTCCATTTTTTTAATGCTCTCCAATAATTTAAAAGTTAAAGAAGTGATGTATTCTTTGAAGTTTTAAAGAACTTATTAGTGGCACTACAGTACTTGGTTAATACACAGTTCTAAAATTGATTCAAGAAGAGGTAGAAAACCTGAATAGGCTAATAATAGTGGAAGAAACTGAAGTCCAAGTTGTTATTAATCTCTCAGATGTATCACTTTCTACATCTATAATACTGAGATAATTATTACTTGTAGGGTTTTGGGGAGAAGTAAAATGCCTGGCATATGGTTTATTCCCCAGTAACGTAAATTGTCATCACAGTCATTACTACCATTGTGATTCTTTTTTCAAGATTAAACTTTCCAGAGGTTCACTTGAAAGATTCTTGGATTTATTTAACATTAAAAAAAAAATTGTCAGAAGTTTTTCTCTTTTACTAAATTGATCCCATCTCTGACATAGTTAACTAAAAAAAGAAAAATACACTTTACGAGAAATAAGGGATATAGACACAGATGTGGGAGAGATTTTAAAATTATTCTAAGAGAAGATTATATATAGGTTTTACATGAAAGAGAACATACAGAATGATACCAAAATATTAACAGTGATTATCTCCAGGTGGTGGGACTTAAGGTGAGGGTTAGATTTTTTTTTTAATGTTTCTGTAGTGTTTTCCTTTTTTTTTTTTTCCCCTCTATCGTCCAGGCTGGAGTACAGTACAAGATTACAGCTCACTGAAGCCTCAATCTCCTGGGCTAGGGTGATCCTTCTGACTCAACTTCCCAAGTAGCTGAGACAACAGGTGTGTGCCACCACACCCAGATAATTTTTTTATTTTTATTTTTCATAGAGATGGTTTTGCTATGTTGCCTAGGCTGGGCTCGAACTCTTGGGCTCAAGCAGTCCTCCCACCTTGGCTTCCCAAAGGGCTGGGATTATAGCTGTGAGCCACCATGCCCAACCTCTTGTTTTCTTTTTATAAGAAATAGTTTCCAGTTGTGTCACATTATGCTCTGATGACCATATGCCCTTTTTTTTTTCTAAGACAAAAATAATTATATCTTTCCTACTTTATTTTAAAATTAAATTTCAGGTTCAGATATCCACATTGGTCTATCCTACTTTTTTTTTTTTTTTTGAGTTGGAGTCTCACTCTGTCGCCCAAACTGGAGTGCAGTGGCCGCTCCTGGCCACCGCAGCCTCAACCTGCTCGGCTCCAGCAATCCTTCCGCCTCAGCCTTCCAAGTAGCTGGAACTACAGGTGCACACTACCATGCCCAGCTAATATTTTGATTTATTGTAGAGATGAGGTCTCGCCAAGTTGCCCAGGCAAGTCTCGAACCCGCAAGCTCAGGCAATCTACTCACCTCGGCCTCCCAAAGCGTGGGATTACAGGCTGAGCCACCGAGCCCAGCTGGTCTATCCTACTTTTAACAACTCTGTCTTGTAGTTCCTTCTCACAGGTCTAACAAATAGTTTTGTGAGTAAAGCAAACCCACAGTTACTCCATGAAGCGTTTCCGGCAATGTGTAGGCTTATACCCTTATTTTTGGTACTTAAGATTACAGTCTTAAGAGTATTCAGCTCTATTCTATTCCATAGACTAACTGTTAGTTTGGGTAAATACATAATAAAGGTTTTATGTTGAATTACATCAGGGGTTGGCAAACTAAGGCCATAGGCCAGATATGACCTACCACTTGGTTTTTTTGTACAGTCTATGAGCTAAGAATGGTTTTACATTTTTAAGTAGTTTAAAAAGTGAGAAGAACGATATTTTGTGACAAGCGAAAATTCAGATTCGCCTAGCCATAAATAAAACTACATTGACGTTCAGCCATGTTCATTCACTTACATGTTTGTTGCCTGTGGCTGCATTCAGGCTATAGGCTACCATGGCAGAGATCAGAAGTTGCCAGAGACTGTATGTCCACAAAGCCTAAAATATCTTATTTACTATCTTTACAGAAAATGTTTGCTGAACCTTGTACTACATTAGAGAAACCTGTTTAGTTTGGTGTTTTGTCCTTTTTTTAAAAAATGTTGCTGTCTTTGGAGAAACCATCTAGTCTAGAATATGAAATTTTCATCATAAAGAATAAGAGCATTTTGCTAAATATCCCTAAATTGCCATGCAGAAAACTATACCCAAGATAGTCTATAATTTTCAATTTTGACAAAAATTTCCCTTTTACTTAAGAGAGTTTTTATTCCTTAGTTGTTTTATTTAACATTTGGTTATTAATTTTCATTGTGGTGAAACTGTAGCCTTTGCATAGTTTTTGGTTATGCACTGTATCGTGTACAGAAAAAAGTGTAAGTTCAGTCTGAAGACTAGCTAATAGGCAAAATCTATGTACCCATTACCCAGGCTAAGAAATAGAAAATTATCAGTGATTTAAAAACCTTCTGAGTGCCTCTCCCAATTCTGTATGCCTCCCCCAATAGGCAGCCATTATCCTAACTTTGCTGACATCCTCTTGTTTTTATTATCTTTATTATATATGTGTGTATATATAAAAACATATGTTTTGAGGTTTACTTGCTTAAAAAATAAATTGATTCATTATGGATACATTAATCTGTTATCATTTCTCTAAGCAGTATTTTTTGAGCATTATGTTTTATATTGATGCAAGTAGCTATAATTTATCATTTATTCCATATAATACTCCAGTATATGAACATATACTATTGGACTAATGAGCGTTCACTGAGATGTCTCCATAACAGCCACAATGGCAACCTTTTCTAAACTGAATTTGTTGACTCTCTCCAAACTCCCACTTGCCAAAACTGCACTATCTCATGTCTTCTGTCTCTGAAATCACATTTCTCTGTTCACCCATTTGCCCAAGCTAGAAACATAGTGTCACTTTTGACACCTTCCTCTTTGTCATTCCCCATTTTCAATTATCATTCTGTAGATTTCACCTCTGAACATCTCATAGCTACCTCTACCATCACCATCCTAGTAGAGCTTTTACTTGAACTCCGCAGTAGTCTTCAGTGCTGGTCTTCAGTGCAGCATCAGCATCCACCCTTGTTCTCTTGTCATGGACTGTGAGGCCTCCTTCTCTTGACTTCACCTTTGCTCTTGCTCGCTAGCCCCAGTCAAATGACTGCGTTAGCTTCGGCCATTGTTCATGCTGTGCTTATTCCTGCTTCCGGATCTTTGCAAGTCCTGTTCCCTTGCCTATAGAATACGGTCCTAATGCATTCCTTCTTATCCTTCAGGACAAAGTTTTGAATTTTCACCTCCTGAGAGATGCCTTTCTTATTTTCCAATCCCCACTTTGGGTCATGTTTCCTTGTTTTATCATTAGGACTTTGTATAACTCCATCCTGACAATACTATAAATGTCAATTAAATGGTTGTTGAAGACGACCTTTCATCCTGATTCAGTCAGGACCAGTTGACTGTAAAGCCTAACAAAACAAGAAATTATATGAAAAGGGATGCATACATTAAATATTTTACTCTAATGTTAAGAATATAACTATGTTCATTGTCAACCTTTTGGTTAAGGAGCCAAGGCCTTTTCCTTGAGACTAGGTCTATAGTTGCAGATTTATACTGTCTATATTGCAGAAGCCATGCCCATGATGTTATCAACTAAGATTCCAGTTTGGGCTTTTAGAGTAGAACAGGAATTTAACTCTTCTAATGCATTCTGAGTCTAGAATCGTAATAGATCAGTGTGATATTTTTTCTATTTCTTTGAACCATTTTCTTGCTGATAAGTATTTCACTTTTATTGAGTATTTCAAAATCATTCAACTTAGTCAAACTCCCCACTCTCTCATATTTCATTAGGTTAATTAGCACTTCATTAAATAGCATAGTGACAATAATATAAATGGCATGAACAGGTTTGGAACCTAATAAAACTAAGTAAAAGTGTACCTCCACCAGTGGGAGTAGGCGTATCTGGGTATACTAGAGTAGGGGGCTCTGCATTGCTTTTGGTGTCCATGTACATGGTCTACTTTACTAATATGTGCACTGTAATCGTGTCACTCTGAGTTTAAATTATAGGATCTTTTTCTACACACAAAACATTTTTATGTGGTTCTATTTTATCTGGTCCAACTTAATATTAAGTGGCAATATAAAGGATAATAGTCATCCTATTGGATAATATGGACCATGTCACAATATGGCACATAAATAATAATGAAAAATAAATCACTTTTAAAAGACCAAATGATTCTTTAAGGGATTATAGCTGTGACAGCCACGGAGTCAGTCTTATTATTAAACATTGTGTTATCTTTTTCTAAAAATAATTGAAATGCCACCAGAATGTCAATCAAAACTTTAATCTCCTAAACTCCTCTTGTATCTAAATGTGACATAAAAATGCATTAATCAATCTGTGTGCCCTAATTCCGGTGTCCTAACCGAGTGACTTGCTTTCGAAAAGGTGTTTTGGTAACAGGCTAGATAGACTGATGGAGGAGGTATTGGAGATGGGCCATATTCTTCCTCTTTATTTGCTATGTGGCATGCAATGTCATCTTAAATCTTGTTGATGTTAGTTTATTTTTTATAAAGCATGGGCTAAATTTCATTGAAATGAACTCCTGAAACTATTTCAGTTACTTTGTTTTGTGTAAATTTTGTGATAGATATTACTTGGCATTGACTGTGCTCTTTAATTTTTTATATGTAAATTTTTGTAGTAATGGAATTTGACCTAATTTTCCATAATTCTAATTTATAGTTTATAATTTTTCAACAAAAACCTTCTAATTTACAAAAACATTGTAAAGTCAGTTTTAAATTATGTTTCCTTGGAGGAAGGAATGACTTTTTAGACATTTGCTTTGGATGGTTCTCAAGATAGCTAAGCATGTACAGAAATGTAAAAGATTATAATGGACAATAAACTTTAATTCTAGAATCAATACAATTGAAATGTAACACTTTTTTTTTTAATCCCTATGTAATTGTATATAAAACCAGGCCAGGCACCGTGGCTCACACCTGTAATCTCAGTGCTTTGGGAGGCTGAGGCAGCAGGCTTACTTAAGCCCAGGAGGTTCAAACCAGCCTGAGCAACATAACAAGACCTCGACTCTACATAAAATCTTTAAAAATTAGCTAGGCATAGTGGCACCTGCCTATACTCAGGATGCTGACATGGGAGGATCCCTTGAGCTCAGAAGGTCAAGGCTTCAATAAGCCATGATCATGCCACTGTACTCCAGTCTGGGTGACAGAACAAGACCCTATCTCTAAAAATAAAAGAAGGCAGGCACGGTGGCTCACACCTGTAATCCCTGCACTTTGGGGGGCCAAGATAGAAGGATTCCTTGAGCCCAGGAGTTCAAGAACAGCCTGGGCAACATAGTGAGACCTCATCTTGGGAAAAACAAAAAACAAACATAAAGTAATAGATTCGTAATTTAGGGCACAAAGACTTTCAGCTCTAACCTAACCAAATTTTCAAAAATTTAACAAAAAAACAAATAAAAGAACCTCAAACCTGACATTGTTAATATTAAGACATTGTTAATGTTAAGCCTTCTTGATTCTTACATGGACAAGTCTATGAATCATGGTCAATATTTTTTCCTTCCCAGTATTAGAGTTGCCCACATCACATTCCCATGTCAAGAAAAATCCACTTTTTCCCCCCACAGAGTATTTAAGCATAATAGCCGTCCTGTGAATTAGAATAATTAGAATATTTTGTCATGATGTAATCTGATAACATTCTCCAGATTTTAGGAATAGAGAAATCGTTAAGTTTTATGTTCTGTGAAACTGAATCAAGGGTTCAGTGTTAGAAATTTTCTTCTGTACCTAGCAAGTACAGGTGGGGTTTTTTTTTTTTTGTTTTTTTAATGTCCTCATTTATACAATTTATGAAGAGCTGTATAAGCAGATGAATGGTTTTCAGTATGGTCGCTTTCTAAAACAGCCATTTTTCCAGGTATAATTTCCTTGTCAGAGAAATATCTTTAGATAACTACAAAATTTATCTTATAAACATGGAGAAGAGGGTCAGACTTCTTGAATAAGACTCTTTTAGTGTCTAGGATGAGTATGGTTTATTGTCTTACATAGGGAGGCTAGGGTCAGTAAACTTTCTTTGAAAGGGACTTGATAGAAAATATTTTCTATTTGCTGGCTACATGTGATCTCTACCAAATGTTCTTTGTGGAATTTTTACTTTTGTTTTTGTTTTTCTTAATCCCTTTAAAAATTTAAAAACCATTCCTAGCTGGAGTCCCTACACAGACAGGCCACAAGCCAGATTTGGCCCCTGGCCAGTAGTTTGCTGACCCCTGCTGTAGATCAGTAATGTCCAATGGAAACATAGTCTGAACCATATATGTAATTTTAAATTTGCTAGTAGCCACATTTATTTCAAATGTAAAACTGTGAAATTAATATTAATAATATATGTAACCAATTATATCCAAACTATTACATTTCAGTATATGGCACAAGCCACAATTCAAGGACTTGGTAGCCGTGTGGATTGGACAGCACCTTATGGTCAAAGTATGGCTCATGAACTGGTGCCAGTCTGCAGTTTGTTACCAGTAGGAATCATTCTGTGAAGTTTTTAAAAAGACCTAATAAATGGCTCTTCATCACCGACTGTTTAAGAGGCACTGCTCCAGACCCTCTCTCCTGAGATTCCACAGGCCTCTGTGGATGTGACAAAATAAAAAGAGAACTGGTCGAGATGGTGGCAGATCTCACCAGCCACTACTCAGTGTCCTTTGCTTGTCTTCCAGAGCTACTGTTGGAGCTGATGACTCCAGGCGAGTAGTACTCTCTTGCTGTATTCTTGAATCCCCTAGAGAGCTTTTTTAAAAAATAGTGTCCAGGCCCAACTCTAGACCAGTTAAATTGGAATCTCTTGGAAGGGAGCCTGTGTCATGTATTTTGAACAGCTCTCCAGGTGATGAAATATGCAACCAGGGCTGTGGTACAGATTCCTCACCCAGGAAATTTGTCCTGTCTCCATTTAGAAAGAATCACCAAGTCTAGGTGGGGAACTTTCATTCATTCTCTTTAACAATAAAATTGGGACTTTCCAGTTAAATGTGTCAGATTACAGATGCCCTGGCACACACTGCCTGTAGTCCCAGCTACTGGGGAGGCTGAGGTGGGAGGATCACTTGATCCCAGGAGGTGAAGCCAGCCTGGGCAATATAACAAGAGGATATCCTTCCCACCCTGTCTCTGAAAAGAATTAATTCATTATCTTTACTCCATGCTGAAACCCCACTAAAATGAAAGTAAAGGAATAAAAAAGGTATAGAAGTCATTAAATCTACAAGTAGAAAGCAAACGAGAGAAGACAGACTGGCCAGTGAATTTTGGGTGGAAGCAGGTAGCAAGAAATTAACACTGCTGAGAAAGTTAATCTAAGGGCTTGCAAAGGAGGATGTGGAAAAGAAGCAAACTAGTGATACTACTTACTTAGAAATTAGAAGAGCCAGATCCTTCAGAAGGTGAGGGCACGAGTGGTTGAAAATCTGTGTGTGTCAGACCCTGGGAGTCCTGTACCCTGTGCAGCCAGGAGACCATTGTTCCTTTACTTCAGTTACAGCTAGAGGTTCAGAGCTTGGGGAGATTCAACCCGAGAGGTATAGTCATAGCCAGAGTTGAGATTCCTTTTGAAAATAAGAACATCTTTTGAAAAACAGGAACTAAATGAAGGGATCAGGTGAAAATGAATATTGAGGTTAAAACCTCACCATTTCCCTCCCCCATTCTCAGAACACGGCAGCCAGGAGGTTAGAGCTTTTCTCTGGGATAATTCACCTGCCAGGAGGCAGAGCTTACAGATGCTGAATTGTGTGGAGCCCCTGATACACAAACCAACCAGTTGACAAACCCCACCTATGCAGGCAGAGCTTCTAATCAGCATTTTAGTGCTGATGGGCAGCCAGGAATCCTCAGACACTGGTGAAAGCCTAAAATGAAAAACAGAGGCCTAAAGATTCAAAATAAAACGTCCTGAGAAGACACATTAAAATATTTAGGTGTTAAAAAAGTGAAAACGAAGAAAACAGTATCCTCAGAGAAATGAGATGGTGCATCCAGGAAAATGGAATAGGATACTGTTTATTAAAGGGAACACTGAGAACAAGAAAGTGATCTTGGAAATTAAAATTGTGATAGAAAAAATTATAACTGCAATAGAAGTGTTGGAAAGTGAACCTAAGGAAATTTACCACAAAGTAGAAAGGGAAAAGGAATGCAAAACAGAAAGAAAAGACAGGGTGATCAGAAGATGTACATGGAGGTCTAGTGAGAAGCACTTTCAAAAGGGAGGTGGGGGCAGTGGGGAGAACATTAGAGGGACCACAGCAAATGAGAAGAAAGCCCACGCCAAGGAGAAGGAGCTACGGTGTGTCAGAAAATAAAAACAAGTCACATCCTGAAGACTGATAACTAGTGTAGTGTTGAGCTTTTCAACAGCTACATACTAGAAAGCTACAAGCAGTGGGGTAATGCCCTCAAAATTCTTGAGAGTAAGTTTTTCCAACCTGGAATCTTATTCTGAAAGAATAAAAACAGGGTGAAATAGAACGTTTTCATGAGAGAGGTCAAGGAAATTGCTAGTATAGGGTAAAAGAGAGTCGTAGGACACCACAGGTAGGCACTGTTGACCTCAGAGAGTTGTGTTACAATTCTGTTAAAGACTGTGGGGAAGAATGCAATAGGAACAGAAAACCAAGCAAACAAAAAGAGAGAGGTCCTCCAGGAAAAACAAATGATGCCCAAGAAATGGAAAGTGGCTTTACCTGTACAACATACACATGGTCGTGATGAAAACACTAAATATTAGTTTAACCAAAAAGTGTACCTTTAACTATTTGTTGTTGTTTTGTTTTGTTTTTTATTTTAAAGATGTGGGGTACAATTCAGGGTTAGGTATACAAATGTTCATTATGCAGGTACCCTTGTTGATGAGGTGTGCCCCTCCCTCCCCTGGCAATTTCCCTCTGCCAATCCCACCCCCCACCCTCTCCCAGCAGTCTCCCACTACTGCCAATCCCTTTCTTTTTTTTTTTTTTGAGTTGGAGTCTCACTCTGTCGCCCAGACTGGAGTTCAGTGGCCGCTCCCGGCCACCGCAGCCTCAACCTGCTGGGCTCCAGCGATCCTTCCGCCTCAGCCTTCCACGTAGCTGGAACTACAGATGTGCGCTACCACGCCCAGCTAATTTTTTGATTTATTGTAGAGATGAGGTCTCGCCTGCCCAGGCAGGTCTCGAACCCGCGGGCTCAGGCAATCCACTCACCTCAGCCTCCCAAAGGCGTGGGATTACAGGCTGAGCCACCGAGCCCGGCTGAAATCCCTTTCTTATAGTATTATAATAATTGTTCAAGGTCCACTTATGAATGAGAACATATGATACTCTGTTCTTTACCTTTAACTGTTTTGAGGAGGAGGGGTAAGGAAAAATAAATACTGAAGCTGTGGTTAAAACAATCTAAAACCTTCATCTTCCATAGTGTAAAGTCAGTAGATAATGTCTAAAGCTGAAAAATCAACAAATAGCAACATGCATATGTTAGCTAGAAATGGTGAGGAAAATACCAGCAGCCACAGCCAAAAGAATTGAAAATAATTTCCTTGGTTCCCTGAGAATGGGAATCAAGGATTGGCAGGCGGTACTGTTTTTGTTAGAAGCTTTGTTAGTAGTATTAGACATGGAAACTATAAATTTATAGATTAGGTAAGAAAAATAAAAACAACTTGAAAGAAATGAGAAGAAAACAACTAGGAAAGAATGGAGCTAGGCTAGTAGAAGAGCACACCTACAAAGAAAACAGAGTCATGAAGAGTGTGGCAGAAATTCAGCTATGTTAAAGGGACTATGAGCATGGAACTGAAATCTTAAGAAGACGTGTTAGCAGGGCATGTGAATGGTGTCAGCCTCAAAAAAGACTTCCAAGAAAAAGGTTTTTGCAAGAGGAAGGAGACAGGATATTCTGAGATAGACTTTAATGAGACTTCATAGATCCATATAATAGACTTTTTAAAAAAATTATTTTATTTTTAAAATGTGGGGTACAAACAAGGGTTGGGTACATACATGGTCAATCATACAGAGTAAAGCGTGGGTACCCTTATTGATGTTATGTGTCCCCCCCGCAGTGTCCCACTACTGCCAACCCCTTTCATATGATAAATGTTCAAGGTCCACTTATGAGTGAGTACATGTGGTACTCAGATCTTTGTTTCTGTGTGAGATCACTGAGTATTATAGACTCTAATTCCATCCAAGTTACTGCAGAGTTCATAATTTTGTTTTTCGTTACAGCTACATAATATTCCATCATGCAAATGTACCACATTTTCTTTATCCAGTCCACTTTCGATGGGCAGCCTGGTTGGTTCCATGTTTTTGCTATTGTGAATAATGTTGCAGTAAGGCATACTTGTGCAGGTATCTTTATTATAGAGTGATTTGAGTTCCTCCGGGTATATTCCCAGAAGGAATATGGATTGCCGGGTTGTATGGAAGGTTGATAATCAGAGTTTTTAGAAATCGCCACACTATTTTCCAGAGGTTGTACTAGTTTATATTCCCACCAACAATGTAAAAGTGTTCCCTTTTCCCCTCATCCTCCAGCATCTGTTGTTTTTTGAGTTATTGATGATGGCCATCCTGACTGGAGTTAAGTAGTATCTCAGTGTGGTTTTAATTTGCATTTCTTTGATGATTAGTGAAGCTATCCTCCCCCCCTTCCATCTTCCCTTCCTTTCACCTTACTACTCAAACTGCATCTTCAAAATCATAGATAAAATTGGACACATTGTAAGGTAGGGAAGGGGTAATATGGGGTTTTTATAGGTAATTAACCTGCAAATCTTAGCATAGCAGGGAAGGGGTTAAGTGAAATTGGGGAGATTACCACTACTACAAGGTAATTGCAATGTGTTACATAAGTGTGGACCTGGTTCTAACTTTGAAAAGCTAGATAGAAATGCGCTTCAACAATACAGAGCATATTTTGTTTTTGTAATAGTCAAAGTAAGGAGACAAAAATCAATGTGGGCATGAAATTAGGTTGACGCATGGGAAAAAGAATGTTTAATCGGGGGGGGGCTTATTTTCACTGCCCCACCCCCCACCCCAGGACATTAGCCTGTCCCTTTAGAGAGCCATCAGGCGAATCCTTGACCGGCATCACTGAAATTCCCAGTGAGAGTGGGTACTGCCTTTTCTGTCTTCACATGCCACTCTGATTAATGTATTTTTCTCCTTTTCCTGTTTTGTCTTTAGATCTTATAATCGATGGATAAAGTGGGGAAAATGTGGAATCACTTCAAGTACAGGTGTCAGAACCTCTTCAGTCATGAGGGAGGAAGCCGTGGTGAAAACGTGGATGTGAACTCCAACCGGTGTTTGTCTGTCAAAGAGAAAAGCATCAGTGTAGGAGACTCGGCTCCTCAGCAACAGAGCAGTCCCTTCAGAGAAAACACTGCCTTCCAGCTGGGAGTGAGCCCATCCAAGAGCTCTGCAAGGAGAAACCAAAACTGTGCCGCTGAAATCCCTCAGATTGTTGAAATAAGCATTGAAAAGGATAATGATTCTTGTGGTGCACCAGGAACGAGACTTGCACGAAGAGATTCCTACTCTCGACATGCTCCGTGGGGTGGGAAGAAAAAGCATTCCTGTTCTACCAAGACCCAGAGTTCATTGGATACTGATAAAAAGTTCGGCAGAACTCGAAGCGGACTGCAGAGGCGAGAGAGGCGCTATGGCGTGAGCTCCGTGCATGATACGGACAGTGTTTCCGGCAGAACTGTGGGGAGTCGCTCTCTCCGCCAGAGGCTGCAGGAGACTGTGGGCTTGTGTTTTCCCATGAGAACTTACAGCAGGCAGTCAAAGCCTCTCTTTTCCAATAAAAGAAAAATACACCTTTCTGAATTAATGCTTGAAAAATGCCCCTTTCCAGCTGGCTCAGATTTAGCACAAAAATGGCATTTGATTAAACAGCATACAGCCCCTGTGAGTCCACATTCAACTTTTTTTGATACGTTCGATCCATCTTTGGTTTCTACAGAGGATGAAGAAGACAGGCTTAGAGAGAGGAGACGGCTTAGTATTGAAGAAGGGGTCGATCCCCCTCCCAATGCACAAATACACACATTTGAAGCTACTGCACAGGTTAATCCGTTATATAAACTGGGACCAAAGTTAGCTCCTGGAATGAGTGAAGTAAGTGGGGACGGTTCCGCAATCCCACAGGCTAGCTGTGACTCGGAAGAGGATACAACCACCCTGTGTTTGCAGTCGCGCAGGCAGAAGCAGCGCCAGGTGTCTGGAGACAGCCATGCCCACGTGAGCAGACAGGGTGCCTGGAAGGTCCACACGCAGATCGATTACATTCACTGCCTCGTGCCCGATTTGCTTCAGATCACAGGGAACCCCTGCTACTGGGGAGTGATGGACCGCTATGAAGCAGAAGCCCTTCTTGAAGGGAAACCTGAAGGCACGTTTTTGCTCAGGGACTCGGCCCAAGAGGACTACCTCTTCTCTGTGAGCTTCCGCCGCTACAACAGATCCTTGCATGCCCGAATTGAGCAGTGGAATCACAACTTCAGTTTCGATGCCCACGACCCGTGTGTATTTCACTCTTCCACTGTAACAGGACTTTTAGAACATTATAAAGATCCCAGTTCTTGCATGTTTTTTGAACCTTTGCTTACTATATCACTAAACAGGACTTTTCCTTTTAGCCTGCAGTATATCTGTCGTGCAGTAATCTGCAGGTGCACTACGTATGATGGAATTGATGGACTCCCTCTCCCATCGATGTTGCAGGATTTTTTAAAAGAGTATCATTATAAGCAAAAAGTGAGGGTTCGCTGGTTAGAACGAGAACCAGTCAAGGCAAAGTAAACTCTCCTGCCCCCAAAGGGTCTGAACTGGGTCTGCTTTCATGTGCATCAGACAGTACACCTATAGCAAGCACACATATCAGTGCTAGGTTTCTTCACACAGTACGTAGGGTTTAAGTGTTAGTGTCTGTCAGATGCAATCTGCGTTACTTATCCAGATAAACGTGGTGCCTATTGGAACAACAGGGGAGAGAGCAACAGGTGTTCAGTAAGACGACAAAAACACTTTGCCAGTTTAGCTACCAGTTTGGTTTTTAATGGCTGTAGTAATTGAGTGAGGCAATTCTGGGGCATTTACTATGAAGAATTCTATTTCTTACTGAAGAACACATTATTAATATCGGATGAGTATTTCAACAGTGTGACTAATGTTTGAAATTATTTTTTCTAAGAACTTTTCTATAACCTTCCAAAAGTAGTGATGTTTGTAGTTACTATAAATCAAGCTTTGGAAGTCCAAATAAATAAAAAACTGCCTTCCTTTTAGAGAAAAAATGCAATTTTCTGGCCACAAGGGCATAGTGCAGTTCACGTAAGTGTTGATGTAGGTTATAGCAGGCTCCTTTGTCTTCTGCAAAAGGTACTGTTAAGTAAACCAGGTTTTCTAGATAGTTCTTAAAAGTTTAGACTTAGGAAGTTAGCAGTGGAATTTTATTTAAAGGCCCTAGGCATTAACTTTTTGAAGTGCTTTAACTTGAAACAGGTATTTGGAATAGCTGCTGCAATGTAGTCCTGCTTGTATTTTTTTTTCAGTTGACGTGCAGTCTAATTGTTGTTTCATAAAAGTTGAATCTTTTCCTATGCCTGTGATGCGTTTGTGAACCATGAAGAAAATGAAACTAGAAGTTGCCCAAACAAGTCAGATAATAGTAACTACAGTGGTTGCTGGTGTTGAGATTATTTTTAAACTGTAAGAATCCAGATGGAAGTATTTATCTCTTCGTTGTAACTCTCCTAGCTGAGTTGCTTAAGTCTAATTTATAGAGTTTCAGCACAGTTAATTCTTAATGGAAAACTGAAACCTAAATTGCAGATTTAAAAGGTACTGTACGACCGTTATATCTGTAAATAACTTTACTTAGCACCTTTTTGTCACTTAGAAAAATATGTACTACTACTTGAGTGAGCTCTTTTGGAAGTTATATCAAGTTCTAGTGTTTGCTTCTTAGTAACTGAACTGAGTTTACAGTTCCGTCCTAGACATTTTGCACTAAAGTAGCCAAATTCATTCTTGTGTCTTTTGTTAATAAGCTCTGTACCACTGGTGAGTGCTCCCTAGTTTCCTTACCTGCTGCTACAGAATGTTACTTTACATCCCTATGGCTATTGCCAAGGCTACAAAACAGAAAAGCTATATTTGTATGCAACACTAACCTTTTGACTGCTAATGTATGTTTCTGCTTGCTGTGCCTTGTTATGGCTGCTTTTTTGTGCTAATAAAGTATGTTTGGTGTTCTCCTTGTATATCTGCTATTTTATACATTTGCAACAGTTTATCTTGTAAATGGAATAGTTTGGGGTTTTTAAACAAGTATTAACTGACAACCTGCTCTAGTTAATGCAGTTACTGTGCAGTCTGATGATGACTTATCAGAATAAGTTAACTCTAAATTTAATGCTCTACATCTATCAAACATAATCACATATACTGTGGAACAGTATTTATAGTTACTGCAGATTACTGTACAGTTTAGACAGTTTAGGTTATAACAAAACTAACAGAGAAATAGTAAACCTATTGATTTCTCTGCTTGTAAGTGAAAGATTGAAATGACATAGCAAATGATTATCTGTAACCTCCCTTTGCATAAGAAACAGGTTAAACGAAGTCTTGTGAACTGATAATACATCGGTACCATTTATTGGTTTGGGGACCATTTTAATTGATAACAAATGCCCAAAATATAGAACTTGTAACCAAAGACTTGTCCATTTTAAAGCAAAATGGGGATCGAAGGGACTTGCAGTTTGTGACATTTCTAATAAAAGTCCCTGAAGAACATATACCAAAGTGTTTGAGAACTTCATCCAAACCTACTTTTAAAGCATTATGTGCAATTAAGTTATGACATAATTATATTGCATAAATGTTGAGTCTGTTTTCTTGAGCTTTTAATGTACCTGGAAAATAAACCTCTTGAGAAAAAAACAAAGTTCATACTGATTATTGAAGAAGGACTGTATGTGCGAGCAAGGTCGTGTTTTAGAAAGGAAACTTGAAACTCCAAGAAAGCACTTGATGTTTTTATATGCTTGTCGCAAATTGATGTTCTAACTGTAGTTTTACAGAAAGTATTAATGCTTTTATGTATTTCAGAACTTTCATATGTTAAATGGAAATTGTTTTGAATGTGTAACTATTTGAGTTTATGTAAGCATGTGTATACTGTGCTAAAGGTCATTTGTGTTTCAGTTTGTGTACAATATTAATATGCAACTTTTGGTTTAAAATTTTTTCTTAAAATATTAGTGGCTTACATTTTAAAAAAGAAAAATCACCAGCATGAAATTGCACCTAAGTCTATATTCACTGTGTCCTTTTTTTGAGTTCCATTGTAACCTGTCAACTAAATGTGAGTTTCTTACGGTCGTTTTTGAAGTGCATTTTAATACAATCTAGGGAATTCTTCCGCAGCTGGGACATATCTTCATAGTGAAGTAATTAACCCAAGAAAAGGTTGCTTCGATTCATATCCATTCTCATTCATGCTCTCCCTTCCCCTACACACACACACACACACACACACACACACACACACACCCTCTTTATATATGTGTGTGTGTTTAAATACATGTATATACATTATATAATGTATACGTATTTACACACATGCACATTTATGGTGTTAGAAATTACTTTAGACAGCATTACCACCTGGTTTAAAATTATTTAGAGGCCTTACTCCATAGCTATTAAATGAGAAGCATTTTTGTACCATTCAAATTTTATTATCTGCCTTGCTACTACTATGTAATCTTGTTTGTCAGATAACCTTACAAACAAAGAACTCATCAGTATTTTCTTTTCTGGTTAATCACAGTAAAAAATTTATTTGAAGAAATAGCTTGGTTTAAATGCAGTCATTAAGAGTCATGATTAAGCTGGGCTCAGTGGCTCAGCCTTGGGAGGCTGAGGTGAGTGGATTGCCTGAGCCCGCGGGTTCAAGACCCGCCTGGGCAACTTGGCAAGACCTCATCTCTACAATAAATTAAAAAAATTAGCCGGGTGTGGTAGCGCGCGCCTGTAGTTCCAGCTACTTGGAAGGCTGAGGCGGAAGGATCGCCGGAGCCCAGCAGGTTGAGGCTGCGGTGGCTGGGAGCCTCCGGCCACTGCACTCCAGTCTGGGTGACAGAGTGAGACGCCAACTCAAAAAAAAGAGTCATAATTAAAGAGGCAAGGATTGGTGGCTCAGCCTGTAATCCTATGCTTTGGGAGGCCGAGGTGAGTGAATTGCCTGAGCCCGAGGGTTCGTGACCCACTTGGGCAACTTGGAGAGCCCTCATCTCTACAATAAATCAAAAATTAGCCAGGCGTGGTAGTGTGTGCCTATAGTTCCAGCTACTTGGAAGGGTCACCGGAGCCCAGCAGGTCGAGGCTGCAGTGGCCGAGAGCGGCCACCGCACTCCAGTCTGAGTGACAGAGTGAGACTCCAACTTAAAAAAAAGTCATAATTAGGCTGGATGAGGTGACTGACACCTGTAATCCCAGCACTTTGGGAAGCCAGGGTGAGAGAATTACTCAAACCCAAGAAATCAGGAGCAGCACAGGCAACATAATGCGACCTCATCTCTGCAAATATAGAAATATTAGCCAGGCATGATGGCATGAGCCTGTAGTCCCGGCTACTTTGGAGGCTGAGATGGGCAGGTCACTTGAGTCCAGGAGTTCAAGGCTGCGGTGAGCTATGATCTCTCTCTAGTCTGGGTGACGGAGCAAGATTCTGTCTCCTAAAAAAAGTCATAATTAAATTTATATTTCTTAGACAAAAATTGAGCTCAAATAATTCTACACAAGCCAATCTGTGTTTTTGTGTTCTTTTATAAGATTTATAATAACCTGAACCACAAAGATTGATACTTTAATTCTAGGCTTCATTTTGACAAAATCCAAAGCTTAGGAACTTTTTCATTGGACACTTTGATCTGGCTGCCATTTTTATCCCAAAGCTTCCTTTTCTTCCTGGCACTAAACACTAAGTTGGTAAGTTTTATTTGAGGCTGGTCTTAAATCTCAGCAAATAGCAAAAAATTGCTTTTTGGTAGAGGCAAAGAGCCTGCGAGTGAGTCAGGACCCTCCTGAGAAAGATACAAACCAGATCCAGTCCTGAAGGTGTGTGAACACGGAGCAGGCAACAGCAGTTTGTCTGATCACGCTGTACTCCCAACACACACAGCTACTTAGATGAAGTTAGATTAAAATGCTCACACAGGGCTGACCCGAGGGCAAGGAAAGCTCCTGGAGAACAATGCTGTTTGGTGCGTGTGCATCAAAATCCCATAGACATGAGGTTCAGGTTTTGTTTATTATCAACAGCTGGCCCAGAACATAGACTTTCAAAATAGTACACTCTAAGGTTTGGAGTGGTATTCTGGGGGGAAACAGTTGATTATTTGGGCGGGGAGTGGTGGAGGGATTGCCCTTGCAAACCATGGATAAATTGAAGCAACTATTGTCATGCCCTGGCAGCATGATGGAACCTTTAGACTTTTCAGCCATTCGTTCAGCAAATACTCATTGAAGACCTGTGAGCCTATTGCTATTTTAAGTTTTGGGAGTACATTGGGGTTCAAGACAAAGTTACTGCCTTCTGGAGATTATTACCTTCTAGTAGATAAGACAGCAACGAAATACAATTTCAGAAGCTATGGATAAGGCAGAATATAGTGACAGGAATGGTGGCAGAGTTTTTATAGGACCATTGGGGAAGAGTCACCTTGAATGATGAAAAAAACCACACCAAGAACAAAGAATATCCTAGATAGAACAATGAATTCCCCCAAAACAAGAATGCCGGCAGGTTGAGTCCAGTGAGTGAAGGGGAACAATGAATGACGAGGTTTTAGAGATTGGCAAGGGTCTGGCTAGTTAGGGCCAGAAATCGGTAGTGACATCAGGCGATGATCGGCTTATGGTGGGAAGCCATGGGAGGGTTTTGAACAAGGGAGTGACATCGCCCGTGGTGTGTTCTCCTGGGAGGTGCAGCAAGGTACGGGGGACTGTTGCAGCCATTCAGGTGAGACATAGAGCAGGGGCCGGGGGATAGTGGGGAGAGAAGTCAGATTCAGGGTGTACTCATATTTTAGTGGTGGAGCTGACAGGATCTGGTGATGGAGTCAGTTGTCAAGAAGAAAAGGAATGGTGATGCCATTAGCTGAGATTACAGAAAAGCAGTGAAGGGACAGATGGCAGGGTATAAAGCAAATCCTACCTTAAAGTCGTTGAGGGTTAAGATTCCTATTAATTATCCCAACAGAGCCATTGGATGTATGAGTAGAGTTGTGAGAATAAAAAATGGGAAAGCAGGCCGGTTGCAGTCTAAACTCAGCCCTCTGGGAGGCAAAAATGAGAGGATTGTTTTAAGCTCGAGTTCAAAATCAGCCTAGGCAACTTGGTGAGCCATCATCTCTACAATAAAGCAAAAAATTAGCCAGGCGTGGTGGTGCCTGCCTGTGGTCCCAGCTACTCAGGAGGCT
This sequence comes from Cephalopachus bancanus, assembly GCA_027257055.1. NCBI lineage: Eukaryota > Metazoa > Chordata > Mammalia > Primates > Tarsiidae > Cephalopachus > Cephalopachus bancanus. The sequence continues at coordinate 165,303 of JAPVLO010000264.1, read as the reverse complement.
GAGGCTGAAGGATCTCCTGAACCCAAGGCGGCAGCTGTGCGTGTACCACTGCACTCCAGCCTGGGTGACAGAGTGAGACTCTGGCTCAAAAAATAAAAAGTAATAAAATGGGGAATCATCACAAGGATAGTATTTAAAACCCCAGTCCCAGATGCAACAACTAGGAATTTTACGTGGGATTAGGTATTTCTTTGTAGTTTTATGGTAACATTTGTCTTAGTTTGTCCATTCAAGATTCTGTATCATTAGAGGGTTTTTTATTGTTTTTAGCTATCTACTTTCAAAAGAGGACTTGTCTTCCAAAAAAGTCTTAAAATAGGGGAATCAGGCCGGGCATGGTGCTTATGCCTGTAATCCCAGTGCTCTGGTAGACCAAGGCAAGAGGACTGCCTGAGCCCAGGGATTCAAGGCCAGCCTGGGCAACTTGGCAAGACCTTGTCTCTACAATAAATAAATAAAAAATTAGCCAGAGATGGTGGCACACGCCTGTGGGTCCAGATACTTGGAAGGCTGAGGTACAAGAATCACCTGAGCCCAGCAGGTCGAGACTGCGGTAGCCATGAGCATGCCACTGCACTCCAGCCTGGGTGACAGAGTAAGACTCTGACTCTAATTAATTCATTAATGAAAATAGTGGAATCATAAACCTTGCACTGAATTTTAAAACTTTATGCCAGGCTTGATTGTCATACTTTCCATGTCAAATTTGCTTGTATATCTTTTAGTGTGAATTTTAGTAGGAGAAATCCAAATCCACTACGGGATGTTTAGAAAGTACTAAAGATAAAGAATCAGTACAAAAGAAAAGAAAAGTCCAGGCCAGGTGTGGTGGCTTACGCCTGTAATCCCAGCACTCTGGGGACCAAGCTGGGAGGACTGCCTGAGCCCAGGAGTTTAAGAGCAGCCTGGGCAACAAAGTGAGACCTTGTCTACACAAAAAGGCAAAACATAAACCAGGCATGGTGGCACATGCCTTTAGTCCCACCTACTTAGGAGGCTGAGGTGGAAGGATTGCTTGAGCCCAGGAGGTCGAGGCTGGGGTGAGCCGTGATCATGCCACTGCACTCCAGCCTGGGTGACAGAGGGGCCCTCGAATCATTTTTTCTACCACCACCAACTCTACTTCTCCCGACTTCCACTTTGTGATCTTCCAGTGGTGACTGCAATTAACATTTGTTATATTCCCTTCCACTATTTCCCCACGCCTTTTTGAAAGTTAAAATCATCACATTTTATAAAATATATAGTTAGATAGGGTGAGAGAAAGAGAGTTTCGGGCTCTAAGTCAGTTACTGAGGGGTTTTTTTTAAAACTAAATTTCAGTGGAAGATGAGGACCCGTATTTCACTGAGTTTATAAGCCAGTGAGGAGGACACAGGCGGATATATAAATGTGTGATGTTGAGAATATATGGAATCAGACCAAGTAAAAAGTCAAAACTGGTTTCACTGGTGATAAAAACAGAAAAGTGACCCAAGTAGAGTCAGGGTGGTTTGGGAAGGCATCTTGGGTTTCTTTCATCACAAAAATGTCCAACAACTTGATTAGGCAAAAGGTGGTGGAAAGGCAGGTCCAGGAGTGGCCAGCAGCAACGAGATGGACAGGATGGAGGTGGAGAATCCCTGATGGTAGCATCTGCATGCACTACACTGAACAGTCTGAAATCATCCGGGTTCTGAGCAAGGAAGAATGAGAAATTCCGCCAGCAGCTTTGTGAGAGGGACTCTGAGCCGGAGGGATTGGAGTGAGGCCGGAACCCTGTGACATTTGCCTAGATAGATCACTAGCACAGGAATGATGTTGACGAGCAAATGTAAAAGAAGTCGCACAAGAAAAATCCCAATGGGGGTAAGAAGAAGCAAGCAGTTTGATTGCCTAGGAGATTTCTAGTTAAACATGTCATCGTTCTCCAGATGTAAGCAACTCATAGAGTCAAGCTGCAGCATCTCCCGTTGAACATAAACGTGTATCCTGTTTGCAAATAAAGCTAAATATGGATAATGTATTTTTGACAGGCACGTTTCAATACAAGCAATATTTGATCAAAAAAGGGAAACCTCATGACTACTAGCCATATTTACGCAGAGAAGACAGGTCAAACCTAAGGCCACATCACAAAAAAAAAATACTTGACAAAAATGCTGAGAAAAGATGCAAAATAAGATTTAAGAAGGTGTTACTGAATTTGACCCCCAATATACATAATAGATCGATGTATAATAGATTTTTCTCATTTCTCAATTTTACTAAGTGTGACAACTGCTTTGAATTTTTATTGTTTAGCAGTAGTATATTTAGAAATGGATAGGATGACTGCCTGACATTTCTATTTACAGAATATCCCTTTCTAACTAGAAACCCAAGATTTTAGGGTTTTTTAGCCTAATATCATTATACTGTGAGTGGTTTAATTTTTTTTTTACGTCAGTCTTAAAATATAATTATGTATCTAATTCTAACTTTTTATTTGCTGCTGCTTCTTTTTTTTTTTTTTCTTTTTTGTGTTGGAGTCTTACTCCGTCGCCAAGACTGGAGTGCACTGACACGCTCCCGGCCACCGCAGCCTCGACCTACTGGGCTCCAGCGATCCTTCCACCTCAGCCTTCCAAGTAGCTGGAACTACAGGCACGCGCTACCATGGCCAGCTAATTTTTAATTTATTGTAGAGATGAGATCTCACCAAGTTTTCCAGGCGGGTCTCGAACCCGCGGGCTCAGGCAATCCACTCACCTCGGCCTCCCAAAGCGCTGGGATTACAGGCTGAGCCACCGAGCCCCAGCTATTTGCTTCTTCTTCTTCTTTTTTTTTTTGGAGTTGGAGTCTCACTCTGTCATCCAGACTGGAGTGCAGTGGTCGCTCCGGGTCATCGCAGCCTCGATCTGCTGGGCTCCAGCGATCTTTCCGCCTCAGCCTTCCAAGTAGCCGGAATTACAGGCATGCACTACCACGCCCGGCTGATTTTTTGATTTATTTTAGAGACGAGGTCTCGCTGCCCAGGCGGGTCTCGAACCTGCGGGCTCAGGCAATCCACCCACCTCAGCCTCCCAAAGGCGCGGGATTACAGGCTGAGCCACCGAGCCCAGCTTATTCGCTTCTTTTTTATGTAATTATTTTTATTTTTGATTTAGAGCCTCACTCTGCCACCCAAGGTGGAATGCAGTGGCACAGTCACGGCTCATCACAATCTCGGCCTCCTGAGCTCAGGTAATCTTTCTGCCTCAGCCTCCCACCCGAGACTGCAGGCCCATTCTACCACGCCTGACTAATTTCATTTTACAGAAATGAGATCTTGCTGTGTTGCCCAGGCTGCTTTTGAACTCCTGGACTCAAGCAATTCTCCTGCCTTGGCCTCTGAAAGTACAGGGATTACAGGTGTGAGCCCTGTGCCCAGCCTGTCTCTATTTTTAAAATAATAAATTGTTCTAAATTTAATGTACTTTTCTTAAACCCTATAAGCCTGTTTTTTGTTTTGTTTGGTTTTTTGAGTTGGAGTCTCACTCGCTCACCCAGGCTAGAGTGCACACTTATGGCCACCCCACGTTGACTGGCTGGGCTCAGGTGATCCTTCCACCTCAGCCTTCCAAGTAGCTGGAACTACAGGTGCCCACTACCACACCCAGCAATTTTTTTATTTATTGTAGAGATGAGGGCTTACCAACTTGCCTGGACTGGTCTCAAATCCACAGGCTCAGGCAATCCACTCGCTGCGGCCTCCAAAGTGCTGAGATTAAAAGCTGAACCACTGAGCCCAGCCAAGCCATTAAAAAAAAAATTGACCTGGAATACTTTAAAGCTTTGTCACCTATCTTAAAAATATTTCTGAGTGCCCTTGAGGCAGTATTAAATTTTAATAGCATTAAAGGAATAGATAAATATTTTGGTATAGTAGTTCCAACATTGTGAATAATGTAAATTGGTAAATTATATATTTAAAATTTTTTCTTGACTTTTAGCAATTTCTTTCCTAATGATAGTAATGGAACTGGAAGGCTAAAATTAATGTCTAGAATTTGGCTGTGCTAAATTTCTCAGTCCTTCACACAGATCATCTGGGTGGTAGTATAGTTTATTTATGATGTAAGCAAAACAAATGCAAGAGCCTACATTTGGTATATAAACAGATAATTCTGTCAGAGGCTGGGCCATGTACCTAAAATAATTCTAGTGGAGAATGCAACCACAATAATTTCCTGGCCAACATACAAGCCACATACAACCCCATGCGGCCAGCGAATTAGTATGTAATGTAAGATTACCTAAGCTACCTGTGTCTAATCCTATATTTATCTTTGATACCTGGCTTAGAGGGACTAAGTAACTTGTCCAAGGTCATAGAGAGAATGTTGCAGCTGAGCCCAGAGCTTAATCTCTTATCCACTGAACTCTTTGGACCTGAATGTTATCAGCCAAATTAATTTCTTTCAACCCTTTGTAATCTTCGACTGTATGTCAAGACAGTAGACTTCAAACAATCCAAATAGATTCCAAACCACTGATAAGAGTATTGAAAGAACAAACCATCAGAATCTCCGTGATTCACACCCTCCAGCTTATCTGGGGAGTGGCCTATACCTGTTTCTCCAGCTTTATCTAGCACAACTCCCCTTGCCCACCACCGTCCTGTCACACTGGCTGCCTTGCAAATGCCCCTTATTTCAATATCTTTTTTGTTTTAAGTTGGAGTCTCACTCTGTTGCCCAGGCTGGAGTGCAGTGGCATGATCATGGCTACCGCAATCTTGCCCTGATGGGCTCAAGTGATCCTTCCACTTCAGTCTTCCATATAGCTAGAACTACAGGCACGTGCCACACAGCTTATTTATTTATTTATTTATTGTAGAGACATGGTCTCGCCAAGTTGCCCAAACTCTTCTCAAATTCCTGGGCCCAGGCAATCCTCTTGCCGCCATCTCCCAAAGTGCTGGGATTACAGGTGTGAGCCACTGCACCTGGCCCCATTATTTCGATATCAGGGCCTTTGCACATGCTGCCCCCTCCTCCTGAAATTATCATCTTTCCACTGTTCCTCATAGCGAGGTAAATTCCCTCCATTCTTTATACCAGACCTTAAGTGTCACCTCCTCAGAGAGACCTGCTCAGGCCATTTAAGGGAGATTGTTTCCCTGTTATTCTCTATCTCTGCCCTCGCTATTTTCTTCATAATCTTTGTTACAAAATTTGCAAATACTTTACTTATTTGGGCTTTTGGATTTTGACTCTTCCTCTTGAGAAACTCTGAGAACAGAGACCTTTTCTATCTTGTTTGCTATTTTATCCAGATTGCTTTATATAGCCTGGTAGTATGGCTCACGCCTAATATTGGGGAGGCCAAGTTCGGGAGAACCACTGGAGGCTAGGAGTTCGAGACTAGACTCTCTACATAAATCTGTAATCTCCCATTTAGTGTTATGTGAAAAAAGGTAAAATTAATCTGACAGAAATTTTTCTTGGTGAGTCCATGCTATTTCCTGGAGATGACACTTTTTTCCCCTAAATTCTCACAGCTCTTACCTTTAATAAGCCATCCAGGACACTGCCAAGGATTATGCCAAATTTATTGGTCTGTGGTTTGTGGAATCGCCTGACTCCCTTGTTTAAAGATAAGAATGCCTTTAAAGACAAGCATGCCTTTCATTTCCTCAGCACCGCTGATCACAAACTGCAGAAACCTTACTCGGGGACTCTCTTAGTTCACTAGAAGAAATTAATCCAAGCCAGGATATCTGAACACATTTATAGTAGTTAAGAAATTAGCCAGGCTGGGCTCGGTGGCTCAGCCTGTAATTCCGCACCTTTGGGAGGCTGAGATGAGTGGATTGCCTAAGCCCACGGGTTCGAGACCCACCTGGGCAGCAAGGCCTCATCTCTACAATAATAACCGGGTGTGGTAGCGCATGCCTGTAATTCCAGCTACTTGGAAGGCTGAGGCGGAAGGATCGTTGGAGCCCAGCAGGTCAAGGCTGCGGTGGCCAGGAGTGGCCACTGCACTCCAGTCTGGGCGACAGAGTGAGACTCCAACTCAAAAAAAAAAAAAAAAAAAGAAAAAGAAAAAGAAATTAGCCAGGCATGGTGGCACACACCTCTAGTTCCAGCTACTCCGGAGGCTGAAGGAGAAGGATCGCCTCCCTTCTGTGACTGCACCACTCCTCTCCACCTTGGGTGACAGGTGAGACCCCCAACTCAAAAAATAAATTAATTTAAAAAATAAAAATATTTCCTCTGGAAAAGCCTGTACTTTAAGATAAAATACACTGTTGTCAATGCTATAAGTAAAACTGTATATTTTAAAGAGTGCAAAGTAAGATTCTTTTATTTTTAATACAAGTCAGGATTTTTTTTTGAGTTGGAGTCTCATTCTGTTGCCCAGGCTGGAGTGGCAGTGGCACGCTGACGGCCACCACAGCCTTGACCTGCTGGGCTCAGGTGATCCATCTCAGCCTTCCAAGTAGCTGGAACTACAGACACGTGCCACCATGCCCAGCTAATTTTCTGATTTATTGCAGAGATGAGGTCTCGCCAAGTTGCCCAGGCTGGTCTCAAACCCATAAACTCAAGCAGTCATCTCACCTTGGCCTTCCAAAGTGCTGGGATCATAGGTGTGAGCCACCACGCCTGACCACAATTCAGGATTAACTACACAAATAGGCAGCATGCAGGTGAAGTTTGGGCCTCCAACTGGCCCTCACTTTTCCTGGTTTCGGACCAAGTACCCCTTTGTGGTGTTATGTGCCTCCCTTCCTCCCGTGATAGTGCCCAGTAACTGCCGATCCCTCCCTTGTGCTAATGTGATTAATGTTCAGTTCCCACTTAAGGGTGGGAACATGAAGTATTCATTTCTCGGTTTCTGTGATTGATCATTGAGTATGATGGTCTCTACCTCCATCCAATTTGCTGCAAAGTCCATGATTTTGTTCTTCTTTGTGGCTGCGTAATACTCCATGGTGTAGATGAACCACATTTTCTTTATTTAACCACTCTCAATGGGCAGTAGGGTTGGTTCCATGTCTTTACTGTTGTGTCTAGCACAGCTATAAACATATGTGTTCAGGTGTCTTTTTGTAGAATGATTTGTGTTCCTCCAGGTATATTCCCAGGAGAGGGATTGCTGAATCATATGGAAGGTCAATTTCAGTTATTTTAGGTTCATATTATTCTATGTTGCCTAGGCTGGTCTCGAACTTCTGGGCACAAGCAGTCTTCCTGCACTGACCTCCTAAAGTGCTGGGATTACAGGAGTGAGCCATACACCCTGTATGTTTTTATACTTAGTGTCCAAATAATTTTCCTCCTTTATATGTCAAGAGATTTTTTAAATATGCATATTTTTTCAAAGTTCTTTGAGTAGCTTCTTGTGAATTCCAGCACAAAGAAGGGGTGTGTGTATTATAAATACCAAAAAATGATAACTTTTATACTAACACCTTTAAACCATTTAGAACTTTAGCAAAGCTATGAAAGAATACTGCTTTGGAAATGGAGAAATACTCAAAGCACGGTATATAAAATCATTATTACCACTTTGAAGGCTGCCATTCAGTTGTTTTCAAGTGGATTGTGACTATAGTCTCTATTCCTTGAATTTGACTTCTAGTGTACAAGTGCAGGATGATTGTTTCTTCGATCCTTAACAAATGACTGGGAAGTCGTAAGGGAACCGTATGTTTATGTTTGAATGAATAAAAGCATGGGTATTGTGTTCTCTCCTGCAGTATGGACACAAAGCTGTTTATCCAGGCAGTTTATTTATTTATTTGATAATTTACTTATTTCTTTGGCAGTTGATTGATTGATTGATTGAAACATGGTCTTGCTATGTTGCCCAGGCTGGTCTCGAACTCCTGGTCTCAAGCAGTCCTCCTATTTCAGCCTCCCAAAGTGCTGGGATTACAGGCATGAACCACCACAACTGGCTCAGGTGGCTTTACAAAAGAGACAAGTGGGTAACTAACCTTGATGGCCTTCCCAGGGCGAGTGGAGAGGCCCATGGATGATGGAACAAATGAATGCTGGAAAATACCAAAGCTCATGTAGTTGCAGGTAACTTTATCCGTGGAACTACAGGCCCTAAGTAAATTCTGTGGTACTGAAAGTTGAGTTTTGTTTTGTTTTGTTTTTAATGAAAAACAATGCCCTTGAACAAACACCGTACAGAGTTTTATGAGGTCTTAGGAAGCTGGGGTATGGTGAGGTTAGGTGGATTGGGCTAACTCAAGGCTTGGGGGCTGCCACGTCATCTTGGTCAAATCACAGTTTCTCTTGACCTTTGTTTCTGTCATGAAGAAAATAATACCTGCCTATCCCGCAGAGTTACATTTTGAAAATCATCTCAGATAACAAATGACAGCTAAAGCCCCAATCATGAATTTTCAGGATGCTGTGGCATTTAGAAGAATGGAACTTTTGTAATATATGTATATGAGTTAATATAAGACAGATGAGATCTACTTAAAATACTTTTAGAGCTAAGAAGCTGTTATTTCCATAACATTTTTCTTCTGAAGAACTCAGATTTATTTTGTGGCCGTGGAAGTATTATCAGACTGGCTGAGCTGTGCTCAGCTCGGCTACCTATTAACGGGGGAGTTTCTTTACTTCTCAGGCTTGGTCCCTCACCTGTGTACCTCACGGTGGTGAGGAAATACAGATTGAATAATCCTGGTAAATGATGTTGTTTCCTTTGCTCTTACAGCCCCTGTGCACATTAGTCCATGGAGATGCAGTACTGAAATTCAGTGATCCTGATCAAAACAGCAGCCTTTCTCTTTTCTACTGAAGGATTAACGCCAAATATAAATTCAGCCAGCAATTCTCCTATAGACTGCTGATTTAATGTGGAGTTTTTTTTGTTTAAGAACATAGTCAAAGAGTTGAAACGCTATCTCAAAATCTTCATAGGCAAAAAGAAAATCTATGATACTTTTGCTAAGAAAATTACGAAGAAGCAGATAGGATAAAGCAAACCATAATTTTATTCAGATTTTTATTTTGATGCTCATAAAATGTTTTCGCTTTCCATCAAGTGAAAGAATTTATCCTTGGAATCAAGAGCAAGATGGTAATTGTAAATTTCATTCATGTTTTTATATCCTGGTAGAAATGTAGCAATACACATGAAAGGTTTCATTGATTATGTTTCTCCAAATGCACTGTTCTATTTTATAACCTTGGCTATGAGTACAGAACCAGAAAACACAGACAGACACACACACACACACACACACACACACACACACACACACACACACACACACAATAGCCATAGTAGTCCAATACCTGTCATTGCTGTCTTCTGCCACCAATGCTTGTGGTCCCAAGTGTGTCATCTGTGAGAAACCTGCATTATTACCACTGCTGCCTCAGCTTTAGAACCAGTGTGGTTCCTTTTATGTCAGAAACTTCTTCAGAGGTTCCCAAGTGTCCCTTGTCATCTAGTTACACACTGAATTATTGGTTGTTACTGGAAGCTTTATTTTTATTTTATTTATTTCTTTTTTTTTTTTTGAATCAGAGTTTCACTCTGTTGCCCAGGCTGGAGTGCAGGGATGCGCTCACAGCCACCACAGCCTCAACCTGCTCGACTTAGGCAGTCCATCCGCCTCAGCCTCCTGAATAGCTGGGACTACAGGAGCATGCCACCATACCTGACTGGTTTTTTTATTCATTGTAGAGACAAAGTCTCGCCAAGTTGCCCAGGCTGGTCTCGAGCCCTTGGACTCAGGCATTCCTCTCGCTTCTGCCTCCCAAAGTGGTGGGATTACAGGTGTGAGCCACCACGCCCGGCTGTTACTGAAAGCTTTTAAGGCAGCGATCTTACCATTCTGGTCCTGGCTGTATGCCTAGAGCCCAGCCCAGTATTTGGCTGTGTTAAGACCCTCAGCAAATATTTGTTGAACAAAATTAATTAATTTTCAAAAATAAAAATATTTAATTATCTACTGTACTTACATTAAAAAAGCACAAACCTGGTCTTTTGCCCTAAAATGTAAATCTCTTTCATTTGAAAGAATTAGTCTGGTGTTGTGGCTCACACCTGTAATCCCAGCACTTTGGGAAGCTGAGGTGGGGAGGATTGTTTGAGGCCAGGAGTTTGAGACCAGCCTAGGCAACATAGTGAGACCTTGTCGCTACAAAAAATTAGAAAAATTAGCTGGGTGTGGTTGCACCCACCTGTAGTCCCAGCTACTCAGGAGGCTGAGGTGGAAGGATCATCTGAGTTCTAGAGGATGAGGCTGCAGTGAGTTGTGATCGAGCCACTGCACTATAGCCTGGGTGACAGAGTGAGAGATCCTGTCTAAAAAACAAAATAAAACAACAGCAACAAAAAGATAGCATTGCCTGCTAGTTTTATCTTTTTTTTTTTTTTTGAGTTGGAGTCTCACTCTGTCACCCAGACTGGAGTGCAGTGGCCACTCCCGGCTACCGCAGCCTCGACCTGCTGGGCTCCGGCGATCCTTCCACCTCAGCCTTCCAAGTAGTCGGAATTACAGATGTGCGCTACCACGCCTGGCTGATTTTTTGATTTATTGTAGAGATGAGGTCTCACCAAGTTGCCCAGGCGGGTCTCAAACCTGCGGTCTCAGGCAATCCACTCACCTCAGCCTCCCAAAGGCGCGGGATTACAGGCTGAGCCACTGAGTCCGGCTAGTTTTATCTTTTCTAAGTCAAAAACTTTAACAAGAAGTATGCTTTATTCCTGTATTCTAACCTTATAAATTACTTATCTGACTACCTTATCATTAAAAGTCTCTTCTGGCCAGGCTCAGTGGCTCAGCCTGTAATCCCAGTACTTTGGGAGGCCAAGGCGAGTGGATTGCCTAAGCTTGCGGGTTGAGACCAGCTCAGACAACTTGGCAAGACCTCGCCTCTACAATAAATAATAATAAAAAAAAATTAGCCAGGTGTGGTAGCACTTCTGTAGTTCCGACAACTTGAAAGGCTGAGGTGGAAGGATCGCCAGAGCCCAGCAGGTCGACTCTGGGGTGGCCGTGAGTGTGCCACTGCACTCCAGCCTGGGTGACAGAGTGAGACTCCAATTTAAAAAAATAAAAAACCCCAAACAAAAATCTCTCCTGACATCATTAATTTTGAAATTGAGGCCTAGCCTTTTTAGGCCTTATTACTCCATTCTGCCAGTTGTATACCCTCTTTAAACCATAAAGAACCTGAATTTACATCTGATTCTAGAACTGCTAGGGGTTAGGAGATGACAGTTTTACTTTGAAATTGGGGCAAGGACTGTTTGTTGAGGCATGGGGCTCAGGAGACCTGCAGTGTATCAGGAAATGGTGGAAAGTACTTCTACCTGTTAGCATAAAGTTTCCCCTGCAAAAAGACAAGAGACAGTGGGGCAGAATAAGTAAAAGCCCACATAGCTGTTACCCCTGAATGTTTCCATTTACACCAGGTGGCTACCAGAGTGGGGCTTTCATTCTCTAAGGCAAAACGATGAGTATTATCCTTGGAACCAACACTAGAGATATCTCTAACAGAATGTTCTGAAAACTATATCACACTTGTAAGGAACATCTGTGAATACCCAAATACAGATCAAGCACAAGAAAATGGTATTTTGGTTTTAATCGTTTGTGACTTCTAGCGGCTGTGTTGTCCTTAGGTCCCAGCGTGCAAAGGGGTATGGGCTATTCCACACCAAGGCACATGTTTCTTCCTGTTTGTTGGCTTGGAAAGGAAGGCTGAGCAAAGAAAAGGAATCCCAAGCCACACTGTTCTGGCCCCGTTTTTAGAGATGAAGTTTACTTCTACCTTCAATCATTTGATTCTTTCAGTTCAAGAAAGCTAATGCCATGTTGATTTACATAATTAAATCAGAAATTTTTTTTTTTAGTTGGAGTCTCACTCTGTCTCCTAAGCTGGAGTGCAGTGGCACGTTCACAGCCACTGCAACCTTGACCTGCTGAACTCAGATGTTCCTTCGGTCTCAGACTTCCAAGTAGCTGGAATTACAGACAAGCGCCACCACGCCCAGATAATTTTTTAAAAATTTGTTGTAGAGATGAGGTCTCGCCAGGTTGCCAAGGCTGGTCGAGTTGCCCAGGCTGGTCTTGAACCCGTGGGCTCAGGCAGTCCTCTCACCTCGTCCTCCCAAAGTACTGGGATTATAGGTGTGAGCCACCACGCCTGGCCCAGGAAAATTTTGAGGAAAGAAGTAAATCTCCATCCTTTTATCATTGATTAAAGACTCTTTTTCTATTTTATTCTGCTGTCAAATGAAAGGTTATACAAACATTGCCATTGTTTGGTTAAATATCTTAAGTGGTTAAAAAAATAATATCCTGCCAGGCATGGTGGCTCACACCTGTAATCCCAGAACTTTGGGAGACTGAGGTGGGAGGACCACTTGAGCCCAGGAGTTCAAGACCAGCCTGGGCAACACAGTGAGACATCATCTTGAAAGAAAGAAAGAAAGAAAGAAAGAAAGAAAGAAAGAAAAAGAAAGAAAGAAAGAAAGAAAGGAAGGAAGGAAGGAAGGAAGGAAGGAAGGAAGGAAGGAAGGAAGGAAGGAAGGAAGGAAGGAAGGAAAGATTAGCCAGGTGTGATGGTACTCACCTGTGGTCCCAGCTACTCGGAAAGCTGAGGCAGGAGGATCACCTGAACTCAGGACGTTGAGACTGCTGTGAGCTGTGTCACTGCACTCCAGCCTGGGCAACAGAGTGAGACCTCCAACTCAAATAATAATATCCATCTGGGATATCAGAACCCCACATCTTAGAAAAAGGATACTTCCATGCTTGCTAGGTAATCTCTGTATACAGTAAATGACCCCTCCAAGAGAGAACATGCCCTAGTCCAACCCTTAAAAGCTCTCCCTTAGTCCCCACTGGTTGTAACAAGAGACGTTCAGCTGTGGCAGTTATGTGGCCTCTTACCTGTGCCTTTCTCTTGTGTCTTTCTGGAATTAGGTAGAATCTCTTCCCTCCTCTAACTTAGGGGTCCCTAACGCCTGGGACACTTCACAGGTACTGAGATAGGAGGTAGCTAGAAAACAACTAGGTAGACAGACAGGGCAGGTCCCCCAGTAACAAAATAACAAACTGGGAGGAGATGTCTGGAAAACAACTAGGCAGACAGGGTGAGTACCTCAGTAACAAAGTAACAGACTTCTTGCTGCCAAGATTGGAAGACAACCAATCAGCTCACAGCTAGTGCTAGCCAATCAGCTTGGTCTTAGAGCTATATAAGCAGCAGGCTTCAGCTCCACATCAGTTCTTTATGGGTCTCCCCCACTGTGGGAGTTTTTCTGTCCTCTCAAAAAATCCTGCTTTCTCACTTTCGGGCTATGGTTGTGTCTCATTCCTCCTGAACACAAGGCAAGAACCCTGACCTGAAAAGCTGCAGAAGGTCATCAGAGCCAAAGAGCTGGTCACTCCAGAGACTGGCTGAACTAGGAGAGCTGCCGGCAGAAGGCAAAACTTAGAAGCTGAGACACTTCTGGGGGCCACAACACTCTCAAGACTTGGCTTGCCAGCCTATTAGAGTCAACACTCCCGGGTCTGGGCTTGCCAGCCCATAGGGCTGACCCTCTCTGGGTCTTAGCTGACCAACCCATTGAGCTGATGCTCTTGAAGCCCAGGCTGACCTGAAAAATCTGTATCAGTACCAATCCATGGCCTGTTAGGCACCCCACCACACAACAGGAGGTGAGCAGTAGGCAAGTGAGCCTGGCTTCATCTGTATGTACAGCCACTCGCCATCACTCACATTACTGCCTGAGCTCCACCTCCTGTCAGATCAACACTGAAAAGCCTGCTTCTATTTCCAACATCGTACCTTTGTGAAGCAGGGTTTTCTGCAATGACAGCAACAAAAGCGAGATTACAGAGTAGACTGGACATAAGCAACACACTTTGGTATCCCTGTGTCCCATCACCCCCGGATGGGACTGTCCTATTGCAGGAAAACAAACTGAGGGCTCCCACTGATTCCATATGATGGTGAGTTGTATAATTATTTCATGATATATTACAATGTAATGCACTTGAATCATCCCATCCTCTGCCCATGGAAAAATTATCTTTCCTGAAATCAGTTCCTGATGCCTAAAAAGTTGGGGACTGCTGCTCTAACTGATACCTCAGGCCCACTGAGCCCACATCTCAGCATTACCTAGGTCCCTATCAGTTTAGGGTAGCACTTCTCGAACATTTTGGTTTCAAGACCACGTTACACTGTACAATTATTGATGACTCCAAAAAAAATTTACTTGTGGATTTACCAACCTATATTTACCAAATTAGAAATTAAAACACAAATTAAAATTGCTTATTCATTATTTTGAAAAATAACAATGAAACCCATTATACAAAAACAACTTTTGTAAAGCAAAATTCAGTGAGAACAGCATTGGTTTAATCTTTGCCCATCTCTTAAATATCTGGCTTAATAGAAGACAACTGGATAATCTTATCTGCCTCTGTATTCAGTCTGTTCCAGTGTGTTACTTTGGTTAAAGAATATGGAAAAAAATCTGGCTTCATATAGATACATAGTTGGAAAAGGAGAGGGGTAATTTAATAACCTTTTCAAATCACTGTGGATAAACTTTCAGTGATACTAGAGTCAAACTTCACAAATGGTGATTTCTGAAAGGCTGGTTGCAAAGTAGAACCTGAAACCCCATCAATGAACTATTAAGATGTATTACATTAAAAACCATCGGTCTCTCTTGTATCCAGAGTGAATTTTGTAGCACCGTGCATTAAATTGGTCATTTGGAAAACGTTAGCTCATGGAGTTCTGCAGTTCTTCCAAAGTTTTACTCATTTAGCAAACAATATTTTTAAAAATCCCATTAAGTAACAGCACCACTGATCTCATCCTTAAGTATCGGGAAACTCATAATATTGGATATCAGTTTTCCAAAATCCTAATTTTTGCTTGAAAACTCAAATTTTATCATTAGTAACAAATACAGTCAATTGTTTTCCTTGAAGTGAAATTTTTTAGAGAAAATGTTAATACTCAAGTCTAAATCACCATCATTCTTTGGTTTTCTTTTGGATAAAAATGATGTTCCATTACAGCGTGTCTGGTTCCAGCTTGCTGTTCAAACAACCACGCAATGGCTTTTCGTAGAGACAACCACCGTGCTTCCGGATACAGCAGAAGGCTTCACTTGGGCTTCAAGTCACACAGAATACTAGAAAGATGAATACTAACGAAATGACATTTAATAAGATGAATAATTTCACTCCTTTATCAGGGACATCCTTAAGGGAAGGTGGCTTTCTTTTGCTTTTTCCAGGGCAAGGCAGTAAACAGTATGCTATCTCCTACTTTTGTTCACGATTGCTTTTGCACCATTAGTGCAAATGACAACACAGTTGTGTCAAGGATGAATCATGAGATTCAAAAAAGTTATTGAACACTTTGACAATTTCAGCCTATGAGTTTGTTGCCAATCATTCATATGAGGTGTGACAATTAGGTTCATGAATCATCCTAAAAAAATGTTGCATGCCTCACTGCTGAATATCACTACAGTCACCTTCGAAATACTCCCCTTGGGAAGCTATGCACCGACACCAGCACCTAGTCCACCTGTCAAAGCAATTTTGGAACTCTTTTTCTGAAATGACCATCAGAACTGTCATCGTTATTTGTTGGGGTTGACAATTAAGTTCCCAAACTTGCCACCGTGTGTTTACGTTGGCAGCCCTGCACAAATAAATGTATTGGAACACCCTCCCCACTCACCTGATCTAGCCCCCCAATAACTTTTTATTTACCCAAAGATAAAGGAAATATTTAAAGGAAGACATTTGATGACATCCAAGACATCAAGGGTAATACGATGACGGCTCTGATGGTCATTTCAGAAAAACAGTTCCAAAATTGCTTTGATGGGTAGACTAGGGGCTGGCATCGGTGCATAGCTTCCCAAGGGGAGTACCTTGAAGGTAACCACAGTGATATTCAGCAATGAGGTATGGAGAACTTTTTCTAGGATGAGTTCACGCACTTAATTATTGGACCTCATATAATAAACTATCTTCAGTGATTTTGGGGGGCTGATATGGTCAAGTGTAAGCAAAAGAGCAAATCCAGCCACACCAGCAAATTTGTCCTTCCTTTTTTTTTTTTTTTGAGTTGGAGTCTCACACTATCACCCAGGCTGGAGTGCCGTGGCATGCTGCCCGACCCACTGGGTTCAGTTGATCCTTCTGCCTCAGCCCTCCAAGTAGCTGGAACTACAGGCATGTGCCACCACGCCCAGCTAATTTTTGGATTTATTGGAGAGACAAGGTCTCACCAAGTTGCCCAGGCTGGTCTCGAACCCCTGGTCTCAAGCAATCCTCTCGCCTTAGCCTTCCAAAGTGGGTTTGTCCATTTCTAAGGCACAAGTGCAATTCTGTAAATGGTGTATTCACTTAGTCATCATGTTTACGGTGAAATCTGAAATTTGATGGCTTGCTGTGTTTTGGGGAAGTGGCCCTAGTTTATTTTACTAACTTTTTAGCCAGGAGGCATTTGGCGGTGTCAACTGTGCAAGACTTCGTCATCCTCTCAGCTGATGTGTGCTCTTGTCTAGCCAACATGATATAACTCACTCTTAAAATACTTTTTCTGGTTTGAAAACCTGAAGCAACATTTTGCTTTGAAAGAGCTCATATCATGTCTGAACTTCAAGTATTTCTTTTTCCTTAAACTCTGATCAGTCTCAAAATGACAATTCAAAATTGCTTTGTTGTATAGGACACAATCAGGGGAATTATTAGCACCCATAAAGGTGTGGGGAAGATGGCTGCATTGTATTTAAATTTCTTTACCCAGTTTTTCTGAAGTTGGTCCTCCCTTCTATGAGTCAGGGAACTCATATTTCAGGTTTGTTTTCTTCAGCTTCTTAGTCATAGATGCTACAAGTGGGAATTGAGAAAGTAAGTCTTTTTTCTTTCTGTGAGTCAGAGTCTCACTGCGTTGCCCAGGTAGGAGTGCAGTGACATGCTCATGGCCACTGTAGTCTCAGGCAATCCTTTCCCCTCAACCTTCCAAGTAGTTGGAACTAAAGGTGCATGCCACCATGCCTGGATAATTTTTTAATTTATGGTAGAGATGAGGTCTCACCAAGTTGCCAGGCTTGTCTTGAACCCCTGAGCTCAGGCAATGCTCTCACCTCCACCTCCCAAAGTGCTAGGACTGTAGGTGTGAATCACCACACCTGGCCTGCCAGTCTTCGTATCTCTTGTTTTTAAACAAGTGATTTATCCTTAAAGAGAAGAGAAATATCTTCAATTTTTTTTTATTTTAGAAGAAAATCCTGAACTCTAAAGTATCAAATATTAAATTAAATTTGTAAAACTTAAGAAGGGAAAAAATAAATAAATAAAATAAAACTTAAGAAGGTTTAAAATTTTTTTTAAATGTTATTGCAAAAACAACAACAACAAAGTTTACTTATTTGTTGTTGATTTTCCAAGCGGACACAAGAGAAACTTTGGAATTTCAAAACAACAGTATATTAGACAATAATGATGTTACTAAAATTATAGCAGGTATAAGGAGAAATAGTAAGAGCATAGTTGAAGTGTTAAGAACAAACTGAGTTAATCTCTGAAAATGCACATATTTATATCCTGAATCTACCACCTTAGAAAATTCTAGAAACACAAGAATACTGAAAGCACACATTCTATGAGTTGCCAGAGCAATGATGTCATCCTATGTCATGTAGCCTCTGGAAAACTCCACTGTAGTCTCGTGAAAGAATGAAAGTGAAAAAAGCAAATGATAATTTGTTATTATTATAAAATAGTTCTGACCTCACAGACCTCCTGAAAAGATCTCAGAGCCCCCAGAGCCCCCAGGCGACATTTGATGAATCACTTGTCTAGGGAGCCTTCGGTTTTAAATGAGCTTAAGTTATCTTAAATATGCCATGAGGAAGTATATTACATTTTCTTTATTTGATGCACCTTGTAGAGCCTAAAATTCGATTTCAGGAGTTTTCAATGTTTTGAATGAAGAGACTTGGTGATGTCAAAGGTTAACAGTTTTAGAGCCGTGGATTCCATCTTGGATCCATAAATCCTTCCACCTGTGCAGAATGACTCTGGAAGCCCTGATTTAGTCCTTGTTAAAAAGCTGGAAATAGATTAGGCATGGTGGCTCACGCCTGTAATCCCAGTGCTTTGACTGTCCAAGGTGGGAGGATTGCTTGAGCCCAGAAATTCGAGCACAGTCTGAGCAACATAGCAAGACCTTGTCTCTGTGAAAAATCAAAACATTAGGTGGGCATGGTGGTGTATGCCTGTAGTCCCAGCTACTTGGGAGGCTGAAGCGGGAGGATCATCTTAGTCCAGGCAGGAGGTTGAGGCTATGACGAGTGGTCATCGTTCAGTTGCACTCCATCATGGGTGACAGAGTGAATCCTCGATGCAAACAAAACAAACAAAAAACTAGAAATAGCTGTTTTGCTGTTTGATAAGTGAATGAATTTAAATTTCCATATGGTGATTCTCCAGGTCACTTCATGATCACTTATTTTCTTTCAGGGAAGAAACCGTGCAGCTAGAAGTGTTGGTATATGGTTGGAATGAAATCACTTTACATTTCGAACATTCTTCTAAAGGAAATTTCCTTACATTCAATACAAAAATACATGAGTGGCCAGGCTCGATGGCTCAGCCTGTAATCCCAGCACTTTGGGAGGTCGAGGCTAGTGGATTGCCTGAGCCCGTGGGTTCGAGACCAGCCTGGGCAACTTTGGCAAGACCTTGTCTCTACAATAAAATAAAAATAGTATCATGCACCCTGAACTAACCAGGTACTTCAGGAAATACAAAAACTGCACGTCCCTCCTCAATTATTAATTTCTGCAAAGATGTTTTTATGTGAAACAAAGAATTTAAGTAAATATATAGTTAAATATTGCCTCAACTGTAATCAAATGCCTGAAGGTAGGTTGTGAACAATGAGAAAAGGGTACAGGGGGAAAAAAACAGAATTATCTTTGTTTGGAGGACAGGCGCCTTGTAGTACAGCTTCCCCTGCTAGGTAAGTGTTCTTGGAACCCATCGGCATCAGTGTACCAGCTAGTGTTGCTGTGAGAGGCTTCAGTGAATTTTTTTGGAGAATCAACGTGTTTGCTCATTTCATAGTGGGTAATTTACGAGCGCATCTTACCACAGTGTGCTGAGTGTTCAGCAGAATTTTGTTGTTGGGTTTTTTTTTTGAGTCAGAGTCTCACTCTGTCACCCAGGAGAGCAGTGACACACTCACAGCCACCACAGCCTTGACCTGCTGGGCTCAGGCAATCCTTCCACTTCAGCCTTTCAAGTAGCTGGAATTACAGGTGCGAGCCACCACACCCAGCTAATTTTTTGTAGAGACGGGGGGGGGGGTCTCACCAAGTTGCCCAGGCTGGTCTCGAACCCACGGGCTCAGGCAGTCCTCTCACCTCTGCCTCCCAAAGTCCTGGGAGTATAGGCTGTTCAGTAGTTCTTGACCAAAAGGCATAACACCTGTGCCCCACCCTCCCTATTCACCAGATCTCATCCCAGCAACTTTCTTTGGTTCCCTGGATGAAAAAAGTCCTCAAAGGGAAATGTTTTGCCAATGTGAAAGAGGTGAAAACAAAAAATGGCAGAAGCACTAAAAGGCATCAAAATGGACAAGTTTTGAACAGTGGAAAAATATCTTGATAGGTTTTGCATCAAACGGAGAGTACTTTGCATTAAATGTAAAGTACTTTGAAGGTGACTGAAGTTTAAACATGTAAGAGTAAATACACTTTTAAAAATAAATTCCTTTTTTCTTCCTCGTATATGCTTATGTGTGTATATATATCTATATCTACCTATATATGTATATATTTCTTTTCTTTTTTTTTTTTTTGAGTTGGGGTCTCACTTTGTTTCCCAGGCTGGAGTGCAGTGGCACAGTCACGGCTCACCACAGCCTTGACCTCCTGGGCTCAGTCAATTCTCCTGCCTCAGCCTTCCAAATAGCTGGAACTGGAGGTTTGTACCACCTCTGCCAGCTAACATTTCTTTCTTTCTTTCTTGAAATTTCTTTCTTTCTTTCTTTCTTTCTTTCTTTCTTTCTTTCTTTCTTTCTTTCTTTCTTTCTCTTTCTTTCTTTCTTTCCTTCTCTCTCTCTCTCTCTCTCTCTCTCTCTCTCCCCCCTCTCCCCCTCCCTCCCTTCCTCTTTCCTTCCATCCTTCCTTTTGGTAGAGACAAGGTCTCACTATGTTGCCCAGGCTGGTTTTGAACTCCTGGGCTTAAGCAATCCTCCCACTGCAGCCTCCCAAAGTACTGGGATTCCAGGCATGAGCCACAGCACCCAGCCCTATGTGTATGTATATATTTCTTAATTACTTTCCTCCAATGTCCATCAACTATTAGCACGTTGTTTTCTTTTTTTTTTTTTTTGAATTGGAGTCTAACTCCATCGCCCATGGATGTTGAAAGGATTTTGGGAGGCCGAGGTGAGAGGATTGCCTGAACCCATGGGTTCAAGACCAGCCTGGGCAACTTGGCAAGACCTCATCTCTACAATAAGTCAAAAAATTAGCCAGGTGTGGTGGCGCGCACCTGTTGTTCTGGCTACTTGGAACACTGAGGTGGAAGGGCCGTCTGAGCCCAGCAGGTTGAAGCTGTGGTGGCTGTGAGTGTGCCACTACACTCCAGCCTGGGTGACAGAGTGAGACTCCAACCCAAAAGAAAAAAAGAAAATAAAGAAAAATATGCTATCTGGAAAGTTAAAAGTCATTCTCAATCGTACCTTGTATCTTAACTTCAGAGCTCCCAGCAATCCTGTGGGGGACGTATGAGGACCCCATTTCAACCAGAGAGCAAAGTGAGGCTTTAAAAAAAGGGGAAGTGCTCAGGGCAGAGCCAGAATTCCCCTGCTGGTCTTTCGACTCCAAATCCTTCGGGCTTTCACCTGTGTGACCATTGATGCTGTCAGAACCTGCCGCCCCAGCACTCCTCTGGGGGTTTGGTCACTGTGGGGTTGTCTGTGTCCCATGCATATTCCCTGGGCCTGCCAGAGGTCACCTCCAGGCTCAGAGGACGGTTCCTGCATCTGCAAATGACTTGCTTCTCCCAAGCGCATGTCTCTGTCTGAGGGTTTTCTCTGGCCCCGTATGTCCTTGGGCAGATTAGACTGAAAGTTTGAGGGAGCCCATGCCTTCCGGGGACACCCCACAAACAATGAGAGACAGAATGGGTGAAAACACTCCAGCTTCCTCACCACTCCAACCTCCTTGCCGTGGGTGGGCTGATTCCGGGTGCCCTCTGCACCAACTCTGGGTGACTCCCCGGCAGGATAGTCTCTCAGTCGCCCACAGCTCACCACCCAGAGCTCATGAAAATGGCCCTTAGTGGTTCTCCTCCCCTTCCCCAGCTATCTTCCTCACTCCCTTTTCATGCTTCCAGGAATCACCTCCCAAATAAACAACTTGCACCCAATTCTTGTCTCAGGGTCTGCTTTGGGGGGTACACTGAGGCAGACAGCAATCCCATCCTAAGGTTCCAGGTATCTGAGCCGGGAAGAGGGGGTGGCAGAGTCTGGGATCGGGGCTCGGTGCTGGAGGAGTGGGAGAAACTTGGTGGTGTAGCTTGAGAAGGGACGAAGGGGGGCTTTGATGTCAGCAGATGACGTTTCAGGCAGGGGGACTGGCAGGAGCCTAGTACGGAAGGTTCTAGAGGAAGAGGGAAGTTGGTGACAATGGACATAGGCGGGGTGCTGGGGGAGGAATCAGGCCTGGGAACTGCCTTTATCAGCAAAGGGAACTGTGCCAACAGGCCACAGAGCAAATGCCAGAAAGGCCACGTTTGCCTGGCAGCTCAGCCAGGGCTTTGAAGGAGTGGAATTGGAAATGCCATTTCCTGTCTTGCTGTTGGCCCAATATTTCTTGTTTTACATTTTTGCCCTGGAATTTCCATTGTCCTCACTTCTTCGAGGAGACTGGACTTTCATGGGTAATAAAATATGTTCTCCAGGCTAAATGGCCTTTCAACAAGTGCCATCATTACATTTTTCAGTGCCTGGCCTTTTCCACAGCTTTTCCATTCTGAGCGGATGAAATCGCCGCGTGCCGTTAGCAAGGCGGCGTTAGGATTCCCACTTCTGAGATGCTGGCTGATGGGCCCTCAGTGACCCAGCTGTGAGTGGCATCGCCCTACAAGCATGGGATGGGGGAGCTCACAGAGCCTGTCAGTGTGGCTTCACTCCTGTGGCAGGACCCCAGGGTGCCCACCTTCCGCTGGCATCAACAGCTCTATTCCAAGAGCAGGTCGGGCTGGCACCCCTGGGGCAGAAAGCCAGCGCCAGGCGGCAGATCGCCGGCAGCTGGCTGGACTGTTAACAGACAGCTCTCTTTACCAGGGAGACTTCCAAGTTCTGGTTCTTTCAAGTGGTTCTAGAGATGGCCATGTTTGGACAGAACATTGGAACTCGGCTGATGCCTGAGCAGTCGTGGTCATAGTGTCTGGTCTTGCGTGAGGCAGGGAGACTTGGTGTTGTGGGACTGAGCTCAAGGTCAAGTGGGATAGGTCTGAAGTCCCTTTGAGCCTCTTAAAGCCCTGACAAGTGGTCAACTCTTGGAGGAGTTTGTATCCATATAACCTGCTGCAGCTTCCAGAGGTGTGATCTAGTAATAGGATGTTGAAAGCATTTGGTATGCCTTGAGTTGATATGATGAGAGCAATATGGATAAAATGTGGTCTCTGTCCGCTTCACCCAGCCCTGGGTGAGGGGGGTTGCCCTGCATTCATGTCAGGTTCTGCTCTGGCAGAATTCTGTGACCCTTCCAGCCGTGCTGATGCCCTGGCTCAGAGCCTTCTGGTTATTGCTTTTCAGGGGTGGGCACAGGCCCGGAAGCAGCTCTGAGTCTTCCTGGCAAGGCTGGCTGTGGAGCTGGAAACAGGGGCCCTCCATCTATGGAAGACTTCAAATCCTTCCAGACCTGACCACACATGGTGGGAAAACTCAGAACCCCAGGGGTGACCTGAGGTCTCCCAGTTGGGAATAGGGGAAGGTAAATCAGGATTCTTTCTACTGGAACACCTGCCTCTTTGTCATGCCCAACAGTTCTAGGGAATTATGGTAATTCTTTTTTCTTTTTTTTTTTGAGTTGGAGTCTCTGTTGTCCAGGCTGGAGTGCAGTGGCATGCTAAAGGCCACCCCAGTGTTGACCTGCTGGGCTTAGGCAATCCCTCTACCTCAACCTTCCAAGTAGCTAGAACTACAGGTGCATGCTACCATGCCCGGCTAATTTTTTTATTTAATGTAGAGATGAGGTCTCACCAAGTTGTCCAGGCTGGTCTCGAACCCATGGGCTCAGGCAGTCTTCTCACCTCGGCCTCCCAAAGTGCTGGGATTATAGGATTGAGCCCATTCGCCGGGCCTATGGCCATTCTTGACCAGCAGTTCACGCTAACCTCCCCATCTTCCTTCCAGGAAAGTGAGAAATCAGTAATGCAAATTATGAAGTACTCCTGCTAGAATCAGACCAGAAGGAAGATCTTGCTTTCATAGGCATGCTCTGTGCACATATGTTCATTGCAACACTATTCATACTAGCAACAACATGAAACCAGCCCATGGATGCAGCTGGAGACCATCGTATTAAGTGACTATGGCAGAAGCAAAGAACTGAATACTGCATGTTGTCACTCATAAGCGGACCCTGATCACTGGTCACACGAGCGCAAGGGTGGGCTCGGGGGACGCTGCTAGGGAAGGGAGGGAGGAGGGAGGAAAACACGTGGCAGTACACTGGGTACCTGGTCCACTCTCAGGGGAGAGAGGGCCATCCAGTAGCACAATCTCCACCTGCATGCAGCCTACTTACATTGTAAATCCTCACTTATACCCCACAACCATAAAATAAAATAAAACAAAACAAAATAGTGCACTGTGAATGCTGTGCTACTGTGACTAGATCGCCATAAGGGCATAAGTGATCTGGGGATTAATGTCACTAATACTTGTTCAAACCCTCCAGTTTGAGACTAGCTCTTGCCATGGGGAAACTTTCTTTTTCTTTTTCTTTTTTTCCCCCGAGCCTCACTCTGCTGGCCAGACTGGAGTGCAGTGGCATGCTCATGGCCACCACAGCCTCGACCTGCTGGGCTCAGGCGATCCTTCTGCCCCAGCCTTCCAAGTAGCTGGAATCACAGGCGTGCCACCATACCTGGCTAATTTTTTTATTTATTGTAGAGATGAGGTCTCTACAGTAAATTTTTTTATTTATTGTAGAGATGCTGGTCTCAAACCTCTGGGTTCAGGCAATCCTCTCACCTCAGCCTCCCAAAGTGCTGGGATTACAGGCATGAGCCACCGTGCCCAGCAGCCACAGGGAAACTTTGTGAATTCTCTAACATTCCAGTTGCCACTGAATTAACCCAGTCTGTAGAAATGACAGCATTTTTCCTCCCTATGGATAGAGTATTGTGCGAAGTCTGTCTTTGAAACCTCAAAGGAGTGGTTTTTGTCTCCTCTGTTCCCACTAAGGAAAAAGATGTTAGATGGAGGAGCACTGATCCTCCTTCATCTCAGCTGCAACTAGCTAGGTCAGGGTGGGCTCTGACTTAAGGGTAGCCTCTCCTGAGGCCACTGAGATGTGGACTGGTAAGAAAGAGGATCTGGGCCTAAGATTCCACCTTCAAAATTTAAGTTTGGGAAACCGAGAGGCTGTTGACAGAGCTAAAGGTTACAGTACAGAAAGAGAAGAAGTAGTCCAGGCCTGGTGGCTCATGCCTGTGATCCCAACACTTTGGGAGGCTTAAGGGGGAGGATCGCTTGAGTCTAGAAGTTTGAGACCAGCGTGTCCAGCGTGTCCAGTGTCTGCTAATACCACCCTTGCGCTTGTGTGACTTAGGAGTTTGCTCTAGGCAAAAATTAGCTGGGTGTGGTAGCACACACTTGTAGTCCCAGCTACTCAAGAGGGTGAGGTGAAAGGATCGCCCGAACCCTCGAGGTTCGAGGTTGCGGTGACTGTGAGCATGCCACTATACCGTAGTCTGGGTGACAGAGTGAGACCCGACTCCAAGCAAACAAACATAAAAAACACGAGAAAAAGCAAAGATAAGCAGGTGATTAGGATGGTCGCGTGCAGGCCAAGGGCATGGGGGAACCAGAGGCAGAGACAAGAGAACAGAGCAGACACTTAGAGAGCAGGCACAGTGGGCCACGGTGTCCTGGAAAGACAAGAGTATGGCCACAGCTTGAGATGCTTTCCCATCTTAGACCCAGCTCCCATGAGCGCCCGCTGGGCCAAGGCTCCTGTTCTGAGTCACCAACCCTTCCCCAGATCCTTGCACAAAACCCCTCCTTCCTGAGTCAGCTGGGGCAGGGGGGTGGGGGAGTCTGTGTTTCTGAGCCCCATCTGCTCAGCAAAGGCAGGTCTGCTGGCCAGTTGAGGAGAATGCTGGAAACCTGTGCTGCCCAGAACAGCGGCCACTGGCTACATGTGGCTCTCATGTATGTGTGGTGTGGCTGGTCCACAACGAGACGCGCTGTGAGTGTAAAATTCATACTGCACCCTGAAGCCTTCAGACAGAAAAAGATGGTAAAATAGCTCATTCATTAAAAATACCTCATTTTTACATTGATTATATTTAAAAGGAGAATATTTGGATATATTAGGTAAAATGAAATATTATTAAAATTAATTTCAGACTGCGTGCTGTGGCTCATGCCTGTATAAGCCCAGCACTTTGGGAAGTCGAGGCAGGAGGATTGCTTAAGCCCGGGAGTTTGAGTACAGCCTAGGCAACATAGTGAGTCCACTATCTCTACAAAGAAAAAAAGTAACTTCACCTGTTTCTTTGTAAATTAAAAAAAAAATTTTTTTTTGAGTTGGAGTCTCACTCCAGGCTCACTCCACACTCATGGCCACCGCAGCCTCAACCTGCTGGGCTCAGGCAATTCTTCCACCTCAGCTTTCCAAGTAGCTGGAACTACAGGTGCGCCACCACGCCCAGCTAATTTTTTGATTTATTGTAGAGATGAGGTCTCGCCAAGTTGCCCAGGCTGTTCTCGAACCCGTGGGCTCAGGCAATCCTCTCACCTCGGCCTCCCAAAGTGCTGGGATCATAGGCATGAGCCACCGTGCCTGGCCTCTTTTTACATTTTTAATGTCCCTACTAGAAAATCTATAATTACATCTATGACTTGCATTATATTTCTATTGAACAACCCTGTTTTTTGCTGAAATACCTCAGGAAGAACAACTATAGATATTTTAGCAATCACATTAATTAGTTTCAAAACGAAAACTGGAGCATCAAGGAATCAACACACCTAGTCTCCTGCCTCCACTCATGCTACGCCTAAACAAATCCCGCTAAAGTGACCCTTCTTCTTATTGGGGAGTGGTCCCCACCCTACTCTAGGGAAACCCCCTTAACACCTCAGTTAAGTGATTCTCTTAACATCCCTGCTATTGCCATCCTAGAATTGCCGTGAGGCTTAGATGAGATTATGTGTGTCATCTTTTTTTTTTTTTTTGAGTTGGAGTCTCACTCTGTCGCCCAGACTGGAGTGCAGTGGCCACTCCCAGCCACCGCAGCCTCAACCTGCTAGGCTCTGTCGATCCTTCCGCCTCAGCCTTCCAAGTAGCTGGAACTACAGGAGTGTGCTACCACGCCCGGCTAATTTTTTAAATTTTATTGTAGAGATGAGGTCTCGCCTGCCCAGACAGGTCTCGAACCCGCAGGCTCAGGCAATCCACTCACCTCAGCCTCCCAAAGGTGAGGGATTACAGGCTGAGCCACCGAGCCCAGCTATGTGTGTCATCTTAACATTAGGAAGACTTGATCCAAATTTTGTTATTAAATAATTCCACACTGAACTGACACAACATGAGGATTAAAACACCCACTGTGGGGTGTGTGGTAGGACCCAAGGACATAACCAGGCTGTCGGCCATGGTGGGGGCTCTCGCCATCTTTCGTCTGGGCGCCTCTTGAAGAACTTGCTTCCTTTTTCGCCCTGCCGATCGGCAGCCTCTGTGTCTCCAGAGTAGGAAATGTGGGAACTGCAGCCACAGAGTTGATAGCCCACGGCTCCTTTTTCCCAGAGAGACACCAATGCTACTCTGGGTCCCACATCCAGAGACCCTGGGGAGGGATTCACAGCCCAGCTTCAGAGAACCGCTGTGACTGAGCGCCAAGCCACATCACAATATGACTGCCCCCACCCCAAAACTGCATAGTGAGAGGAGAGGCTGGTTCCCAGAGAACAAGAGGGAGCCATCAGACCAAACAGGAAGTTGCCATGATATCCGTGATTATTAGTGTTTGCTTAAACTGGCTCTTGATTTAAAAAAAGATCCAGTTTAAGCAAAGTCATGAGTGGGACAGGTCATCCGGAGCCCTCCATGACAATTTTGTCATGTTTCATCCTTAGAACTTTGCATACCTGCATGAAAGCGTTCACCTCCTCTCCAACTACTAAAATTTGATAATGAAACAACCAATGAAGCTCAACATGGACGTGAGCCTTGCAGTCTGAGATCACACAAGCACGAAGCAGCCATTTGGAAGAAAGTAATCACTAATTCACAGATGACAAAAGGAGTTCTCTACAAGGATGCCACAGAGCTGGTCACTTTAGGCCAGGCGTGGTGGCTCATGTCTGTAATCCCAGCACTTTGGGAGGCTGAGGCGGGAGGATTGCTTGAGGCCTGGAGATCAAGACCAGCCTGGGCTAGTGAGTTCCCATCTTTCCAAAATAATTTTTTTTAAATAAAATATAGGGCTGGGCTCGGTGGCTCAGCCTGTAATCCCAGCACTTTGGGAGACTGACACGAGTGAATTGCCTGAGCCTGCGGGTTCTTGACCAGACCAGGCAACTCGGCGAGACCTTGTCTCTACAATAAATCAAAAATTACAGTAGTGCGTGCCTGTAGTTCTGGCTAGTTGGAAAACAGGTGGACGGATCGCCTGAGCCCAGCAGGTTGACACTGGTGTAGCCATGAGCATGTGCACCACTGTACTCCAGCCTAGGTGGCAGAGTGAGATTTCAACTCAAAAGAATAAAAAAAAATGTTGGTCACTTCAGGTGATGCAGGGATGTATTCCAGGGAGACTTATTTTACCAGATTCCGGTTCACACTGACATTCATCCTGTGCTGAAACGGGTGTGTCCACATCTATCTGGCAGGTCTCAAACCTGCGGGCTCAGGCAATCCAGTCACCTTGGCCTCCCAAAGTGCTGGGATTACAGGCTGAGCCACCGAGCCCAGCCAGATCAGCATTCTTTAAAGGAATATAACAAAATCTAACACAGAACAAAATAAAATCCACAATGTTCAGCATTCAACAGAATATTACTATACATGAAAAAAAGCAGGAAAATATGACCCATAACCAGGAGAAAAACCAGTAGATAAAAATAAATCAAGAAATGGCAAAATTAATGAAATTAGTACAGGCACACAAGAACTTTAAAAAAGCTATTACATATAAGCCTAAGCAGTTAAAGAAAAACTTGAACATAATGAGAATAAAATTGAAGATATAAAAAGGAACTAAATGGGGCTTCAAGAGATAAAATGAAATTTTCACTACATGAGATTAACAGCAGATTTGATACTAAAGAGGAAAATAACAGTTAATTTTAGGACATAGCAATAGAAACTATCTAGACTAAAGAAAATAAACAAATAAAACCGGGGGGAAAAAACAGCATAGCTTCAGTGACCTGCAGGACAACATCAAGTAGTATAGTACCCATAAAACTAGAGCTCTAGAAAGATGGGAAAGGGGAGGAAAGGGGGAAAAGTGTCTGAAAAAAGCATGGGCATTTTTCCCCCCAGAATTGATGAGAACTATAAATCTATAAATCCAAATGTCTTACATCAAGGTATAACATGATCAAATTTCTGAAACACAATTCCATAGAGAACATCTTTAAAGCATTCAGAGACAAAAGTCACAGTTTGTACAAAGGAAAATAAATACATTAGACTTCTCATCAGAAGCAATGCGATCCAGAAGAAAATGGAATACATTTTAATGTGTTATAAGGAAAAAAAGTCAACCCAGAATTCTAAATCTAGCAAAAATGTAATTTAAAATGGTGCCAATCATATCTTGAAAGACACAATCCTAAACACCCTAATTCCAAATGTTGAAATACTAAAAGGTTAAAAACCCCAAAGTTTAAGATCTTGAAAGCCACAGTTCAAAAAGATTAAAATCTCCAATTTTGGAATCCCAAAAGCCAAATTCTAGGGAAGGGATTAGTGCATTTTTGGTTGTACAGAGGATAGTTGTATTACTTTAGGCAAAACTATTACCTTGTTATTGCCTTTATTTGAAAATTAAGTATGGCTTAAGGAGATGTATATGGGTGCCAAGCTGACAAGGGGTGGACTTGTGGACTTGGTTTTCGTGTCAACTGGATTAATAGAAACCTATTAAAGCATTATTTGGGTGTGTCTATGAGGGTGTTTCCAGAGGAGATTAGCATGTGAGTCTGAGTGGACTAGATGGAGAAGATCTGCCCTCAATGTTGCAGGGTACCATTCAATCATCCGGGGACCTGGAAATAACAAACAGAGAAAGTGAATTAGCCTCTCTCTCAAAGCTGGGACATTTTTCCTCTGTTGCCTTCGACGTCAGAACTTCAGGCTCAGTTGGGCATAGTGGCTCACACGTGTAGTCCTAGAACTCTGGGAGGTTAAGGCAGGAAAATTGCTTGAGCCCAGGAGTTTGAGACCAGCCTAGGCAACATAGCGAGACCTCATCTCTACAAAAAAAAAAATTTAAACATTAGCTAGGCGTCATGGCACCTGTCTATAGTTCCAGCTACTCAGGAGGCTGAGGCAGAAGACTCAATTGAGTTCAGGAGGTCTAGGCTGCGGTGAGCCATGATCACGCCACTGTGGTGAGTCATGATCATGTCAGTGTGCTGCAACCTGGGTGAGAGAGTAAGACCTTGGCTCAAAAAAAAAAAAAATGACTTCAAGCTCAAACTCACCCACCTCTGGACTCCAAGATTCACACCAGCAAACCCCTGGGTCCTGAGATATTTTGGCCTCAGACTGAGAGAGTTATACTATAATGGCTTGCCTGGTTCTGAAGTCTACAGACTTGGACTGAACCACACTACCGACAATCCAGGGACTCCAGTTTGCAGGTGGCCTGTCATAGGCTCAGTCACCATAACTGCGTAAACCAATTCCCCTGATAAATTCCTCTCATATCTGTGTATGCATCTATTGTTTCTGTGTCTCTGGAGGACACTGCCTAATAAAGATATAATATTGGGGACGCCAAATACCATCCTTCTTACTGTATCCCTTACAACACAATGGAAAATATTAACATATGTGAAATTGTTCCCTTGCAAAAGACTAAGATAAGTGTATAGGATACTTAATGGTGAAAGATAGAAGTTTGAAAGCTAATTATTATTTGTGCTTCAAAAGCAGATAATCGCTTAATTCCAACAGCCGAACAATAAGCAGAAATTCAAATGGACAGCAGCATACACTTATAAAATTTGTAGACCACAACCACAACCACTCTCCAAACACAAGTACAGCAAGTGTTTCAAAGATCATAGGAATAAAAACACAGGCAAAAAATACAAGAAGTCTTCCCTGACAAATCACTCCGTCGTGTATGACTTCTGCCCCTTCACACATAGCACCGATTTGCTATGCCCTGCATTCAGTCTTCGTATCATTTCCAGTACTGACGTTATCAATTGTGTAAAAACTTTTAGAGTCGTAATTTGTTGTATGCATTTTCTGCAAATCTGACTCCACAAAAGTACATTATCACAATGTTGACTTTGTGTGTAAGCGTTGTCTGTGTTATGTTAAATGTTGAAACTTCCTCAATAAATGAAAAGATATTCTTTTTGTACTTCTGCATTTGTGAAAGATTTCTCAAGACCTAGCCTCTTTGGACAACTATGTATTCGGTGGTGACCCCAGCATAGTTGTTGTTGTTGTTGTTGTTGTTGTTTTAGTTGGAGCCTCACTCTGTCACCCAGGCTGGAGTGCAGGGACAATCTGCTGGGCTCTGGCGATCTTTCCGCCCCAGCCTCCCAAATAGCTGGAACTACAGTCATGCGCTACCATGCCCAGCTAATTTTTGATTTATTGTAGAGACATGGTCTCTCCAAGTTGCTCGGGCTGGTCTTGAACCCACAGGCTCGGGCAATCCATTCACCTCGGCCTCCCAAAGTGCTAGGCTTACAGGCTGAACCACTGAGCCCGGCCCCCAGCACAGTTTTTGGCTGATCTTGTCAAAAGACTTAGGCTGTTCATCATGGTATATTTCAGATGACAGCGTTATAAATTCAGTGTACATAGTTGCCAGCCGTAATGATCTATGTTGATACATTTCACTTTTTGTCCTATTTCTTTATGAATATGCTTCATCTGCTTATAACTGTTATTTCCAAGAAATTGTTAGTATACCTGAATGTTTATGCTTGCAAAAATGTGTTGTTATTTTTGTGTAAACTATATTATTGTGTAAAGTGACCAGCGAAGTGTTCTGTTGTATTTTTATGTTTCCCAAGTGCATCCCCCTTTAAAAATGTAAATACACATCTTCAAGGAATTTTTTAAAATTATTTTTTTCCAAAATTACATTTTCAGATCTTGTTATTTCAGAAGTGTGATTTTCAAGTTTTTAGACTTTAGGAATTTTAATCTTTTGGGAGTTTAGCATTCAGGATTGTGGCATTTGGGATTGTGTCTTTCAGGATTATGATCCAAACCCAATTTTAAAATGATGACTTTTTCAGACAGACAAAAGATGAGAGCATTTGCTGCCAGAAAACCTGGATGTGAAAAATAGTTAAGTTCCTCAGGCGGTAGGAAAATGATGCCAGATGGAAACTTGTATCAACACCAAGACCTGGAGAGATTCAGATATGGTGAGTAAGTGGGTAAAAATTAAAGACTTTTTGTCTTTTTCCTTTATTTAAAATTTTTTAAAAATAATGATTTAAAATAAAAGAATGTCTTGGGGTTTTAATAACATATGCAACCAATCTCGGTAGCTCAGCCTGTAATCCTAGCACTTTGGGAGGCTGAGGCGATTGCCTGAGCCCGCAGGTTTGAGATTAGCACGGGCAACTTGGCAAGACCTTGTCTCTACAATAAATCAAAAATTAGCCAGGTGTGGTAGTGCACGCCTATACTTCTGGCTACTTGAAAGACTGAGGTGGAAGGATCACCTGAGCCCAGCAGGTCAATGATGGGGTGGCCATGAGCATGTGTGCCACTGCACTCCAGCCTGGGCAATGGAGTGAGACTCCAACTTAAAACAAACAAACAAATAAATAAATAAATAACATATGCAGCAGTTAAGTATATGACAAAAATATCATAAAATAAGGAAGGAAAAATGAAAGTATATAGTTTGAAGTATATGTGAATTAGTATATTGTTTGAGGGCAGACTGTGATATATTAATTATGCACATTTTAAACCCCAGGGCAACTACTAAAAAAAAGGGGGTGAAATAGTTAACAAGTCAATAGTGGAGATAAAAACAGAATACTAAATAATGCACAATTAATCAAAAGATGACAAAACAAGAGCCAAAAGGGAACAAAGAACAGATGGGACAAATAGAAATCAAGTAGCAAGATGGCATATATAAACCTGACTTTGTCAATAATTACATTAAATGTAAATAGTCTAAACACTAATTCGCAAGCATAGATTATGAGACTGGATATAAAAGCAAGACCTAACTATACACTCTTTATAAGAAACATAGCTAAAATATAAAGATACAGTCAGATTATAAGAAAAGGATGGAAAAAATTAGTGTTGTGCACGAACACAATGCACAACACAAATCACAAAAAAAGCCTCTGTAGCTGTATTAATATCAAAGTATAGTCAGAACAAAAAAAATTACCACGAATAAAGATAAGCATTTCATAACGATAAAGGGATCAACTGATCAAGAAGACAGAGCAATCCAAAAAGTATATGTGCCCAATAAGAAAACTTTAAAATATATGAAGCAAAAATGGACAGACCTGAAAAGAAAAAAATAGAGAAATCCACAATGGCAGTTGGAGATTTCAAAATTCCTCTCTCAGCAACTGATAGAATGAACAATCAGAAAACAAGTCATTATATAGAAGACTTAAACAGCACTATCAACAGGCATAACAGAAATGACATTTTCAGTACATTTCACCTGACAATAACAGAATATAATATATACTCTTTCAAGTACACATAAAACATTTGCCAAGATAGATCATGCTGAGATGGATAAGTCTCAAAAAAACATACTGGAATTCAAATAGACTACTAACACTAATATGAATGGCTATACCAATTTGAAATTAAATTATAAAGCAGGACGGGTGCAGTGGCTCAAGCATGTAATCCCAGCACTTTGGGAGACCAAGGCAAGAGGATTGCCTTAGCTCAGGGGTTCAAGACCAGCCTGGGCAACTTGGCAAGACCTCGTCTCTACAATAAATCAAAAAATAAACCGGGTGTGGTAGTGCGTGCCTGTAGTTCCAGCTACTTGGAAGGCTGAGGTGGAAGGATCACCTGAGCCCAGCAGGTTGAGGCTGCAGTGACCGGGAGCATGTCACTGCACTCCAGCCTGGGCAACAGAGTGAGACTCCAACTAAAAAAAAAAAAAAAACCAAAAAAATTATAAACCTATGACAGAAAGACATGTGGAAAATATGCATATACCTAGACATTTTAAAACTCACTTTCAATAACTCATGAGTCAAAGAAGAAATCACAAAGCACACTGAAAACATATTTGAACCAAATCAAAATGAAAATACTGCATGTCAAAGTTTGTGAGATGCAGCTAAGTGATGCTTGAGAGATATTCATAGTTTTAAATGCTTATATTAGAAGACAGCTTTAAATTTAGTGAATTAAACTTTTAGCTTAAGAATATAGGGGAAAAATGGCTGGGTGCAATGGGTCACGCTTATAATCCCAGCACTTTGGGAGGCCAAGGTGAGAGGATTGCCTGACCCCATGGGTTCAAGATCAGCCTGGGCAACTTGGTGAGACCTCATCTCTATAATAAATCAAAAAATCATCTGGGCGTGGTAGCACATGCCTGTAGTTCCAGCTACTTGAAAGGCTGAGGCAGAAGGGTCAACTGAGCCCAGCAAGTCAAGGTTGTAGTGGCCGAGAGCGTGCCACTACACTCCAGCCTAGGCGAAAGAATGAGACTTCAACTCAAAAAAGAAAAAAAAAAAAGAACATGGAAAAGTAAGAGTACATTAAGCCTAAAGTAGAATGAAAGCAATAATAAAGGCAGAAATCCATGAAACTGACAAACAATATGATGAAATTAATTTTAAAATTTCATTGAAAATATCAATAAAAGTAGTAAATTTCTAACTAGACTGATCAAGAAAAAAAGAGAGAAAACACAGATTACCAGCATCAGTAATTCTACAGAAATTAAAAGACCTTATAGAAATCAAAAGAATAAGGAAATGCTATGAACAATTTTAAATAAGATTGACAATATGGAGAAAATGAATAAATATTTTGAAAGACACAGATTACTAACATTGGATCAAGAAGAAATAGAAATCTGGCTGGTCCTATGTCTATTAAAAAATGGAATTTGTGGCCAGGTGTGGTAGCTCAAGCCTATAATCCCAGCACCTTAGGAGGCCAAGGTGAGAGGATTGCCTAGGCCTGTGGGTTCGAGACCAGCCCAGGCAACATGTTGAGACCTTGTCTCTACAATAAAAAAATCAAAAATTAGCGGGGCGTGGTAGCACGCACCTGTAATTCCAGCTACTTGGAAGGCTGAGGCGGAAGGATAGCCGAGCCCAGCAGGTTGATACAGGGTAGTCCGGCAGTATACAGGGTACCAAAAAACGTATAACCTTTGTAAACATCATACTTAAAATGTATATACGTATATTTGGCACCCCTGTATAAAATCAGCAATACATCACGATCAAATGGGGCTTATCCAAGGAATGCAGGGTTGGTTTAACATTCAGAAATGAATCAGTGTCATTCATCATCTTCACAAAGTAAAAAGTAAAAACCTTACAATCATCTCAAATACAGAAAACACATTTGACAAAATTCAACACCATTCATTATTAAACTCTTAGCAAACTGATAATAAAAAGAAATGTCTTCAACCTGATAAGGAAAATCTATGAAAAACCTATAGTTAACATTATAGTGGTAAAAGACTTTCTCCTCAGAATCAAGAACCAGGCAAGGATTTCAAAACCACTTCTATTCAACATTGTACTGGAGTTTATTAGTGAATGCAACAAGACAAAAAATGAGAGAATGTCATATAGATTAGGAAGAACTAAAACTGCCTTTATTCATCAAATAAATATATAGAAAGTGATACAGAATCTTTTAAAAAGGCTACTAGAATAAGTGACTTTACAAAGTCATGATACATGGTTGATATTCAAAATTAAGTTGTATTTCTATATCCTAGCAACAAACAATTGGAAAATAAAAATTTAAAAATAATACAATTTATCATAGCATAAGCAAACATGAAATGCTAAGGAATAAATTTAACAAAATATATGCAAGAGTTACATACTGAAAGCTATAATAGCTAAAAAATAAAATGAAATGAAATAGACCTAAATAAGAGTTATAAACCATGTTTGTAGGTTGAAATACTGTAATGATTAATTTTATACGTCAACTTGGCTGGGCCATGGTGCCCAGACATTTGGTCAAACATCTGTGAAGATGTTTTTTGGATAAGATTAACATTTAAATTGGTAGACTTTGAATAAAGCAGATTATTCTCCATAATATGGAGAGGTTACAACTGAAGACTTTCATAGAACAAAGACTAACCTCCCTCAAGCAAGAAGAAATTTTGGCAGCAGATGGCATTTGGACTTGAACTGCCACACTGTCTCTTCTCTGGATCTCCAGGCTGCCAACCTACCCTGCAGATTTTTGACTTGACAGCCTCCATATTTGTGTAAGTAAATTCCTTAAAGAGGATTATAGACCTAAATGGCAATTATATAGATAGACAATTAGATAGATGGCTAAATTAGATAGATAGAAATAAGAGAGAGAGAGAGAGAGAGATGAGGGGGCCTCCAAAAAAAAACCCAGAATTATTTTTTGGTGGTTGGGCCCCTTGTAGTACAGGCTTCTTTCACTTGATGAGTGCTTAGGAACCATAGACATCAGTGTTTTAGCTACCATTGCTGTGAAAGGCTTCATTTGGCTTCAGTAAAAGTTTTTTGGGAGATTCTTGCAACGCATTTGCCCATTTCATGATGGATGATTTATGAGTGCACTAGCCCACACCACACTGAGTGTTCAGCATTTTGTTTTTTTTTTACCCAAAATGGCATAACCCCCATACCCTACCTCCTCATTCACCTGATTTTGCCCTGAGCGATTTTGTTTGTTTCCCGAGTGAAAAAAAGTCCTCAAAGGAAAATGTTTTGCCAATGTGGAAGAGGTGAAACAAAAATTGGCAGAAGCACTAAAAGGCATCAAAACTGACGAGTTCAAAAACTGTTTTGAGCAGTGGAAAAAGTGTCTCAATACGTATATTGCATCAGAGAGTACTTTGAAGGTGAATGAATTTTAAACATATAAGAATTAATACACAATTTTAAAAATAAATTCCAGGGGTTTTTTGGGTCCCCTCTCCCATTGTGTATGTATGTGTATATGTATATATGTATGTATGTATCCATCTATCTAATTATCTGAATCTTGGTGTTCCTCTAAAATTCATGTTAGAACTTTATCCCCAATGTGATAATATTAAGAGATGTGGCCTTTAGGAGATGATTAGGCCGTGAGGGCTTCACCCTCATAAATGGGATTAGTGCCCTTATAGAAGAGGCCAGGAAGCCTATTTGCCCCTCCATCATGTGAGAATGCAGCAAGAAGGTGCCATGTTTGAAACAGAGAGTGAGACCTCACTAAACATTGAATCTCCGGGCATCTTTATCTTAGACTTCCCAGCCTCCAGAACCATGAACATACATTTCTGTTGCTTAAAATCGGCCAGTATAAGGTATTTTGCTATAGCAGCTGGAAGAGACTAAGACAACACACACACACACACACACACACACACACACACACACACACACACACACACACACACACACCTATTGGTTCTTTTTTTCTGGAGAACCCTGACTAATACAAATACTTAGTATTGTTTAAAATGTCAGTTATTCCCACATTGGTTTGTAGATTCAATGCAACCCCAATCAAAATTCTAGCAGGCATTTTTAAAAATAGAAATTGACAAACTTACTCTAAAATGTATAAGAAAATACTAAAGACCTAAAACAGCTAGGAAAAGAGAAGAAAATACAATTAGATAATTTAGGTGACCTGATTTCAAGATTTAATAGTAATCAGGACTGTCAGATACTGACATAAGGACAGACTTAGATCAATAGAACAAAATAGAGAGTCCAGAAATAGACCCATGCTTGTTTAGTCAACTGATTTTCAACAAAAGTTGCCAAGACAGTTCAATGGGGAAAAGGATAGTCTTTTCAAGAAGTGGTTCTAAAACAGTTAGATATCAATGTAGAAGAAGGCAAACTTTGGCCCTTACTCTGCACCACATATAAAAGTTAATTTCAACAAGATTATGGACCTAGATGCAAAAGCTACAACTATAAGACAGCTGAATAAAAATAAGGAGAAAATTTTTTTTACAACTTTTGGGTGGGTAAAGATTTCTTAGGTAGTACACAAAAACCACAAATTACAAAGGGTAAAATGAATACATTTCATAAAAATTAAATTTGTTTGCTCTTCAAATGACAGTGTTAAGAAAACAAAAAAGGATCAGACTTGGAGAAAACCATTTGCAATGCATATACCTTATAGTGGACTTGTACCCAGAATATGTAAAGAACTCTTACTAGTTAATTATAAGATGATAAATATCCAGTTTTAAAATGGACTAATTATTTTACATCAATTTTAATCCAGACACTTCATGAAAGATATACAAATGGCAAATAAACACAGGAGAAGATACCCTACATTATTAATCATCAGGAAAATTACAACCACAATAAACTACTACTACACACTAACTAGAATTGCTAATTAAGAAGACTGACAACATCAAGTGTTGACAGAGTTGAGGCAACTTGAGCTCTCATACATGGGTGCTGGATACATAAAATGATGAATTGACCTGGGAAAACAGTTTATCAGTTTCTTATAAAATTTAACATATACTCAGCAATTCTACTTCTACATACTCATCCAGGTAAAATAAAAACATAGAACCACACAAGGAGGTCAGGTGTGGTGGTTCACACCTGTAATCCTCGTACTTTGGGAGGCCAAAGCAAGAAGATATTTGAGCCCAGGAGTTCAAGTCCAGCCTGGGCAACATAATAAGACCTCATCGCCACAAAAATATAAAAATTAGCTGGGCATGGTGGTGCATTCTTGTAATCCCAGCTACTCAGGAAGCTGAGGTGGAAGGATTCACCTGAGCCCAAGAGGGTGAGACTGCCGTGAGCCGTGATTGTACCACCGCACTGCAGTCTGGGTAACAGTGAGACACCTGATCCAAGAACAAAACAAAGCAAATGTTCATAGCAACTCTATTCATAAAAATCCCAAACTGGGAACAACTCAAATGTTCGTCAACAGGTGGAAGGATGAGCAAATTGAGATGTAGCCGCCCAATGGCATATGACTCATTATTATAAAGGAAAAACTATTGATATGCAACCACATGAATGAATTTCAGAAACATGCTGAGCCAAAGTTGCCAAACAGAGAAGACTACTTACCAGATGATTCTATGTATGTGATTTCTAGAAAAGGCAAATCTAGTCTATAGTGATAGAAAGGAGACCAGTGTCTAGCTGGCTGGGGTGAGGGAGTAGGTGACTGGCCACCAAGAAACAGAAGAATGGTGAGAATGATGAAAATGTATACAGTTGTCCTTCAACATCTGCAGGGTAATTGGCTCTAGCACCCCCACAGATACCAAGATTCAGAAATGCTCAAGTTCCTTATATAAAATAACGTAGTGTTTGCATACAATCTATGTACATCCTCGTGTGTGTGTGTGTGTGTGTGTGTGTTGTGTGTGTGTGTGTGTTTCTTTTTTTGAGCTAGGGTCTCACTCTGTTGCCCAGACTAGAGTGTAGTGATATGATTCCGGCTCACCACAGTCTTGAACTCTTGGGTGCAGGCAATCTTTCTGCCTCAACTTCCTGAGTAGCTGGGACTATAGGTAGGCACCACCCTGCATGGCTAAATTTTTTTATTTTTGTAGATACAAGGTCTCGCTATGTTGCCCGGGCTGGTCTTGGACTCCTGGGCTCAAGCAACCCTCCCACCTTGGCCTCCCAAAGTGCTGGGATTACAGAGGTGAGCCACCACGTTCAGCCCCTCCTGTATACTTTAAATCATCTCTAGATTACTTGCAATATCTAACACAATATAAATGCTATGTAAACAGTTGTTATGCTGTACTGTTTTTAGAGTTTGTATTATTTATTGTTGCCTTTTTTCCCCTAAATATTTTCAGTCTGTGATTGGTAGAATTCACATACACGAAGCTGCAGATACAGAAGGCCAACTGTATGTTGATTGCAGTGATGTTACACAGGTATGTGTGTTTATCAAAACTTCTTAAACGCCTGTAATCCCACACTTTGGGAGGCTGAGGTGAGTGGATTGCCTGAGCCTGCGGGTTCGAGACCCACCTGGGCAACTTGGCAAGACCTCATCTCTACAATAAATCAAAAACTAGCTGGGCGTGGTAGTGTGCGCCTGTAGTTCCAGCTACTTGGAAGGCTGAGGCGGAAGGATCGCTGGAGCCCAACAGGTCGAGGCTGTGGTGGCCGGGAGTGCAATGGAGTGAGACTCCAACTCAAAAAAAAAAAAAACTTCTTAAACTATACACTTAAAATGTGTGCATCTTATATGTAAATTAAAACCAAATATAGTTTACTTAAATAAATGAGATAATCTGAGTAAGCCTCCCAGCACCATTCATGGCACACAATAGATGTTTAGAACATGTTATTTCTCATCTCCCAAGCCCACCTCTTCTCCTGCTCTTTTTACACACTCTCAGCTTCATATGCTTCTCACACCCCTCTGCTTCTCCAAATTCTTCCCATCCTTCAAGGTGCAGTGTAGAGCCCTCCAGGCCGAATGTTCTCCAGGTCACAGTCTGGAACTCTTAGGGGATCTGCCACCTGTTTGTCCAGAATTAAACATGGTTATTGCTAGAAATGGGGGTACTAGGGGGTACTCAAAGCTTATTTGATGCATGTGCATCTGGCCTCGCTATCGCTTTTGAATTCCTTGGGGATGAGTCCTACTTTCTGTCCTCTCAAACCTTACCATTGGCCTGACAAGAGGTTGCTCATAGTCTGTTGCCCCAGATAGAGCCGCCCATCTTTGCTGGAGCCCTGCAGGTCTCCCGCCCCTGGCCAGTGAGCTCCCAGGGTTTGAAAGAGGCTGGTCTAGAGAGACAGTGTGATGGCCTGAAGGAAAATGGCCTCTGCAACATGACTGTCCTGTTCGTACCTCAGCTCTGCGTGCCGCCTGCTTGTGTGGCCCTGGCCAAGTCCTCATCCATTTCATGGGTGTGACCGCTGGAGGGACATGAGAGAGAATTGTGTCAGCACCTGGCTGCCATCTGCTGTCACTGAGGACTGGGTGAATGGATGCACGAGGAGGTCCTCCGTCAGCCTGGGGGTGTTCAGGGAACACCTTGACCTGTGGCTTTTTGCCAGTTGGAAACACATTTCCCCAGAGAGGAGAGAAACAGGCTGTGTCTCAGGGCTCTG
This sequence comes from Cephalopachus bancanus, assembly GCA_027257055.1. Classification (NCBI taxonomy): domain Eukaryota; kingdom Metazoa; phylum Chordata; class Mammalia; order Primates; family Tarsiidae; genus Cephalopachus; species Cephalopachus bancanus. The sequence continues at coordinate 124,531 of JAPVLO010000264.1, read as the reverse complement.
CCGCCCTCACAAAAGCTTGCTGTGTTCCTTCAGCCCCATCCAGACATCAGGTTGTAACTTACGGCTCTAAAAATGTATCCATCTTGCTTGGCATGTTCATGTTTCAGAACATGAGGCAGCCCCAGGGGGAAAAGACCTCATAAATATCATGCCTTTAAAAAAAAAAAAAGGAATGCCATGCATTTATATACTTCTAGAAGATGAAAGTCCAGGACCAGGAATATACCCTCTCTGCAAGCAGTGGGCCCCAGGACCACTCTGAACGCCAGGGCCTGACCTGCCAGGGTCCCCCTGGGCAAAGAAAACTCCTCCAAAGCAGTGAGGAGGATGTCCTGGAGACAGAACCCAGAAAATACTCCCTAAGAAAGGCTCACTTCCAAAGATGGGAGGAATAGCAAGGAGAGGTCAAGAGTCGAGGTATCTGCTTCTGCTTTTCGATTTTCTGAGTGACCGAGAACATGTCACTCGGTGTCTTGGGGCTTCTCTTACCCATAGTTGCCTCAGTCGCCACTGCAGCCTGTGAACAACTCTGAAATGAGTGAAGCAGAGATATTTGTCCATGTGTTTGTATTCTACATGTTCCTGATGCCTGGAACAGTGCCTGGCATGAAGTAGATACGCCACAGACATTTTTTGAGTAGATGTATATTGTCAAGTTGAAACTGTAAGACTCTGTCTGGATATCAGCTTCACCCTTGACTACTGTGACATCAGCCAAGTAACCTCATCTCTGAGCTCCAATTTCCTCGTTCATGGCACCTGCACGAGATGAGATGAGATGTTTATAAAGTCCATAAAAGTAGGCTGGGTGTGGTGGCTCATACCTGTAATCCCAGCACTTTGGGAGGCTGAGGAGGGAGGATTGCTTGAGCTCGGGAGTTCAAGACCTGCTTGAGCAACACAGTAAGACCTTGTCTCTACGAAAAATAGAAAAATTTGTCAGGCATGGTGGTATGCACCTGTAGTCCCAGCTACTTGGGAGGCTGAGGCAGAAGGCTCATCTGAGCCCAAGAGGTTGAGTCTGTGGTGAACCATGATCATGCCACTGCACTCCAGTCTGGGCAACACAGCGAGACCCTGACTCAAAAAAAAAAAGTCCATAAAGGGTGCCTATCACAGAGTGAGTACTCACTAAATGGTTGCTGTCATGGTTATTGTGGCAACTACCACAGTTCCGCTTGTTGGTTTCACAGTGGCTAGAGAAATGTCCCCCCTTCTGCTGTTTCTTCTCCACCCCTCCACCCTCCCACTCCCAATATGATGAGGAAAAGGGTTTTCATACTCCCTACTGAGCTGGAGTTCCTCACTCAGTGGCCTTTCTCTGAGGATCAGACCAAAGAGAACTGGCTTCTGTTGTGGAAGAGGTTAGATCCAGGTTTGAGCTGAATGAGGGTTTAAGAGAAGGTATGAGAAGTGGGAAACCTTTTCCCGGAAACTCTGTCGGAATACAGGAATACAGTCAATGCCTTTCTCGGTAAGGACTACCTCCTGTGTTGACCCACGAGGCGGGCACATTGTGATGAGGCCGCAGGCTCAGCCAGAGGGGCTGTGTGTGTGATCTGCTCCACACCGACCCACAGGTTTTTGAGATTAAAGAGCTGCTTAAATGCCTTAGTGCTGCCTGAGGACAGAGTGAAAAGAAGCAGCCCGAGGCATAGCTTTGAAAGAGGGAATAGAGAAGGGCCCCACTAAACATGCCTTCCTGTGAGGCCCTTGTGCCAGTCCTTCAGAAACTTCTTACAACCTTAGAAGTCCACCTAGGGGCACATTGGAGCCTCGCCAGGGATCCAGCACAGTCTCCGTGGCCAGGTCAGGTCGGTGAGGCAGATGGGGTCGTGAGCCTACAGCAACCCCTTCTCTCCTTCTGCCCACTTCAGCAAAGCCTCATTTTGCAAAAGGAAAAGAGTTTTCATACTCCCTACTGAGCTGAGTCCTCCAGAGACTTCCCACAGGGCTGGAGCCTTTGCCAATTATCCCTCAAGTCCCATATTCACTGAAGGAGCTGGATCCTTGGGTCTTATTATGAAAACCTGGGTTAGGGATAGGTAGAGGTAATGGGGAGTGGATGTCATGACTGAAGCTGGGACAGAGAGGAGATAGAAATCTCTGTATGCCTTCACTTACTTCACCGGTTTTGTCTGTGGCGATTGGGGATAGGGAGCGCCGATTCATGATGGGTGGGTAATGGTGAAGAGTGAGGTTAAACTGAGCTGAGCTGAGCTGAGCCAAATTGAGTTGAACTGAATTGATTTGAGTTGAGTTGAGCTGAGTTGAGTGAAGCTGAGTTGAGTTCAGCCAAGTTGAGCTGAGCCAAATTGAGTTGAGCTGAACTGAGTTGAGGTGAACTGAATTGAGTTGAACTGAACTGAGTTGACTTGAGTTGAACTGAGTTGAGCTGAGTCGAGCTGAGTGAGCTGAATTGAGTTGAGTTCAGCCGAGTTGAGTTGAGCTGAGCCAAATTGAGTTGAACTAAATTGGGTTGAACTGAATCGAGTTGAATTGAACTGAGTTGTACCGAGTTGAGTTGAGTTGAGTTGACTGAACTGAGTTGAATTGAGCTGAGCCGAGCTGAGTTGGAAGGACACATGATACCCTCTTCACAGAAGGCTCCTCTCTGTGAAGAGATTGAGTATGTTTTCCTCAAAACTGCTTCCTGCAATGAGGAAGAGAAACGCTTTGCTTGTGGATGAGACATCCAGAAGACCATGTCCGGGTCCTCTCTTGCCCTCAGAGGAGTCCTTCAAGTATCCCTGTAAAGCTCCTCCCTGCTGCCAGACCCTGGCTGCCTCCTTGTCCTCTGGTCTTCCCATTTCTGCTGCTCATTTCACTTCTCCCCTCTGCTCTCACTCCTCTTCCCCCCATGGGAACAACTTCCTGGGGTCTTTTCCAAGGACCCTTCTGGAATAACCCTGCCCCATCCAGAGGTTCTGTAATTACCTAACTGTACATAATCTTTTTTTCTTTTCTTTTTTTTTTTTTGAGTCAGATGTCTCACTCTGTTGCCCAGGCTGGAGTGCAGTGGCTGCTCCCGGTCACCACAGCCTCAACCTGCTAGGCTCAGATGATCCTTCTGCTTCAGCCTTCCAAGTAGCTGGAACTACGGACATACGTCACCATGCCCAGCTAATTTTTTTTTTTTTTTTGAGTTGGAGTCTCACTCTGTCGCCCAGACTGGAGTGCAGTCCGCTCCCGGCCACCGCAGCCTCAACCTGCTGGGCTCCGGCGATCCTTCCGCCTCAGCCTTCCGAGTAGCCGGAATTACAGGCGTGCACTACCACGCCTGGCTGATTTTTTTATTTATTGTAGAGATGAGGTCTTGCTGCCTAGGCGGGTCTCGAACCCGTGGGCTTGGGCAATCCACTCACCTCAGCCTCCCAAAGGCACGGGATTACAGGCTGAGCCACCGAGCCCAGCTAATTTTTTTATTTATTGTAGAGATGAGGTCTTGCCAAGTTGCCCAGGCTGGTCTCAAATCATGCGGTCAGGCAATCCTCTCTCCTCAGCCTCCCAAAGTGCTGGGATTATAGGTGTGAGCCACCGTGCCCAGCCTGTACATTATCTTATATTGGCTCCTTTTGTCCATTTGTTATGCTTCTCTGGGTCTTCTTCCCTGAATAACTGAATGCTGTGAAGAAGACACTTGTAATTCTTTTTTTTTGAGTTGGAGTCTCACTCTGTCACCCAGACTGGAGTGCAGTGGCTGCTCCCGGCCACCGCAGCCTCACCCTGCTGGGCTCCGGCGATCCTTCTGCCCTAGCCTTCCAAGTAGCTGGAACTACAGGTGCAGGCTACCACACCCAGCTAATTTTTTTGATTTATTGTAGAGATGAGGTCTCGCCAAGTTGCCCAGGTGGGTCGCGAACCCGCGGGCTCAGGCAATCCACTCACCTTAGTCTCCCAAAGCGCGGGATTACAGGCTGAGCCACCGAGCCCAGCTGACACTTGTAATTCATAAGTGTCTCCCAGAATACTGAGTTCAGTTTACAATAGAAACTCAATAAATGTTCCTTGAATAAGTGACCAAAGGCCGTATTACCCATATCTTCAGATGCAATTTTTAAGTTTGTGTCAAGCAAGTCTGTCCTCGACTTGTACCTTAAGGTTTTTATTGAGAAATTAGGTTTTCTCTGACCCCAGGCTTAAGTGTGCCGAAGCACTTAATGAAGAGCATTGGTCTAGGAGTAGGGACATCAGGACTGTGCCCCAGCCCTGTCACCAACCTGTGTGTGATCTAGATAAATCATATGACCTTTCTCCATTTCAGTACCTGCACAGCGAATCACTACCTACGCTTTTTTTTTTTGAGTTGGAGTCTCACTCAGTTGCCCAGACTGGAGTGCAGTGGCCGTTCCCGGCCACCGCAGCCTCAACCTGCTGGGCTCCAGCGATCCTTCCACCTCAGCCTTCCAAGTAGCTGGAACTACAGGCGCGCGCTACCACACCCAGGTAATTTTTTTTTTTTTTTAATTTATTGAAGAGATGAGGTCTTGCCAAGTTGCCCGTATGGGTCTCGAACCTGCCGCCTCAGGCAATCCGCTCACCTCAGCCTCCCAAGGCGCGGGATTACTGGCTGAGCCACTGAGCCCGGCTACTACCCACTCTTACAGAGTGTGGTAACATACAACAGGACAAAGTTTTGAAGGTGCTTTGATAAATGCCAAATAAACGAAGGAGATTATTATCCTTAGGGGCTCATGAGGGTTTTGTTCAGTAAACCATTATTGGTAATCTATTCTGGATCAGATCCCAGGACAGCAAATATAAAGCTGATCCAGGCCGGGCTCCGTGGTTCAGCCTGTAATCCCAGCACTTTGGGAGGCCGAGGCGAGTGGATTGCCTGAGCCTGCGGATCCGAAACTAGCCCAGGTAACTTGGCGAGACCTCGTCTCTATGATAAAATAAAAATAGCCGGGCGTGGTAGCGTGCATCTGTAGTTCCGGTTACTCGGAAAGCTGAGGCGGAAGGATCACCGGAGCCCAGCAGGTCGACGCTGGGGTGGCCGTGAGCGTGCATGTCACTGCACTCCAGCCTGGGTGAAGGAGTGAGACTCCTACTCAAAGAAGTAAATAAATAAAACTGATCCAGTCCTTGCCCTGGGGAAGCTGGGGAGAGAGATTCAAATCGCTAAGGAAACTTACAGTGAAGTGCAGGGGAACAGAAGGGAAGGAGGAAGGAAAGCAAGGAGAGGGATGGTGCAGAAGAGAGTGCATTTGAAGAGACCTTGGAAAGGTCATCAGATGGCACCAAGAAGTGGGGGGATGGCATGAGCGCCTTCTTGACGGCAGGCTGAAGACAGGTGATGCCTGTGGCTATAGCAGAAGACATCAGGGTGATGAGGCTACATGAAGATGACCAGAGACACGAGAAGTGGCAGCGGTGGCAGCAGGGCCATGAGCTCTGCTACTAGCAAGGGGCAGGGAGCTGTGTGGGCTGGGGAGCTTTGGGAGCACCTCGAAACTCTGGCAGGTGCAGGCTGCAGACTGCAAATAGCAAAGGGAATTCGGGGGTGAGGAGGGCCCCTGGGGGAGTGACAGGGAACTGGGGCAGAGGCAGTGACAACTCCGTGCAGAGGGAAAGCCACCTGCAGGGAGGGAGGTCAGTGAGCAGGCAGGCCCAGCCCTCCAGGGAGCTTTGTGGGGCATGGGCGGAAACACAGGCCTGGTCCTCCCCATTCCTGAGAAGCTGCCCAGGCAGAGAAGGCCGGGAGGACCCCAGGGCTGGCGGGTAGCAGGTGAGAAGGAAACTCAGCCCCAGATTCTTCTCCAGCTTCCCAGATATGGAAAGCTCCCTGCCCTCCTCACCCCCGAATTCCCTTTGCTATTTGCTGTTCCCTATCACGGTTTCTTCCTTCCACAGCACTTAACGCAATTCGTCTGTGCTGGGTTTTCTGGCCGTCTCTTCCCACTAACGTGTTGGTTCGGGGCGGGGCTTCATCTCTCCTCCCAAGGTATCGCCTGGTACAGTGTGTGGCACACAGCAGGTGAGGAACAACTGAATCAGCGATCTGATTTCAAGAGGATCACATTGAAACACCCAGCATTATCCCTGGGTTAAAGTGGAGATCACACCTCCATGGCGGAGATCGGGAAACAGGCTCGCAACGTCACTCCTCCCCCTCCAGCACAGAGTACCTGGCAGTCCAGGGTGGACCCCGTCCTAGATCCAGCCTGGTCAAGGGACACTCAGGTTGCACATGAGGTCCTCTCAGGGACCACAGCCAACCACAGGGGATGGAAGGAACAGGCTTCAATGGGCAAAAGCTGCTGTTTCCTTACTAGCAATACACGTGAATTTCTAAATAACAGATTTAAATAAGTAAGGCAAACTGAAAATCTGTGGTTAAAAATGAAAGGGGAGGGACTGCCAGGCACTGGAGACCTAGCAGATGGTCGCCGTGCCTCCCTCTGTGACAGGTGGGATAGAATTATCTGCATAAGCACATCTCTAAAGGTCTTCTTTTTATGGGCACATTCATTGGCTTATTGCAAAATGAGCCCTGCACACTCAAACTGCAGAGTCAGCCCTGCCCAGAGCAGTCATAATCCCAGCACTTTGAGAGGCTGAGATGAGAGGGCTGCCGGAGCCCACGGGTTTGAGACCAGCCTGAGCAACTTAGTGAGACCTCATCTCTACAATAAATCAAAAAATTAGCCAGGCGTGGTGGTGCGTGCCTGTAGTTCCAGCTACTTGGAAGACTGAAGCGGAAGGATCGCCTGAGCCCAGCAGGTCGAGGCTGCGGTGGCAGTGAGCGTGCCACTGCACTCCAGCCTGGGCAATAGAGTGAGACTCCAACTCAAAAAGAAAGAAAGAAGGAAAGAAAGGAAGAAGGGAATTGGTCTTGGCTATGCCTCTCCTATGACCACAGGGTTGCCCCTCGCCATAGGAGAGGTTATACATGCCTGGTCAAAAGCTTGGAGATCCAGCAGAAGGCAGAATGGGCAGAGCTGAAGCTAGTCCTTGGGGTGACTGAGTCACAGCACCCCGCACGCATACCACCTCCCACTGTCCGATGGCTTCCTCCTGTCCACACTGCCCACACCTGCTTCTGGCCCACAGCTCACTAGTTACTCTACTCCCTGATGGCCAGGACTGCAGGTGGCCCTTGGAAGATCCCGGTGGGGCCACTTATTGGCCAATGTGATAGGATTGCCTGAGCCCACAGGTTCGAGACCAGCCTGGGCAACTTGGTGAGGCCTCGTTTCTACAATAAACCAAAAAATTAGCCAGGCGTGGTGGCGTGTGCCTGTAGTTCCCACTACTTGGAAGGCTGAGGCGGAAGGATCACCTGAGCCCAGCTGGTCGAGGCTGCGGTGGAGAATCTACGGTAGGAGAATCTTCTGCCTCCAGTCAGCCTGTGCCCCACGTTTGAAGGCCGATGTGCTCCAGCAGCATTCACGCAGCCTGTCACTGGCTGCCCATGTCCAAGGCGTTTCCACGGGTCAGGCCCAGCTATACTCGAGCACATTTCCCCACATGTCCATCTGCATGGGGAAGGGCTCCACAGGCGGGGTCACTTCTCATTAGCATTTCCTCTCTCTGTGGTTTCCGCTGTCTGTCCCAGGCTGGCCTCCACATCTGTGGGCTCCGGAAACCCGATGCTGAGTCAGCGCTGAGTCTGCAGGATTGGATGATGGTAGCAGAATGCCCCCTGTGAAGCAAGTCATAATCTCAGGGGTGCCTGTCACACATCCATGCTTGTGTGGCCAGGCACTGTGCTAGCCCCTTTGTATGCAGAATCCTGAGAAATCCTTACCCCACTCTAGGAGGTGGTGTCATTCCAATCCTTAATCACCATGTAATAATACGTAAGAATAACGAGGCCGGGCATGGTGGCTCAGCCTGTAATCTCAGACTTTGGGAGTCCGAGGTAAGAGGATTGCCTGAGCCCGAGGGTTCAAGTCCAGCCTGGGCAACTTGGTGAGACCTCGTCTCTACAATAAATCACAAAAACTAGCCGGGCATGGTGGCGTGCGTCTGTAGTTCCAGCTACTTCAAAGGCTGAGGTGGAAGGATCACCTAAGCCCAGCAGGTCGAGGCTGCGGTTGCTGTGAGTGTGTCACTGCACTCCAACCTGGGCAACAAGACTGAGACGCCAACTCAAAAAGAAAAAGAAAAAGAAAACCGAGACGTGGAAAGGATGTGGCCAAGGTCACAGAGCCAGGAACCAAACCCTGTCAGTCCGACTCCATGCTTCCTGCTCTAAATCCCAAGCAGGCCATGGTAGCTGCACAGGCCACCTGACCTCACTGGTCACACATTGTCACAGGCACCTGTGTGGAGCCACAGGACGATTGCAGGCTCCAGGTGGGAGACTACCTTTTGGATGTCGTGCTCATCTTGGTGGAGTCATTTCCCTCTGCTGAGCCTCTGGGCTCTCATCAGCAACATAGAATCTGCACCGTGGAGAACTGGAAGGATGAAATATGCTAACACGTGTGAAGGCTTAGAACAGTGCCAGGCACTGGAAGCAATCAATACACGTGCATCGCTATCGTGGTTATTAATAATACGATTGTTCCCACTGGGATGCTCCAGGTCTATCTGTCTGACCTTGTCTCCTCTGCAGGAGATTCGTGTATTGACTCCCAACATCCACTCTCTTTTTGACTCATTCTTCCACCTTCTCCTGTTCTCCCTCCAACCCTAACATGGCAATGGATCTGTTTAATGCGTTTGAATGCTCAGAGCTCCGGTTTCCTGAATGTGACAGATTGGGGGGGGGTAGAAAGGAGAAGCTTGTATAATAGGACATAAATAAACTTGCACATGCTTCTCTCTTTTCACTGCAGATTCTCTCCCATCACGGGGCAATTTTTATTTTGTCTTCTCTTGAATAAGTGGGAAGATGTTTTATTCATGTGTATTTCCCTAGCACACAGCCCTGTAGGTGCTCAATGTGTATTGAATGAGTTGGATGAGTTGGGGCCGTGGGTTCCACTTGGCCAACACGTATGCCAGGTGCTGTTATAAGTGACACACACACACACACACACACACACACACACACACACACGAGTTCCTCGAATGCTCTGGTGCTGTCTTAAGGTCCTGGTGCCTGGTGGAAAATAAGCACTCGCATGTCTAGTGAAGGAAACGTTCTCTGTATCTACCCTCTTGATGAACATACCTTTCAATCCCCATACCTTTCAATCCCCAGCTGGAGCTTTGGAACTCACTCTCCTTCCCCTTCGCTCTGACATCACCCTCTCTTCGGGTTTGGGAAGGGCGTCTCAGCACAGCTTGGTAGATGGCAGGCCCTGAGTGATGGTGACAAGCCTGAACACACACTCGAGGGACCTCCGCGTTTTCCAGCAGGGTTTGATTTGAGTAGTGCCCACACATCCCCTCTGATCTCTATAAACTACAAATCCTGGAGGCTTAGTGCTCTTTGCCATGGCCTGGTCAGGTGGCCCGGGATTCAAATCCTGGTCCCACTAGTGTGGAGCAAATTCCACATCCTTCTCCCTGGTAGAGCGGAGCTGTGGGGAGTTCACTCAGCTCAGCCAGCTGATATTTCGTGGGCGCCTTCCTCACTCTGACAGCCAGCTGAGCACAGGCCACTCAGGAAAGAAGAATTCAGAGGGAGAGAGAAGAGGGGCAAAGAAAGGAAAGGGTGCCTAGTCTAACAGGAGTCAGGCTGGGTGGGACAGAGGGGTGGGCGGGCTGGCCGGGAGGGAGGGAGCCGTTTACCGGCAGTCAACAAACAAGGATTGAGACCATAAAGCAAGGCATTGTGCTAAGGGCTGAGGAAGTAAGAAGGAATTTTTATTTATAATTTATACCCCACCTACTTCCAAAGAGAATTTTGAAGGTGACTCACAATGAAAACCACATATGCAGCAAATCATTAAAATAGAAACAGAAAATCAAATCCATGGAAATGGAAAAAGGAAGCCCACATCTATTTAAACCAGGTGCCAAGTCCTTGAATGCACTCTGTTATGTAGTCCAACAACCCCATTTTACGGATGAGACAGGCCCAGGGAAAATGCAGGCACGAGCAGGGCCGATTCCTCCGTTGAGCATAACAGGCATAGTGCCTTGGGCACCTTGGGCCCAGGAAACTTTTAGGAGCCCATTAAAATGTGTTAAAATTTCTTTTCTTTTTTTTTTTGAGTCGGAGTCTCACTCTGTCGCCCAGACTGGAGTGCAGTGGCCGCTCCCAGCCACCGCAGCCTCGACCTGCTGGGCTCCGGCCATCCTTCCGCCTCAGCCTTCCGAGTAGCTGGAACTACAGGCGTGCGCTACCACGCCCAGCTGATTTTTTGATTTATTGTAGAGATGAGGTCTCGCCAAGTCACCCAGGCGGTCTCAAACCCGCGGGCTCAGGCAATCCACTCACCTCAGCCTCCCAAGGTGCGGGATTACAGGCTGAGCCACTGAGCTCGGCAGGTTTTTTCCTTTTTTTTAAATGTTGGAGTCACACTCTTGTCACCCAGGCTGGAGTGTAGTGGCACACTCATGGCCACCACAGCCTCTACCTGCTGGGCTCAGGTGATCCTTCCGCCTCAACCTTCCAAGTAGCCGGAACTACAGGTATGTGCCACCGTGCCTGGCTAACTTTTTGATTTATTGTAGAGACAAGGTCTTGCCAAGTTGCCCAGGCTGGTCTCGAACGCCTGGGCTCAGGCAATCCTCTCGCTTCAGCCTCCCAAAGTACTGGGATTACAGGCTGAGCTACCTTGCCTGGCCTAAAATTCTTTCAAAATCAGAAGAAGAAGAAGAAGAAAAGAACATTTTGACTAAAGAAAAATGTTTGAACATATAATGTTAATATATTCAACTTTATATCAATACAATTATAAAATATGCATTTTTTCATGGAGGAAGGAGCTCCCAAATGTAAAAGAATCTAGGATCCCCGAAAGACGTACTGGAGCCCAGGTCACAAACTCAGATCTGCCTGACTCCAAAGCCCATGCCCTTCTCACACCAGAACATTTGCTGTCATTGAGTGCAACATGCCAGTCAGCTCTGCAGCTAAAAAGAGACCAGGATGAGATAAATAATCCTGTTTCATAAAAAGGATGGATGGTGGGAAAACATTTGCTCACTCTACAATGCAATTGTAGAGTAAAATAATGTAGCTGTAAAAAATTTTTTTCTTGGCCAGGCGTGGTGGCTCACGCCTATAATTCCAGCACTTTGGGAGACCGAGGTGAGAGGATTGCCTGAGCCCACGGGTTCGAGACCAGCACAGGCAACTTGGTGAGCCCTCATCTCTATAATAAATCAAAAAACTAGCCGGGCCTGGTGGCGAGTGCCTGTAGTTCCAGCTACTTGGAAGGCTGAGGTGAAAGGATCTCCTGAGCCCAGCAGGTAAAGGCTGTGATGGCTGGGAGTGTGCCCCTGCACTCCAGCCTGGGCAACACAGTGAGACTCCATTTAAAAAAATTTTGTTTTTATTTATAACTATTCTTTTTCATCAATTCCACTGGGCAGCAGTAGAAAAAAATCCTAAATTGTCTCCAGCCTGGTGCATCTCCAACAGTCTTTCATAGGTAATTTGGATAACCTAGGCAAATCTTGACCTTCCAAAAACTGCTTTCTCTACCTGCTGAGCCCCAGTGTGCTGGGGGATTCTGACCAGGTCCTCACACAGCCCAGCGAGAAGACCCCTGGGTTCTGTAGCATAGCCTGGAAGGAGGTGGACTGACTTGCTCCCTGAGCTCATGACTGCTATGGTGGGATGGCCCCATCTTGCTGTGCTAAGACCCATCACTGAAGCCCATCCCATAGTCCCTGGTGGCCACTTGGTCCTGTCACCAGGCCTCCATTATACTGCTAGCTCTGCTCAGGTGCTGTCTCAGGCTCCTTACCTGCTATTTCCTGCCCCACCTCCATGCTTTTGTGTGCGTGCTTCTCCCAGAACCAGCATACCTGGTAAGGATGCCTGTAACCCAGACACTCCCTGTCGCCTTAATACTTCTGCGTGCTTCAGAAACTTCGAACTTGACAGGTTGTGCCCTGACAGTTGGTGCAGAAGGTGGTGGAGGTCACAATGCTGGTGGCAGAGAAGAGCTCTGGTGCCCAACCTTCTGTTCTCTCTCTGTCCCCCTCTCCTCCCCACAGTCTGTCAGGACAGACAGGACAGGCTTCTTGTGATCATCTTCTCAGATCTGGTCAACGAGGCCTAACTCTTACGTGCCAAATGAGGTCAAAAGAATTTAGAAAACTTTTTTCTTTCTCAATAAGGACTAGCTTTCCATCTGAGACTCAAACATTGCTTCAATGGGCAAGAAACCTCAGAACAAGAGTTACAGAATATGAGAATTCTTCTAAAAATGTTTCCAAAATGTGTTAACCCCCATTGCAGAAACATGCTAGTTTAACAGAAGAGACTCCTAATGCTGATATTAAATTCTAAAATAAATATATTTTATTCTGTGGGTCCTTTTACAGGGAATGTTGAATATGATGAACTCAATCTTTTATTTTTATTTTTATTTTTTGTGTCAGAGTCTCATTCAGTCACCCATGCTGGAGTGCAGTGGCACGCTCACAGCCACCCCAGTGTCGACCTGCTAGGCTCAGGCAATCCTTTCGCCAGAGCCTTCCAAGTAGCTGGAATTATAGGTGTGCGCTACCACACCTGGCTAATTTTTTGATATGTTGTAGAGATGAGGTCTCACAAGTTGCCCAGGTTGGTCTCAAACCCCTAGGCTCAGGCAATCCTCTCACCCCTGCCTCCCAAACTGCTGGGATTACAGGCTTGAGCCACTGCACCTGACCAAACTCCATCTTTAAATACTTATTTGGCAAACCTTCCTCCAATAGATATTTGTTATATTAACCCTCAATGAAAGTAGGCTGGAACCTCAGGCATTTCTCTGGTGAAAGGGGTAAATCCTCGTGAGTCCAGTTGAGTTATACATGGTGTTCTCACACCTGGATGTGGTTTAGACACTCCAGAGAAAATAGCATGGTGCAGATGGGTCACCTCTTTCAGGCAGTGTTTGCATGTGGGAGCAAAGGAACTGTCCATTTCTCCCACCCTGAAGAAAGTCAGGGAGCATTTCAGAAAAAAGAGAAATAGGAACAGCCAACTTCTCAGTCATCGCAGCTTTTTTGAAGTGTAGTCATGATTCAAAATGTAAACCAGAAATGGCTTGGGAGTTTGGGGAGGAACTGAATTTTGAGAGGAAATGACTCAACAAATATGAAATGTTGGAGAAGAGATCAGACACCAGAATCTTCTACCCCCAAACTAGAGATATACAACAGTCAAAGGTCTGGATACAAGTTATGATTCTTAGTCTGGATCAGAAAAAAGATTCTAGAAGGCTGTGAGTATAGCTGCCTTAACCAGAAGAAGATGATCATAAAGAAAATCAAGATCTTTGCATTGAAAGGGACTTGAGAAATGATCTTGTCCAACCACACTGCCTTTGAGATAAGAGCCAAACAAGGATGGTCACTACCACTATTTCTATCACTGTTGTACTGGAAGTCCTACTCATTTCAATAAAGATACAAACAAACAAAAGAATTTAAAGGTTAAGGCTGAGAAAAAGAAGACAAAACTTTAAATATATACAGATAATATTATTGTGTGAATAGAAAATCCAAGCATCTACAGATATTATTAGACCAAGTAAAAGAACTTAACAAGATTGTTGGGTATAAAACTAACACACACACAAAGAATTTATTTTAATATATGAAAAATAAGCATTTAGAAAATGAAAAATTTAAACTGATCATTTACATTCACAACACCAATGAAGTATTTATGAATAAGTCTAACAAAATGTATGTTAGACTTGTATAAAATATTAAATGGATTGAGAGACATTAAAGGATTTGCTAATAAATGCAGAGGTATACTATATTCATGGATGGATAAGTCTAAATTGTAAAGATGTCAGTTTTCCCAAATTTATATATAGATTCAATGCATCACAATCAGTATCCCAATTTTTACATGGAGAATTTGGTAAGTTTATTGTAAAATTCATATAAAAGTGCAATAAGAAGAAGAAGAACAAGAGGAAGGAGTTGTCCTACCAGGTATCATGATTTATTATAAAGCTATAGTAATTAACAGAGTGTGACAGTGGCATAGGCATAGAGAAACAGACCAGTGATACAGAAGAGAGGGCACATGGACATACTCATACATATACGGATATATAATAAATGACAGAGTGAGGTTTATAGAGCATTGAAGAAAAGTTTTAAAAAAAATAATGCTGGAAAAAAAGTTTTGAAGGAAGGAAAGAATTGACTCTCTACACCATATGCAAAAACACTTTAATTTGGAATACAGACCTACATGGAAACTGCAGGCCTTTAAAAAAAGGAGAGAGGCAAATATTCATGGTCTTAGTGCAAGAAAAAGTTCTTAAATTAGATATAAAAATAAAGAAATAGGCTTATGAAATAGACTGACATGAAAATAAAGTACATCTGTTTATCAATAGTTATTATAAAAGTTGGTGTTATCAAATTATTTTTAATATTTTCAGATGTCATAGTGGTATTGTGGTTGGGTTACAGAGAGAAAAAGACAGACAGAGAGAGAGAGAGAGAGAGGCACCAACTTTTAGAGATAAATCCTCAAAATTTTATGGTGAAGTAATCATGTTTGAGATTCACTTCAAAATGATTACTGGAGAAGTTGAGAACTTATAGTTGAAGCAAGATTGGCCATGAAATGATAACTGCTGAAACTGAGTGATGGGTACCAGGAGACTCATTATATCATTCTATCTGCTTTTGTAGATGTTTGAAATTTTCATAACTTGATTTTGAGAAAGAGATTGAGAAGGGATCACAAAAAGACGAAAACAAACCACAAATTGGAACACGTATAACCAACAAAGGACTCATATCTAGAACACAAAAAGAACTAAAAACTAAGGGAAAAAACCCCAGACAACCCAATCTTTTAAATAGGCAACAGACTTGAAAAGACAAATCTGAAAAGAGAAAACTCAAATGGCTAATAAACAAAAAAAATGCTCAACTTCATTAATAATCAGAGAAATAGAAATTTAAACCACAGTAACACACCATTGCATACCCACTAGATTGGAAAAATTAAGTCTGTAATATAAGAGATAACAAAAATGTGATGCTTGTGGGAATCTAAACTGATACAGCCAATCTGGAAAACAGTTGGACTTGATCTAGTCATGTGTTGACTATCATACCATCCAGCAGTTTCATTCCTAGATAAATACTCCTGAGCAATCCTTGCATGTGTGCCTCAGGAGACAAGAAAGCTTATAGCAATGTTGTCAGTAAGGACCAAACACTGGGAACAACTCAAACGACCATCACAAGTAAAATGCATAAACTGTGAGTTTATATAATACATGATATCCCAGCAATGAACATGCATACAATGAAACTGTAGCCATACACAGGATGAATCTCTCAAAGGAAGTAAATCGTAAAAGAATGCATACAGCAAGATACTTATTTCCAAGTTTAAAAATGGACACACCACAAAAATAGACTAAACTCGTAGGTTAAACTAGATGAAATGATACAAAATCACAGCTATTCAACTATTTTTGTGTTACTGATGGCGATTTCTTATCATTCAATCTCATACTGTTTAGGGTGCCTGCATAGAAGGTAAAACCATAAGAAAAAGCAAAGAGTCAGGATAGTATTACCTCTGAGAAGGAAGGAGATTTGACTGGAGGACACATGGATGGTGGAACTTCACAAGCACTGGAGATGTTCTATCTATTTAACGTGGCTAAACAGCATTTACTTTGTAGTTCTTTAAACTATGCATATGTTTCATGATTTAAGGGGGGTTTTTGGGGGGTTTTTTTAAGGGAAAATAAGAAAAATGTAGATGCCGATTCTGAACTCAGGGCACACTAGCCAAACAAGCGATCAATGCATGGTTGGAAGGCAGAGAGAGTGGAGTGCCCCCTGCTGGAATCTAGGGGACCCGCATCATGTGTGTACTGTGACCGTCACCCAGCACAGGTAATTTGTCTTGCTCTTTTCCCCAGATGACAACTGGTAGTACTTGTATTATTCCACTTAGAAGGCTATGTATGGCTGGGTGCGGTGGCTCACGTCTGTAAACCCAGCACTTTGGGAGACAGAGGCGAGAGGACTGCCTGAGCTCAGGGGTTTGAGACCAACCTGAGCAACATGGTGAGACCTTGTCTCTACAATAAATCAAAAAATTATCTGGGTGTGGTGGCCCATGCCTGTGGTTCCAGCTACTTGAAGGGCTGAGGCAGAAGGATTGCCTGAGTCCAGAAGGTTGAGGCTGCAGTGTCCATGAGTGTGCCACTGCACTCCAGCCTGGGTGACAGGGTGAGACGGCAACTCAAAAAGAAAAGAAAAAGCCGAGCTCGGTGGCTCAGCCTGTAATCCGCGCCTTTGGGAGGCTGAGGTGAGTGGATTGCCTGAGCCCGTGGGTTCGAGACCCGCCTGGGCAGCGAGATCTCATCTCTACAGTAAATCAAAAAATCAGCTGGGCGTGGTAGCGCATGCCTGTAATTCCGGCTACTCGGAAGGCTGAGGCGGAAGGATCACCGGAGCCCAGCAGGTCAAGGCTGCGGTGACCGGGAGCGGCCACTGCACTCCAGTCTGGGCGACAGAGTGAGACTCCAACTCAAAAAAAAAAAAAAAAAGAATAAAAAAAAAGAAGGCTATAATAGTAAATTCATTTATTTATTATTATTCTACTTAAAAATATATACATATGTAATTATTTAAGTGTGTTTCCCCAATGGCAGGTAAGTCCCTTGGGAACAAGACTGAGTTGTTTTCATACTTGTACCAGTAAAATAGAGTGCCTGATCCACTGGGGATACTCAACTAAACGTCCACGGAAGGGATAGATTCAAGATGAATGAATGGATGGACAGATGGATGGACAGACATCCTTTTTTTTAGTGGGAGTCTCACTCTGTCGCCCAAGCTGGAGTACGGTGATATGCTGCTCATGGCCACCGCAGCCTCAACCTGCTGGTCTCAGGTGATCCTTCCACCTCAGCCTTCCAAGTAACGGGAACTACAGATGTGCACCACCAGGTCCAACTAATTTTTTCATTTATTGTAAAGATGGGGTCTTGCTATGTTGCCCAGGCTGGTCTCGAATCTGCAGGCTCAGGCAATCCTCTTACCTCCACCTCCCAAAATGCTGGGACTATAGGCGTGAGGCACGACGCCCGGCTTGGACAGACATCTTAATGGTTGCTCGTCTTAAGTATGGACTATAGCACATTTTGTGATCGAGTGAATGGGACAACGCATTCTGTGTCCTGGAGGCTCTGTCATCTTCCAGTCTGATTTTGCTGCTGGGACTCAGTTGCACAAAGTCTGCACCTCCTTGCGCAGTTCTAGGGCAATTACTCTCTTTGTGTTTTAGGCAAATCATGCTCCTGGAGTTGGGTTATGAGCCTGCCTTTGCTGGGGAGGCCGTGGAGCAAAGGGCACAAAGAAGTCACAGCGCCACGGAGGGCAGCTCTCAGATGACCCTGCTTAGCGAGTGCTCACTCCTCACTCTCCCCTTCCCTGTTCCTCACTTCCGGCCTGCGTCTCCCTCCCCCTTTTCTCCTTCCCTCTCCGTTCCCCCTTTCTCTCTCTTTTCCCTTCTCTTCCTCTTGCCCCTCTTTGCTTCTCTCTGTTCCCTCTTCCTCTCTGTCCCTGTCCTTGTCCTTCCTCATCTCCATCTCCCACTCTCCGTCAGATGGCCCGGTGGTAAAGAAACGGAAACATTTCAGCCATCCTCTTCTGTCCTCCCCTCCCCACCCTCCCCAAGAGACCAGCTCTGTGACTTTTAGGAGGTCGAGTACTCTCTCAACCTTCACCCCATGCACTCCCCACCCACCGCCCTCTGCAGACCCTCTGGGTGACCTGGAACCTGCTCCACCAGGCAACCAGGAAGGCCCTTTGGCTGGACCCAAGCCCTTTCCAAAGCTTCAGCCAGAGGAAGGACAGTCTTTCCACTTCTGAATGTATCCATTCTAAGCTCCATGAGCAAATGCCACCCGCCTTTCCTGGACCCCACAATAGAAACACAGATTTTGGCTGCCCTTTGTTTCACCCCAAAGAAGGACTGCTTTGGCAACCAAGGGCATTAAAATATTGTCATCTGCCAGGAACGCAGAGATGTTTTTTCTCTGCCCTGGGCAGATTTGACCTGATTGACTGAGAGACTGGGACTGTGGGACAGAGGGGGAGGAGCAGGGTGAGAGGGGCTTGGGAGAGCCAGGTGCTGGGAGGGCAGAGAGAGGTAGAGGGAGAAGGGAGGCTGAGTTCCAGAATTTTAGAAATGGAAGAGGAGAAGGAAGGTCACCCTGAAGGACCCAATGCACACCCCACCCATTTTTCAGAGGAAGAAACCAAGACCTGGGAAAACAAGAAGTTTACTCCTGTTCAGTGTGGGTCACTGGCAGAGCCTGGATTAGCAGGCAGGGTCTCCATCCAGCCCAGCCAAACCCAGCCCAGCACCGCCCACCACCTTATTCAAGGCAAAGAGAGTTGACGGTCTTGGCAGCAAAATGAAACCTTTTGATTTATGAGGAATTCTGAGATATCTTCCAGTGGACAGTCTTTGGAGAATTGCACAAGCCCACACTTTCATGGGGGCAGCATTTAATGAAATGAACACATGAGTTATTCATTTTTCATTACGGATGACATGCAGAGAGTACATAAGAGGATGAAAAATAGGTTCCAGCCCAGGCCTCCACGGCCCATGGTCAAGTGAGCAGCAGAGCCAGGGAGCGGGAGAAGGGAGAACTGACCCCTTCCGAGCACTTGCCGTCACGGTCATTGTCTCAAGCAGTTCTCGGGGGGCCTCAGAATGCTAGGTGCTATTGCACCAGTGCTATAGACAGGGAAACTGAGGCTCAGGTCATATGCCCAAAGTCTCCCAGCTAGTGAGTGACAGAGCCAGGAATTAAACCCCAGGCTGCTCTGGCTCAGCTCCAATAAGCTGTCCACGCGGGATCGGGGATGCCAACTGTACCGGGCCCAAAGCTCAGAGAGGGCTCGAGTGGCAGACATTCCCTCCCAATGGACACTCAGAAGACAGAGGGGTCCCGGATCTGGTTCTGGTGGCCGACCAGGCCCAGCTGGAGAGCGGCTGAGCCTGTGGAGTCTGGGGAGCTGTTGGGTCACGAAAACCATGCCAGGCAGTCTCTGTTTTTCCTGCTCTCCAACCTCAGAGCAACTTGGCATCTCTATCAGGAATCCCAGTCAGCTTCTGTCTCCCATGCAATGAGTCGGGACTTTCAAGTCAGGCAGACCTGAGTTTGAATCCTGAGCCTACTGCTGATGAACTGTCAGAGCCTGGAAAAGTGCTTCAACCTCTCTCCAGCCTCAGGGTCCATGCCTGTAATAGTTATGTTACAATGCCTACCTCTCAGCATTTCCATGAAAGTTCCAAAATGATATTATTATGATTAGCAGCTAGAGAACAATAATAAAAATGAACAAACATCGAGTGCATGTATGTGCCTTGCACTATGCTAAGTAAGCAATTTACCCAATTTAACCTTCAAAAACCACAACCCTCTGGGCTGGGTGGGGTGGCCTGTAATCCCAACACTTTGGGAGGCGGAGATGAGAGGATTGCCTGAACTCAGGGGTTTGAGGATTGCCTGAGCAACGTGGTGAGGCCTCGTCTCTACAATAAATCAAAAACTAGCCGGGCGTGGTAGCGCGCACCTGTAGTTCTGGCTACTTGGAAGGCTGAGGTGGAAGGATCGCCGGAGCCCAGCATGTTGAGGCTATAGTGGCCGTGAGCGTGCCACTGCTCTCCAACCCGGGTGACAGAGTGAGACTCCGACTCAAAAACAAAAAAAAGAAAACAGTCCTCCCAAGCACCCCTGTTAGCCCCGTTTTACCTGTGAGGTGACACTAGCTTATGTCACCTCTTCCAGGTCACACGGTTAGCAAACGACAGGGTCAAAACTCGAAGCCAGGTCAGTGTGCAGCCCCAGCCCACCAACATGACTCTTGATCAGCAAAGTACCTCGTGCACAGTAGACACTCAACAAATGGGAATTCCAGTCCCTTCCTTTTTCCCAGGAGCCCAGATCGTCAGTGCCCTCTGGGATGTGCTTCAGTCCTTGCTTACATGGAGTCTTCTGGAAGCGAGGAGAACACGAGTGGGTGGGTATATCCCCCGCTCTAGGCCCCCTCCCCTCCCTCGGCCTCCTTCCTTTTAGGGTTTGGCAAAGGCCACTGCACTCGAGGCCTCTCTGGAGCGAGAAACAATGCAAGTTTATTTTGGCACCGCACAGAGGGTCCAATTGCTCACTTCTGGAAGGCTCTGTGGGAAGAAGATTGAGAATACAGCCCGGGCCACTGTCAGTTCCCGTTACTCTCCCCAGCACGTCCGCTGCCCAGTCAGCGCCGTCACATGGAACTCTGAGAAGGAAATGAGATAAGAGCTTTCTTTCCACTTCAGACAGATCATGAGATTTGTCCCTCCCCTCCCCACGCTCCCCTCCAAAAAGGAGTTGAGCCGAGGACACGGTGCTGCAGTTCGACGGAATGATCTCGGCAGATCGCCCAACCCTGTGGGCACAGCCTCACCTGGGTACTTGGCCACCTGAGGCAAATACCACAAGAAGCAGTGTCCCGTGGTCAGGGTGGTGATTAAAGCCATAGACACCCAGACTGCAAGGGACTGTCTCTGCCCTCTGGTCCCAGCCCTCTCAGATCCAGACGGTGTTTATTGGGCTCCAACCCTGGGACAACTCAGGAGTGTTTCCACATCACATTGTAGGAGGCCCACAACAACCTTTTTGGAAGGGCCTCGCTTTCGCATCTTTACAAATGTGGACAAGGTTCCAGGAGGTCAAGTGGTTGGCTCAAGTCCTGAAGTGAGTAGGCCAGTGGCAGGGCTGGGATGTGGTCTCCCAGCTCTGAGACCAAGTTCTGTCTGTTCGCAGGCACAGAAAGAAGGAACCTCTTCGGCCACACTCCAAGTAGAAGGTTTATCTGGACTTTGTGTGAGCTCTTCGGGGTTCCTTTTTTTTTTTTTTTTTTTTGAGTTGGGGGTCTCGTTCTGTGATCGAGGCTGGAATGCAGTGGCATGATCACGGCTCTCCACAGCCCCAACCTCCTGGCCTCAGGGGATCCTCCCACTTCAGCCTCTTGAGTAGCTGGGACCACAGACATGCACCACTGTACCCAGTTAATTTTCTTATTTTTATTTTTTGTAGAGACAAGTTCTCGCTGTTTTCCAGGCTGATCCCTAACTCCTGAGCTCAAGCAGTTCTCCCGCCTTGACCTCCCAAAGTGTTGGAATTATAGGCGTGAGCCACTGTGCCTGGCCGGGTTTTCCTTATTTCTAAGGAAAGCCTCATCTAAAATGTTTTTAGGGGTTGAGCTAAAAAATCTGCCTCCCTGTCACTTTCAGTCATGGGTCCTATAAGTCCTAAATCTAACTCTAGGGACAGGGAAGAAACCCAGATCTCTGTTCCTGGCTTTGCCTGTTCTTCAGAGGTGGAAAGGTAGTCCCAGGTGACCCTTGGTCTCCCCTGTCCCTGCTCCAGAACTGGTGTGGGTGCCCTTGTGAGCCCAACCCTGCCACTCTCTAGCCGTGGCACCATGGACAGGTTTCTTTTGAGTCAGTCTCACTCTGCTGCCCAGGCCTGGAGTACAGTGGCACACTCAAGTCCACGCTGGCATCAACTTGCTGGACTCAGGCAATCCTTCCACTTCAGTCTTCCAAGTAGCTGGAACCACAGGCATGCACCACCACACCCGGCTAATTTTTTGATTTATTGTAGAGACGAGGTCTCACCAAGTTTCCCAGGCTGGAGTGCAGTGGCACACTCACAGCCACGCCAGGCTGGTCTCGAACCCCTGAGCTCAGGCAATCCTCTCACCTCAGCCTCTCAAAGTGCTGGAATTACAGGCTTGAGCCACTGCACCCGGCCCGGATACATTTCGTCACACCTCCGAGTTTTCATCCAGTGGGCGATTGCATCTACTTTCCTGGGTGGTGAAGGGACTCGGTGGGAGGACACCTAAGGAGCCCTTCACCCAGTGTATAATAAGCTGTCAGTCCATGGAAGCTATTGTCATTATTTTATCATCAATATCCTTAAACCTCTCCAACCCCAGCTCCTCTTCTGTGGCGCAGGAGTTATAGTACCCATGTCAGTTTCCCCCGCCAACACAAGCGGGCACTTCAGTAACACCAACGTCACGTGTTGGGGAGGAGCGTGCAGTGTGGGTGGAGAGGGCTCAGAGCTCACGCACCCTGGCACCCTCGCCATCCTGCCCAGGATCCTGTCTCCTGACCCTCCTGTCCTTCCACCAGGGTTTTCAGGGTTGTTGAGCTTTTCTCTTTGAAATGATCTCCCTGGCACTCCACCCCCTCCAAACTTTTTTAAGCCAAAGGGGAAAAAAGCCCTAAAGATAGAAAAGTCTTTTGTCTTTTCCGGTCTCTGAACGACCTTGGAGTCAGCCAGAGTCTTCTTACCTTTACCGTGTAATAGGAATGGCCCTGCATGGTGGCACTCACCTGCAGTCCCAGTCACTTGAAGGCTGAAGTAGGAGGATGATTTAAGACCAGATGTTTGAGTACAACCTGGGCAACATAGCGAGACCCTGTCTCTTGGGGGGAAAAAAAAGAGAGAGAGAGAAAGAAAAAAAAGAATTATTAAGAGTGATTCTTCCAAAACCCATCCTGGAGGTGGTAAATGTCAAAAGACACTTGAGGGTGGAAGATGGGTTGACATGTATCTCAAAGACAGACAGATAGACAGCAGAGCAAGGCACGCAGAAAGGGATGCTAGGACCACTGACCTGGAGGATGGGAGAGAAGTGGGTGGGAATCAAAGAGGAGGGAGGGTGTACCTGGGGAAGAAGGTAGCCCACACCTCAGCCAGTGGTCCTACTGGGCTGCATGGGGCCTGTTTAGCAAATAGTGTGCTGACCCATCTGCTTGAAACCCAAGAAAAAGCCGGGCTCGGTGGCTCAGCCTGTAATCCCGCGCCTTTGGGAGGCTGAGGTGAGTGGATTGCCTGAGCCCGCGGGTTCGAGACCCGCCTGGGCAGCGAGACCTCATCTCTACTATAAATCAAAAAATCAGCCAGGCGTGGTAGCACGCGCCTGTAATTCCGGCTACTTGGAAGGCTAAGGTGGAAGGATCGCCAGAGCCCAGCAGGTCGAGGCTGCGGTGGCCGGGAGCGGCCACTGCACTCCAGTCTGGGCGACAGAGTGAGACTCCAACTCAAAAAAAAAAGAAACCCAAGAAAAGGAGACTCGTGAGGCACCTTTTTTTTTAAGCCAGGGTCTCCCTCTGTCTCCCAGGCTGGAGTGCAGTGGCACAATCACAGCTCACTACAGCCTCGGCCTCCTGGGCTCAGGGGATCCTCTCTTTGCAGCCTCCTGAGTAGCTAGGACTACCGGTGTATGCCACCACACCCAGATAATTTTTTTTTATTTTTTGTAATGACAAGGTCTCACTATGTTGCCCAGGCTGGTCTCAAACTCCTGGGCTCAAGCAGTCCTCCCAACTCGGCCTCCCTAAATGCTGGGATTACAGGCGTGAGCCACCGCACCCAGCTGAGGTCAGAATCTGTACAGTTCTTGAAAGTTTTCAGCAGCGCATTTCCCCTATATAGTTTTTCCCTGAACAATCCCAATAAGCCTGCAAGGTAGGAAAGGAAGTTGAGCACACCTGTCCCAAGCACCCCAGCTGCACGCGGTGCTGGTGTTCCCAAGGGCCAATTCCCAATTCCTGCTCTGAGCAGATAAACATTCCTCATGTTGGCAGTCAAGCGGACTGGGCCGGTGACAGCTGGTGGCGGAGCAGCGCTGTGATGTGTGAGCTTGGACTCTAGTGCAAAATCCTGCCTTGGAAAGTCCGAGGGGAGAAGGGAAGGTGGTGGGTTGAGGGGCAGAGGGTGGGGAGGTTGACCTGAGGCCTGCAATGGGTGGGTTAGGGGGCTCCCACTTCACCCCGCAGCCAGTGGAGATCTGCGGAACAGCTCCAGGGGAGACAAGACCAGAACACATGGAATTTCAGGACAGTTGCCTGTGCCAAGGAAAGGGCTTGGCTGAGCCTGGCGTGGCTGGGACAGAAGGAGCCAGACGATATGGTGTAAGAGTGTGAGCCGCATCAGCCACTGGAGCTCTGAACCCAGAAACACACT
This sequence comes from Cephalopachus bancanus, assembly GCA_027257055.1. Classification (NCBI taxonomy): domain Eukaryota; kingdom Metazoa; phylum Chordata; class Mammalia; order Primates; family Tarsiidae; genus Cephalopachus; species Cephalopachus bancanus. The sequence continues at coordinate 100,424 of JAPVLO010000264.1, read as the reverse complement.
GTGGAGGCTTCTGGTGCCTTCTCGGAGCCTTCCAGCCCCTGGTTTCCACCTGCAGCCATGCCTCCAGCTCTGGGGAGAAAACTGAGGACTCAGCTCTCCAGCTTTTTCACCCCAGAGAGATTGGCAGCCACTACCCTGGCTCTGGGGGTTTCTCCCGCCCTCTCTTCTGACTGCCCCACTTGGCTCCAGGTGAGGGTTCGAGGAAGTTGGAGGTGGAAATTACAGCCAGGTGAGCCCACCGGGCGGGCCCCATGTGATGGGATAAATGGGGAATCCAGTTCCAGCCCAGAGAACTGGAGTGTCCAGCAACACTAGGAAGTCACCTGAGCACCACAAAGCAGGCAGGGATGTGGGCTGGGCAGGACCCCTGGGCTGCAGAAGTCATGTTGGGCTTCCCTCTCCCCATCCGCCCCCCCAGTCACCCCAGCTGGACCCAGGCCGGGCAGGGGAGGTGTTGGTCGGCCCTCAGGAATGGCGTGATGACAGTTTTCAGAGCTCCCTCCCTGGCATCAGCCTTCTTCATCCGTCAACAGCTCGCTGGAGGAGGGAGGGCAAGCTTCATCTTAGTTTACAGATGTGGAGACTGACACAGAAAATTCAGATGACTTCCCAAAGCCATGCAGTTGATGACTGGCAGAGTGAGGCCCAGAGGCAGGATCTCTCCAGCACAGTGGACGTTTCCGCTCTGTCTTGCTTCCCTCTTCCTTCTACACCTCTGGGAAGATTGGCCTGGGGTTCCCTGCTAGGACATAGGTGGGAAAGAGCAAGCTTGGTCAAAGGACAGTAAAAATGGTGGACAGATTGGTTGACGGATAAACTCACTGAGCCTTTGAGACCTCATCTCCCAGAGGCCCCAGCAGGCGCTTCTTGGACCCGTCCTAGAACACCAGACCACTGGGAAACAGGTGAATCAGTGCAGGCCAGCCCAGGCCAGTCCATCCTCTCCCTCCTCTCCTCCTGGGAGCCCTCAGAATAGGAGGGACCGGCTCATGTTTGCAGGTCCCGCCCAGGGTGGGGTTGAAACACTTATGGCTCCTATTTAAAGCCATATCTCATTCATCATTTCAGCACCAACCAACAATTAAACTTGACTCAAGCAAGTACTGACAACTAATTTAAACCGGGCCTCACACTGGGCTTGTCACTGGCTATTTAAAACTCTGTTCTGGCCGCTGGGACCCTTCGAAACTGGGACTGATTGTTCTGCCAAGAGCAAAGATCCACCCACCGCATCCCGGCATCCCTGTGACATATGTCACATGTAGGGTCTGTTCTAGCTCTGGCCATCTCCACCTGGCTCCCTGGCAGGGCTGAGGGAGGGGTCTGGGAGCGGCCTGGTAGGGGTCTGGGATGCCAGGAGGAGGGGATTGGTGGAATAAAAAAAGAGGCAAAAATCCCCTGATGAGGTGAAATGAGTCCCGGGTGCACACCCTTGTGGGGCTGTGTTCAGCGTTCTTTGGGCCCTGGGCAAATTCAGCAACGCGAGGTATGTCATGAGCATCAGGACCTGGGTTGACTCTTGACTCTGCAATGGACAAACCAGCTTTGTGACCTTGCCCAGTTCCCTCGGCCTTTCTCAGCCTCCCTTTCCTCACCAGTAGGGGGGAATAACAAAAAAATCTCTTCTCAAACCATCCCCGGGTTGGTGGATTCCAACCCATGGTCATGACGGGACTGTCTGGCATCTCTGTGGCTCCCTAGGGCTGATGGATCGTAGCCACATATCACCGAGTATGGATGATGACCCCTCCAGGCCAAGGACTGGGTCCGGACGGATATAGGCAGGGAGGTCTTCTTGGAGGTGGACTTGAGCCAAGCTTTGAAGGTTGGGCAAGACTCGAATAACCCTCGAGTGGGACAGAAGCCAAACCAGGCAGAGACACTTAGACCTGGCAAAGAGCTTCCACAGTCGTTTCCCAGTTAATCCTCACAAATCCTGTTTACAAGGTGAGGACATTGAGAGTTCAAGTGACTCCCCACCGAGCAACCGAGGCAGGGTGTCACTGACTGGTTCTCCTGACACCTGCCCTGTCCCACTTAGTCTCACGCTACCCCAGGCACAGAGCAGCGAATACAGGAAGTGGGAGGTAGGGAACTGAGGAGAAGAAGGACTCCAGCAGGGCTCCAGATTCCTAGTGCAGACCCTTCTAGAAGGAAAAACACATGCGAAAGATGAGGCTGAGAGATTATGAGGTAAAGAGGGGATGGGGGCGTGGGCTGTGTCAGGGACTGAGGGGAACCCCAAGTTCCTGAGCTGCACTGACAGGGTGAGCCGGGCCTCACGGGTATCTCTGTGTGGGAGGAAACAACAGCCACGTCTCTGGACCTCTAGGAGGAGTGAGATCACGTCTGGGGAGGAGGGAGCAGATCACAGGATATGAGTGTGCTCCTAGGGGAGCACGGAGGAGCCGGGGCAAGGCCTGAGAATGCTCTCTCCTCCCTAGTATCCCCTTCTCCTCTAGGTTCCTGGGCCACACAGGACAACCTGACTCTGCCAGGATTCCTCAAGGGTCTCACCCATCCAACCTGACTGCAAGCCCCTTGAAGGCAGGTCCACGGTGTCAGACTGCAGTGGAGAGCTTGGTCCAGTGCAGGGGGAACAGAGGCTGACTTCCAGTTCTGCCAGGTGTTAGCTAGGTGATGTTAAGCCGGTCCCTTAAATTCCTTGAGATACTGCAGGATTCCTTGAGATGGGGCAGACAAAAATAGGTTCTATCTCATGAGATCGTTGGGAAAAGCAGATGAGTTCATCAGAGGGAGTGCATAACAAAAATGTGCACCAGAGCAGAAAGAACCAGTGTAGTCTCGGTATGTAGCAGGGCTTGACTATTGGTTGATTAGGAGCTCGGGACACTTGGGAGCTCAGGACAGCAGCGACAGCAGCGGGATCGGGATCAGGCAGAGGGAAAGCTCCCGGATGAGGAAGAATGATCACAAAACGAAGGGCAGACGTTATCTGGAGAATTTCCTTCCTGTGAGGCTCAGGAACATGCCAGGCCCCCACGGCATCGATCCCACGGGTCTCATGCCCCATTCTCCTGGGGAAACCCAGATCCCTCACACTCTGCTTGGATTCTTCCTGGGGAGTCTTTTCCTCTGCCTTGTGGCCGAAGGATGGAGGACTCAGGAACAGAGCCACCTTCCTCTGGCTGAAGCCTCGCAGGCACGATGGAATGGATGCCGGCTTCCTGGAAGGGACGAGGGGAGACGGGAGCCCCTTTAAGGCCCCACAGAGGTGATTCAGTGAGGATTCAATGAGATACCGTATGTATCAGTCTCTAGGCTGGGGCCTCTCAGGCTCTCTGTGTTGAAGGATCATTTTTTTTCTTTTTTTAGAGACAGGGTCTTGCTCTGTTGTCCAGGCTGGAGTGCAGTGGCACGATCATGGCTCACCACAGCCTCCAATTCCTAAGCTCAAAGTGATCCTTGCCTCAGCCTCCCAAGTAGCTGGGACTACAAGTGTGCACCATCATGTCCAGCTAATTTTTTTATTCTCGGTAGATTCGAGGTGTCGCATGTTGCCTAGACTGGTCTTGAACTCCTGGGTTCAAGCAATCCTCCCACTTCAGCCTTCCAAAGTGCTGGGATTACAGGTGTAAGACACCATGCCTGCCTAGATCAATTTTTGAAATATCCAATCAGTCACAGATGAAGGCTTTTGTAAAATGCAATAAAAATTAATTTCTAGAAAAATGATCACACACTTGGATACTGTCGATGTATACAAGTTTCTAAGTGATTGCTCTCAATTTCTGTGCTCATCTCATGAGCAACATAACAGTTTTTATCAGACAACAAGGATATGTCACTTCAGTAAAGGCTAATTTCCCTCTTTTCCTTCCTGAAGTTTTGCCTGCTCCGTGATTGAATAAGAATAGGGGTTCTGCCAGGCTCGGTGGCTCAGCCTGTAATCCCACGCCTTTGGGAGGCTGAGGTGAGTGAATTGCCTGAGCCCGTGGGTTTGAGACCCCCCCGGGCAACTTGGCAAGACCACATCTCTACAATAAATCAAAAAATTAGCTGGATGTGGTGGCTCGCACCTGTAATTCCAGCTACTTGGAAGGCTGAGGTGGAAGGAGCCCAGCAGGTTGAGGCTGCAGTGGCCAGGAGCGTGCCACTGCACACTCCAGTCTGGGCAACAGAGTGAGACTCCAACTCAAAAAAAAAAAAGAATAGGGGTTCTAAGAGTCCCCCACCAACTGTTTAGAACCTCTTCCCCCACCCTAGGTCCTCCCTGGTCATCTAACACCATGGGCCATATGGACAGTCCTGATTGCACATATTTTGGCTTGTGGGCAACGTGTTCTGATTTCTTTTTTTTTTCTTCTTCCTTTTTTTGAGACAGGATGGAGTGCAGTGCTGTGATCATGGCTCACTATAACCTCGAACTCCCGGGATCAAGCGATCTTCCCGTCTCAACCTCCTGGGGTTGAGTAGCTGGGACTACAGGTGTGCACCATCACACCCAGCTAATTTATTTTATTTTTTTATTTTTTGTAGAGATGGATCTCACTATGTTGCCCAGGCTACTCTTGAACTCCTGGCCTCAAGCGATTCCACTTCAATCTCCCAAAGCACTGAGATTACAGGCATGAGCCATGGCACCCAACCTGATTTTTTGTTGTTGTTGTTACTGACTGAAATACAGCAGATATGTCCTGAAAAGGTAGGCATAAATTCTGTATTTAATGCAAAGGAAGTTGAGGAGAGCCAGGTCCTGACACCACAAAGCCCTTCCCAGGTTAGATTTAGGAACAAAGACTGTTTGTCTGAGTAGGATACAGTGCAAAGACTTCCACCTGGGATTATAACACCTGCAGTTACAATTTTTTTTTGAGCACCTAAAATATGCCAGACTCTGAGCTCCACAGTCATAGTTCTTTTTTTCTCAAGAATTCTGCAAGATAGGCATTTATTTTCTCTAATTTAAAATAAGATGTGAGCCGGGCTCGGTGGCTCAGCCTGTAATCCCGCGCTTTGGGAGGCTGAGGTGAGTGGATTGTCTGAGCATGTGGGTTCGAGACCCACCTGGGCAACTTGGCGAGACCTCATCTCTACAATAAATTAAAAAATCAGCCAGGCATGGTAGCGCGTGCCTGTAATTCTGTCTACTCGGAAGGCTGAGGCGGAAGGATCGCCGGAGCCCAGTGGGTCAAGGCTGCGGTGGCCAGGAGCGGCCACTGCATTCCAGTCTGGGTGACAGAGTGAGACTCCAACTCAAAAAAACAAAATAAAATAAAATAAGATGTGGCTCAGCGTGGTGGCTCACACCTGTAATCTCACCACTTTGGGAGGATTGCCTGAGCCCACAGGTTCAAGACCAGTCTGGGCAACTTGGCAAGACCTCATCTTAGCCAGGCATGGTGGCACGTGTCTATGGTTCCAGCTTCTTGGAAGGCTGAGGCAGAAGGATCACCGGAACCTAGTAGGTCGAGGCTGTGGTGGCCACGAGCGTGCCACTGAACTCCAGTCTAGGTGACAGTGGGATTCCAACTCAAAATAAAATAAAGTAAAATAAAATTAGCCTAGACCTCACCTCTACAAAAAAATTAGCTGTGCATGGTTGAGTGTGCCTGTAGTCACAGCTACTTGAGATGTTGAGGCAGGAGGATCACCTGAGCCCAGGGTTTTTAGGCTGTGGTGAGCTGTGGTTGTGTCACTGCACTCCAGCCTGGGCAACAGAGTAAAAGTCCACCTCAATGAGATATACTAACTTGATGCAGCAATAAAGGTGCTATGCAGCCTAGAAGGCTTAAAACAGCACCTTCCAGGCTGGGTGCGGTAGTTCACATCTGTGATCCCAGCACTTTGGGAGAATTGCTTGAGCCCAGAAGGTTGAGGCTGCAATGAGCTGTGACTTTGCTACTATACCCCAGCCTGGGCAAAAGAGTAAGACCCTAACTCAAAAAATAAAATAAAATAGGCCAGACATGGTGGCTCGTGCCCATAATCCCAGCACTTTGGGAGGCCGAGGTGAGAGGATTGCCTGAGCCCACGGGTTCGAGACCAGCCTGGGCAACTTGGTGAGACCTTGCCTTGACAATAAATCAAAAAATTAGCCGGACATGGTAGCGTGCGCCTGCAGTTCCAGCTACTTGGAAGGCTAAGGCGGAAGGATCGCCGGAGCCCAGCGGGTCAAGGCTGCGATGGCCGGGAGCGGCCACTGCACTCCAGTCTGGGCAACAGAGTGAGACTCCAACTCAAAAAAAAAAAAAAAGTTTATATGGGATTATAGTTTATACAACGGTATCTTCTTGAATGTTTTGGGCAAACATAATTTTTTATAAATTAAAACATTTTGTCATTCTAGGAGAGAAAACATTTTAAAAGAAATACCCTGCTCAATTCTTCTGTACAAGTTATTTATCTTATTTTATTATTTGTCCTATATTTTGTTAACTGCTTCACACTGAGACACACTTTCTGTTAATGAATTTTTTACTTGTCGAAAAGTGAATTCCTTTATGACCACCTACAATCTGTCTTTGTTTTTGCTGATTTTTGTTCCACTGTTAAAACATTTTCTTAACTTTTTAATATCATTCAATGATAGCAAATAATCATTATTAGTGTGCAAAAAATAAAAATAGATGAAATAATTTAAAAATGGAGAATTTTTGATAACAGAATAACACACTTATGTTAAGGGAACATGGCAGGTATTAATTATAAAATCGCATGTACAGTTTTACCTCAACTATTTCACAAAAATAAAAGTACATATTTTAAAAAGACTGGCCGGACTGGGCATGGTGGCTCACACTTGTGATCCCAGTACTTTGTGAGGTGGAGGCAGGAAGATCGCTTGAGCTCAGGAGTTCGAGACCAGCCTGGGCAACACAGTGAGACCTCATCTCTAAAAAAAAAAAAAAATGTAAAAATTAGCCAGGCATGGCGGCATGCATGGTGCCAGTGACTCGGGAGGCTGAGGCAGAAGCGTCAGTTGAGCCTAGGAAGCCAAGACGGTGGTGAGCCGTAATCGTGTCACTGCACTTCAGCCTGGATGACAGAGCAGGACCGACTCAAAACAAGCAAACAAAAAACCAAACAAACAAGAGAAAGACTGGAAGGAAAGACAAACTGTTTTATCAGCATGAAAATTATATGTGATTTTATTTTCCTCTTGGTGCCTTTCTACATAGAGCGTGAGTTACATTTATAAATAGAAAAGCAAAGAGCACTGTTGCTAAAAGAATAAAGTCTTCCTCCTCTGTGTCACCCCAGCCAGGGTGAGTCAACTCTGACGTTCTGGGGTTAGGCAGGAATCGCTAGGATTTTTGTTTTCTTCTCCTCTCTGAGGGCAGGAAATCACTGCTTCCCACGGGGTTTCCTGATGGAGTTGGAGGCCTGGAAAAATTCTGGCTGAAGACTTGGACAGGTGTCAACACACCAGCCTCTCAAGGCCCTCTGGGAGTGGCTGTCGTGTATCCCTCCGCCTCCTCTCTACACAAACTCTGGGAGTCATTTCTGGAAAGCACCATCATCACTTTTGCCTCCAGGCTATGCCCTCTCCCTGGAAAGCTCCTCCTTGGTCCCCTCTCACAGAACTAACACCTTTCGGGCACTATCCTAGGCTTCCATGTTCTAAGGGCATCTTCCCTGATCACACAGTACTGAGTCAGGGCTCCCCACGAGTTCTTAGAACACCCTGCTCCCCCCATGAGAGCACATGCCACATTTGATCATAATCATGGGTCATTTCTGTTGCTTCCTGAAGGTTGGGACCCTAAATCTTCCACATTATCAGAGCCCGGCACACAGTAGGCACGCAAGAAATGTTTACCGCGTAAATGAAGGAACCCTGCCTTGGGGACCTGGCAGCCAGGTGCCACCCAGGGAGCTCTCTGTACCTGCCTCTCCCAAGAGTCCCTCAGAGGAAAGTAGCCTCAAAGCGCTCTGTCTGTAGGAGGTTGTCGTGGCTGGTGCTACCTAATTGGCAAAATCACCTTCATAGCCTGCTCCAGGGATTAGACCAGGGGTTGGGACCCCAGCTGAAGGCAACTGCTCGGAACCGGAAGGGGGAGGCTGACCTCCTCTCTAATGGTTTACTCAGAAACTCTGTCCCATGTGGGTACTCTGTCTGGGGTGGTGGCTGGCTGGCCCTTCGGAGAAGAGGCTCACTGAAGGAAGCATTGTGCTATAGGCCGCTGAGCGGCTCTTGGACCCTCTGGGAAGGAAATCACACTAGGAAGCCCTGGAGGCAGGGCCCCTTCGGGCTCCCACATCTCAGAACCGAAGGCCCCTCCATCCGTCCATCTCTTCCAGGTAAAATAAAGAACCTGCCTGGCAGGGGAGGGTGGCTATCCACATGGTTACTTTCTGGCTGCTCACCAGCCACCCTTGACCACTCCTCTGGGCAAACCGTCCTTCCCGAGTGCTCTCCAAGCTCTGGGCCTGGTCAAGGTGGCCATGGGCAGGGTCTGGGGCTCTGAACCCAGACAGTCATGGTTGCACTTGGTTGGTGAGTTCTGGGCCCTGCTGCCCTGTCCCCGGGGCTCCCCTGCTGGGGTGTGGGGATTGTGGAAGCGAGACTGCCCTCCCTCCACACGTGGCATCTCCTGAAGGGGGGGGCAGCACTGGCACACAGGCCCACTTTGGGGGGGGTGTAACGAGCTGCACGATGTGGGGGGTGGGGAGAAAAACAGAAACGTTGCTTTTGCTGCAGAAATGTCATGAAAAGCAGGGGTCTTGGGAGGGCAGGAGGGGAGCTTCCAGGGCCTGGGAGGGACTGATCCATGCTCGTCAGTAGCAGTGACCTTCCAAGGCCAGCCTTTAGGAAGTGGAGAGTCATGCTAGGTTGTCCTTGTCCTCACCCTACCCATTTCTCTGCCCTTTCTTTTTTTTTCTTTTTTTTTTTGAGTTGGAGTCTCACTCTGTTGCCCACACTGGAGTGCAGTGGCCGCTTCCGGCCACCGCAGCCTCGACCTGCTGGGCTCCGGCAATCTTTCCGCCTCGGCCTTCCAAGTAGCCGGAATTACAGGTGCGCGCTACCACGTCTGGCTAATTTTTTATTTTATTGTGGAGATGAGGTCTTGCCTGCCCAGGCGGGTCTCGAACCCGCGGGCTCAGGAATCCACTCACCTCAGCCTCCCAAGGCACGGGATTACAGGCTGAGCCACCAAGCCCAGCTCTCTGCCCTTTCACTGGTCCTCCTCTCCTCCCCCCACCCTGCCATTCAGGGAACCAGTGCCCTCTGGCCTCTGGCAACCACATGTCCCAGGCTTTGAAGGATAACTCAGATCTAAAATATTCTCGCCACATATCACACCATGTGTCACTGTGTTGTGGTGGCCCTGAAGCCTGCTCCCACGGAAGGACAGTGGCTGACACACTCACCACACTGAGGTGTCAGGAACTGAGGCTAGCTTAGGACAGGGGGTGAGGGCCAGGGGGCAGATTTAAAAGGGTCACCCACGGGAAACAAGACTTCCCCCAGAGGAATGAATCTCTTAGACCGGGACAGACTGGTTCAGTCAGGGACACAGAGTGGGGCTCTACTCAGAGGTGACCACCTTCTCCGCCATGACAGGGGGTGCCTGCTCGGGGCTGGGAGCTGGGGAGGAAAATGCAGTGGTCAGCTTAGTGCAGACCACACTGTGGAAGATGAGTGACCTCAGCCCAACAGGGGTGGAAAGAGCTCTGAGCTCCGGACCCCTCTCAGTTCAAGCCCCAGCTCTGCCTTGATGGCCCTGTGATGAAAAGTCAACTACTGGGCCTCAGTTTCCCCGGTGTAAAATGGAAAGAAGGCTACCTACGTCTCAGGGCTGTTATGGGAGCCATTAAGACAGGAAAGACACAGGCAAGTGAGACGAGAGACTCTGTGAGGAGGCTGGAGGTAGCGAACAGGTCTTCAGAAGATGGGCTGGGCTGTGTGACCTTGGGCAAGTGCCCGCCCCTCTCTGTATACCGTGAGGTCAACTGGCCAATCTCAAATGACCCTTCAGCTCCAGCCACCCTCACCACCATGTTCACTTAGGAAGACCCACATGGTTAGCTGCCCCTCCTCAAGGGAACCTTTCTGAGGAGATGAGGCAGCAGCTTCCCAATGTTTCCCAGGATGGCTCAGAGCCACACCAAGGGGCTTTGTCCGACATGACCTTCTGAGGATGCGTGGGGAAGCTGGGCTGAGGGCCAAGACGGGCCTTGCCCTCTCCTGTCCCCTATGTCCTGCCGACGCGCTGCCTGCTTCTTCTCTGTCCACACCTCTGGCTCACGAGGTGGGTTTTCCTGCCCTAGTCCCTGTGATCCCCTGACAGCCAGCAGTCCTTCCACTCACACACACATGCACAAGCCACAATCACATGCATGCATGCACACACACATATGCACACACATGAACACACATGCACATGCTGTCCCCCCACTGCCTGGTCACTTCTGATCAAGCCCAACCCTGGGTCCAGAGCCTCGCTCCTGCAGGCTGGGGCTGCCCGTTGGAGCTTCTGGCCTAGGAAAGCGACCTCCCCACCCGCCACTCGCCTGGTCTGCAGGGATGTCTGGGGAAGGGCCTGGCTGTGGGCCTGCTTTGGGGTGGGTGTGATTCACGCCCTGTGGATCAGAAAGCCCGCGCTCTCCGGAAGGGGAGGCAACTCCCTGCTGGTGTCAGAGGATGTGATTTCAGTGCCAGCTTCAACCTGCTCCGCCTCTGGTTTTGATCTCATCTCCTTCCCCACAAGGTGCAGGGTGACCCTTCACTCTGTCCTGTTGGCCCAGGAGGTCCCCAGCCCCAGCCCACAAACCTGGCCACACTGGACCCATCAGATAGGTTACCCTGTCAGCGAAGACCTGAGGCCCTACTGCCCTCCCTTCTCGGGCTCTGATCCCCTAACCTGGAGGTGAGGAGGTAAGGAGACGGGCCACCAGGCAGGACATGGGGAGACCTGAGCCCATGGGTGGCTTTGCCCTGGGTCCTGCTATTTCCGCCTCTCCTGGGGCCAGTTGGGCAGGAATCGGGACCCTAAGACAGGTGAGACTCCCAGGCCCTCTTGCTGCCTCCCCTCTCTCATGCCCTGTCTGCCCTGTCCTGGCCCACTTGCCTCAAGTGCTCTCCACATGGCTTTACAGACCCCAAATCCCTGTGGGTCTCTCGCTCTGGATCTTCGTGGTTGCCTAATTCCTCTGTTTTCTCTCCCTCTGGCTCCGTGTCTACGCCAGCCTCCATCTCTCTCCGGGTCCTCCTGCCTCCCTTCCACGCTGTGCTCTCTGTCCTATTTGTCTCTCTGACCCATTCTCTGACTCTGTTTCCCCTCCACGGCTTTCCCTCTGCAACCCAACTTGCAGCAATCACATGAAAAATGGGAAACAAAATGGCGCCTTGTGGCTTTCATCATCGTCATGAAACCTGGTGGCCTTGGCACGAAGCTGCAGGGCTGTCCACCACGCAGCCGTTGCCCTCCTTCCTCCAAGACAGTTGTGAGCATCCAGCAGAGACGCTGGCCCTGATGCAGCAGCTGCCAGAGGAGACTCCTCCAGAGAAGACATCTACCAGCCACGAGGCATGCCTGAAGGGACAGTCATGCACAGGGACAGAGCAGGAGCCCTCAGGGCCAGAACAGGTGTCCAGATGGAGTTAGGTGTCTGTCAGGGACGGCATGTTTGTGTCCCCAGATTCCTATGTTGAAACCCTAAACCCCAAGTGGTGGTACTTGGAGGTAGGGCCTTTGGGAGGCAATTAGGTTTACATGAGGTCATGGGGGGGGGTTCCATAATGGGATTAGTGCCCTTATAAGAGGAAGAGACACCAGAGTGCGCGTGCGTTCTCTCTCTCTCTCCCTCCTTCTGTCCCCCCTTCCCTCCTCTCCCCTGTTCTTCTCCTTCTCTCTCTTCCTCCCCCCTTCCTACCTCTCCTCTCCCTCCCTCTCTCCCTCCCTCTCCCTCTCTCTGTCTCCCCATCTCCTCCTCCTCCTCCTCCTCTCTCTCTCTCTCTCTCTCTCTCTCTCTCTCTCTCTGCCTTGCCATGTAGAATACAGAAAGAAGGCTGCCTTCTGCAAACCAGGAAGGGAGCCCTTACCAGGAACCCAATGAGCCAACACCATGACCCTGGACCTCCCAGCCTCCACAATGGTGAGGAGCAAATGTCTGTTGTTTAAGCCACCCAGACTCTGGCATTTTGTTATGGCAGCCTGAGCTGACTACAACAGTATTCCATCCTGGCTGGCCCCTCTGAAGGCAGCCGCCTCGTCAGACTTCAGGCCTGACCTGGACCAAGGCCCACCCTGCCTGGTGCTCTGTGTCCTCGTGTACCCTCACCTTCAGCTTTTGTGGCCTCTGACTTCTGCCACAGAGGCTGCCACAAAGATTTCCACGGGGATGCAAAGGAGGCACACACCCCAGAGGGCTGGGTCCACCCCAGAAGTCTAGAAACCTGTGGCTTCGCTCCAGTAGGCTTGGAGGTCCCAGGACTGGTTCCTGGATAGCACAGGACACTGACTCACTGTGCTTCCTGGGTGACAGGGGAATGGACACTGGGACAAGCCAGGGTTGCCCACCCCCATTCTCCCAGTCAAGACCTTGCATCCTGGGAGCATTTGTATGCTGTGTCTGTGCCCCACCAAGGACTCCTGTCCCTCTGCCCACAATCACCACTCATGTCCCCAGCTTGTCCAAATTAACCAGCAAGTGATGAGCCATCCAAGCAGGTCTGAGGGAGTGCAAACACCAAGTCCTCCCCTCCAAGCTTTGGCCTGTGTCATGACCCTCATTGCTTGTTTTATGAATGTCTAAAGTGTGTAGGGGTCAGGCGTGGTGACTTGTGCCTATAATCCCAGCGTTTTGGGAGGCCAAGGTCAGAAGATTGCTTGAGCCTAGGAGTTCAAGAGCAGCCTAAGCAACATAGCAAGACCTCATTTCTACCAAAAAAAAAAAAAATTAAAAAATTAACCCGGCGTGGTGGCATATGCCTGTAGTCTCAACTATTCAGGAGGCTGAGGTGGGAGGATCGCCTGAGACTAGGAAGTTGAGGCTGCAGTGAGCCGTGATTGTACCACTGCACTCCAACCTGGGTGACAGGGCAAGACCCTGACCCATAAATAAATAAATACAAATACAGTGTGTAGGCTGGGCTCGGTGGCTCAGCCTGTAATCCCACGCCTTTGGGAGGCTGAGGTGAGTGAATTGCCTGAGCCCGCAGGTTTGAGACCCGCCTGGGCAGCGAGACCTCATCTCTACAATAAATCAAAAAATCAGCAGGACGTGGTAGCGCATGCCTGTAATCCCGGCTACTCGGAAGGCTGAGGCGGAAGGATCGCCGGAACCCAGCAGGTTGAGGCTGCGGTGGCCGGGAGCGGCCACTGCACTCCAGTCTGGGTGACAGAGTGAGACTCCAGCTCAAAAAAAAAAAAAAACAAATACAGTGTGTAGAAACGTATAGTTTACAAAGGGCTTTCTCTTGCTTCGTTTCACTGAATCCTCACAACAGGATTTTTCCTGCAAGGTCTGAGGGGCTGACCACATGGGTGACACAGTCAGCACTGGATTGACCCCTACTCCCGGGGTTGGGACCCAGCTAGCTAGCCGTTGGTGTGTCTCTTTCCTCCTGACACAAGACCCCTACTTGGTTAAGACAACCCTATGATCTCTCAGGCACACCTGTGCCTTCCTGCCATGGGGTCTTTGTTCCTTCTCCTGCCTGAAATGCCCTTTCCAGTCCCTTCTGCTCATTTAAATCTTCCTCATCCCCCAAGGCCCAGTCTGGGCCCCATCTCCACACGGAAGACTTCTATGGACATTGGGGGACAAGCCTTCTTAGGGCCCATGTGGCACTTGTAGTCAGTCCATGAAGTGCAATCATTACGGCAAAGCCTGCTACTTGTCCCTTAAAGTCTGTTCTCCCCTTCTTCCTCAGCAATGGAACCCCCAGATTTTAGCAGGGCACCTAGCTGCCTAGACAAAAAACCTGTATTTTGCAGACTCCACATGTTAGATGTAGTCATGTTCTGGTCAATGGGATGTACACAGTGTCATTTATGGCTTTTGGGAAGTATTCATCAAAGGAGAGGTACCTTTCTTCCGCCATCCTTTCCTACTTCCTATCAGGTAAAATGTGAGCATGATGGCTGGAGCTCCAGCAACCGTTTTGGGCCATAAGATGGATGCCGTGCATGAAGTTGGAACCTGAGACCCTGATGGTCATGAAGCTACCCTTCCAGCCCTGGGCTGTTTACTTCTACACTTTGTTTATCTGAGGGGGAAATCAATCTCTTTTAAGTCATGATTATTTTAGGTCTTGTTGCTTTAGCAAAACACTAGCCTAACTAGTACAGAAACAATAACCAACAGGGGAGTCTTTATTGTGTACTTACTTTGTGCCAAGCACTGTAATTGGCAGGATTTTTAAAAAACTGCTTCTCATTTAATTTTTCTCAGCAACCTTAAAGCCAGGTGTTAATACTAATGCATTTGTGAGTTTCATCTCCCAGATGAGTTTTGTTTATTACACATAATTTGTTGGTTCCTACGATATACCAGATATTGGACAAGGCATTGATTATAGAAGTAAATAAGAAAAGCTCCTTTTCTTCAAAACATTGACAACCCAGTGAGAAAAACAGACAAGCAAGTGGAAATAACAATACATTGTGACGATGATAATAACACTGCATCATCATTTAAGCTGCTATCAGTTGTAAGATGCACTGTTATTTTATGCACTATCAAGAAAAAATATACTGCCATTAAACTGAGTCATAATGCATTAACCATAATCTCATGTGACACATGAACTAGTCCCACAAACCGCCCATTACTTTGAAGTATTTTATTATCTGTTCCAAGGAATTTCACAGTTTCTCTGGCCTTCGGTTGTCTTGCTTGATATGTGACAGACCGTCTTTGCAGACACAAGAAAACATAGCATGGCTTCATCTATTCGTATCTTCCTTTCCTATCCCATAAAGCACCTGGTTTTTATGCTGGAAGCAGCACAGACAATGGCTATTCCTCCAATGGTGAATAGCTGCTCCTTTAATATCGAGTTTATGCACTGCCACTCTGTCTCATGTCCCTCTTCATCCTAAGCAACTTCTCATTTCTCTGTTGAATCATAGCAATCTTGAAAGTGGTTTGGAGTCCGTTAAACTTAACACATAAAATACCTAAGGACGCACAAAATGATGCACTCTTTTAGAAGGCATAGCTAGCTGGGCGCAGTGGCTCACTCCTGTCATCCCAACACTTTGGGAGACCGAGGCTAGAGGGTTGCCTGAGTCCAGGGGTTCAAGAACAGCCTGAGCAACTTGGTGAGACCATGTCTCTACAAAAAATTTTAAAAAATTAACCAGCACATCTGTAGTTCCAGCTATTTGGAAGGCTGAGGTGGAAGGATCGCCTGAGCCCAGCAGGTCAAGGTTGCAGTGGCTATAAGAATGTCACTGCACTCCAGTCTGGGTGACACAGACTCCTACTCATAAAAGAAAAAAAAAGAAAAGAAAAGAATGCATAGCTCTAAAGAGCAATGACTAAGTTTATGCCCATGTAGGTCATGACAACTCTGTGGGACCACACAGAAGAGACAGTGACTATAAGATGCTTTTGAGCCGGGTGCAGTGGCTCATGCCTATAATCTCAGCACTTTGGTAGGTAGAGACGAGAGGATTGCCAGGGGCAGGGATTCTGGACCAGCCAGGTAACTTGGTGAGAGACTTTCTCTCTACAATAATTTTTTTTTTTAATTAGCCAGGCATGGTTGTGAGTGCCCGTGGTTCCAGCTACTTGGAAGGCCAAGGTGGAAGGACCACGTGAGCCCAGCTAGCTAGAGCTGCAGTGGCCGTAAACGTGCCATTGCACTCCAGTCTGGGTGACAGAGTGATACTATGACTCAAAAAAAAAAAAAGAAGAAGAAGAAGAAGATGCTTCTTGCTTCACAGCTCAATCTCAGAGATGTGAAGAAAGAATTTTTTTAAAAAATCATCTTCCAGAGGCTGGAAGAGGGAAGAATGGAGGATGACTACTTAATAGGTATGGGGTTTCCTTTTGGGATAATGAAAATGTTCTGGAACTTTATAGTGGTGATGGCTTTACAACACAGGGAATATACTGAATGCTGCCAGATTGCATACCTTAAAATGGTTAAGATGGTAAATTTTAGGCCAGACGCTATAGCTCATACCTATAATCCCAGCACTTTGGGAGGCCGAGGTGAGAGGATTGCCTGAACCCACAGGTTCGAGACCAGCCTGGGCAACTTGGCAAGCCCTCACCTCTACCATAAATTAAAAAATCAGCTGGGCATGGTGGTGTGAGCCTGTAGTTCCAGCCACTTGGAAGGCTAAGGCAGAAGGATCACTTGAGCCCAGCAAGTTGAGGTTGCAGTGGCCGTGAGCATGTCACTGCACTCTAGCCTGAGCATCAGAGTGAGACTCCAACTCAAAAAAAAAAAGAGTCTTAAAAAATGAGCCAGGTTTGGTGGCTCACACCTATAATCTCAGCACTTTGGGAGGCTAAAGTGGGAGAATCACTTGAGCCCAGGAGTTTGAGGCGGTGGTGAGCCATGATCATGCCACCGCACTCCAGCCTAGGCAACAGAGTAAGACTCTGACTCAAAAAAAAAAAAAAATGACCAAGTTACAAGCAGCGTTGTAAGTACATAATTTAAATTATGAAATGTAATGCCAGCAACAACCATAAAATGTAGCTAGTGATAATCACTAACACCTATTGGCCACTGATCTGCCAACCACCTAGGATTTTACAGACTCTAGTGCACTTACCTCTCGTAAGAGCCAATCAAGTGCCATAATCCCAAAGTGCTGGGATTACAGACTGAGTCATCGTGCCCAGCTGAGTTATTTTCTTAATGGTTGCTCTAGGGATTACAAATTGCATCTTATCACAAGGTAGGAAAGTAAAATATTTGATTTGATAGTTTGTTAGTCTGAACAATCACTTTCTAATATTTAGTTGTTTGACATGTGGTCTCCATTTGTGCCCCGTCCCCAGGCTTTGCACATGTTGGGGTCAGGCCTGCCTGTCTCATATTTTCATGCATGTATTTTTCACATAGCTATAGTCATACTATGAATTATAGATTATGAACACTGCAGTTATATCTCCTGCGTTTTAAAGTTAACATTTTGTCATAAGTCTTTGTAAATTTCTTTTCAAAGACTTCATCGTATTCCATTGAGTGGATTGGACAAACTTTGGTTAATTATTTCCTACTTTAAGACATTTATGCCAGGTGCGGTGGCTCACACCTGTAATCCCAACACTTTGGGAGGCTGAGGTGGGAAGACTGCTTGAGCCCAGGAAGTTGAGACCAGCCTAGGCAACACAGAGAGGATTCATTTCTACAAAATAACAAAAAGTTAGCCAGGCATGATGGGACACACCTGTAGTTCCAACTGCTTGGGAGACTGAGGTAGCCTGAGTGACAGAGTGAGACCCCGACTCAAAAAAAAAAAAAGAGACATTTAGATCATTTTCAATTTTCATCTTCCAAAACAAATACTAAAGTGAGAATTCTTGTGCACATAACTCTTTTCATATTTTTAATTTTTGGCATAAATTCACAGTGGTAAAATTACTCTGTTGAAAAGATATTTTTATAGTTCTTGATATCTTTCACCACACTATTACTGTTTTTCTCAAGAATTATAACAATTTATTCAGGTAAGCAATGCATGAAGCTGGCTATTTTGATCACACCTTCAAGAGCACCAAGTGTCAATTATAATACTTTTTTCTGCTTGATTTTGCATTTCTCTGGTGATTAGCAAGGCTAGACATTCTTTTGCAAGTCCATTTAGCAGTTATAACTTGTTTGTGTAAATTATTTCGTTAGTTCCTTATTTTATACTTATAAGGCTTTTTGTATGTAACTATCAGTTTGTATGAACACTTTATGTAATAGTCCCTCCTTGAAACTTTTTAGAACGGAGACAGGGTATCGATAAATAGAAACATATAAAAACCCTTTTTTTTTTTTTTGAGTTGGAGTCTCACCCTGTCACCCAGGCTGGAGTGCAGTGGCATGCTCACAGCCACGGCAGTCTCGACCTGCTGGGCTCAGTTGATCCTTCCACCTCAGCCTTCCAAAGTAGCTGGAACTACAGACATGCGCCACCATGCTCGGCTAATTTTTTGATTTACTGTTAAGATAAGGTCTTGCCAAGTTGCCTCAGCCTCCCAAAGTGCTGGGATTATAGGTGTGAGCCACCTGGCTTATAATAACCTTTTAACTACCTTTTTTTTTTTTGAGTTGGAGTCTCACTCGGTCGCCCAGACTGGAGTGCAGTGGCCGCTCCCGGCCACCGCAGCCTCGACCTGCTGGGCTCTGGCGATCCTTCTGCCTCAGCCTTCCGAGTAGCCGGAATTACAGGCATGCGCTACCACGCCCGGCTGATTTTTTGATTTATTGTAGAGATGAGGTCTCGCTGCCCAGGCGGGTCTCGAACCCGCGGGCTCAAGCAATCCACTCACCTCAGCCTCCCAAAGGCGCGGGATTACAGGCTGAGCCGCCGAGTCCGGCTCCTTTTAACTACCTTAAATGCTGTGAATATTTTCTTCACTTGGCCATTTTCAGTCACTTTTGTTTGTTATTTGTTTGTCTGTTTTGATATGTCTCGTGTCTGTTTTTTTTCGCTTGCCTCATTGCTTTCTTTTGAGTTAAACAGATATTCTTCTAGCAAAATCATTTTAATTTTATTGTTTTTTAACCTTATTTGTTGAGTTATTTTCTTAATGATTGCTCAAGGGACTGCCAGTTGCATCTTATCACAAAGCAGGAGTGTAAAACATTTGATTTGACAGTTTGCTAGTCCACAAGAGCACTTTTTTGTTTGTTTGCTGTTTTTTTTTTTGAGTCGGGGTCTCACTCTGTCGCCCAGACTGGAGTGACAGTGACATGGCACAATCAAGGCTCACTGCAGCCTCGATCTCCTGAGCTCAGGCCATCCTTCCGCCTCAGTCTCCCAAGTAGCTGGGACTGCATGTTCATGCCACCAGACCTGGTTAATATTTTTTGTTTTTTGTAGAGAAGAGTTCTCACTATGTTGCCTAGGCTGGTCTCAACTCCTAGCCACAAGCAATCCTCCAGCCTCAGCCTCCCAAAGTGCTGGGATTACAAGCGTGAGCCACTGTGCTCGACCCAGTTATTTTTTTAACTACAGAAAATTTACAGTTCGCTGTAGTCAAACTGCTGATCTTTTCTTTGTGATTTCATCAATCATTTCTAAGTTTAATAAAAGACATTCTCCTCCAGAGATTTGATGGATGTTCAAGTCTCTCTTTTAGTTTACCCTGGCTTTTAAAAAGTATGGAGCAGCCAGCGTGTAGGTTTAAGCCTGTAATCTCAGCACTTTGAGAGGCCGAGGAGAGAGGATTGCCTGAGCCCATGGGTTTGAGACCAGCCTGGGCAACTTGGTGAGACCTCATCTCTACAATCTCCACAAAAAATAAGCTGTGTGTGGTAGTGCACACTGAGTTCCAGCTACTTGGAAGGCTGAGGTAGAAGGATCGCCTGAGCCCAGCAGGTCGAGGTTGCAGTGGCCATGAGCGTGCCCCTGCACTCCAGCTGGGCAACAGAGTGAGACTCTGACTCAAAAAAAAAAAAAAAGGCAAGGAGCTCTTTAATTCATGTAAAATTTCTCTGTGAAAACTGCCTCTAGTCTAAGGAGAGGGATGATCTCAAAGCATAGGTTTCTCCAGCTCAGCAGTTTCTATTCCCTGGTTTCCTGGCCTGCATTGGTGACTGGGGCCCAAGCCTGACCACGTCCTGATGGCCATCTGTCTGCAGGGAAGAGACAACGCAGAATCAGCGCTTGCCTCTTCACTCTTCAAGGAGAGCAGGCCAAGTGGTGGGAAGAACAGCACGGGGAAACTGAGTCTGGCCTCTGAATTCTCAAGCTCCATTATCCCTCTGCAAAATGGGGCAAAGGATGCCTGACTGACAGGGCTGTGGTGAAGACGATACAAGATGACATATAGAATGTTCTAGAACAGAACCTGGCCCATCATGGATCTCTCAGGGCCCTGCCTCTCCTTGACTGGGTTCCAGGGTCCCACCTCATGAACAAAGATGGCCCTGAGCCCCCCTCCTCTCTATGGAGCGTGGGCTGGCCTACCAGGCAGTCAAGAGCATCTGCTTTTTTTGTTGTTTGTTTGTTTGTTTTTGAGTTGGAGTCTCACTCTGTCACCCAGACTGGAGTGCAGTGGCCGCTCCCGGCCACCACAGCCTCGACCTGCTGGGCTCCGGTGATCCTTCCGCCTCAGCCTTCCAAGTAGCCGGAATTACAGGCATGCGCTACCACGCCCGGCTGATTTTTTGATTTATTGTAGAGATGAGGTCTCGCCTGCCCAGGCGGGTCTCGAACCCGCGGGCTCAGGCAATCCACCCACCTCACCCTCCCAAAGGCGCGGGATTACAGGCTGAGCCGCCGAGCCCGGCACGAGCATCTGCTTTTTTAAGGTGAGATAATTGAGGCTCAGAAAAGCTACAGGGCAGAACAGCAGATACTCTTTTTTAAAAAATTTATTTATTTATTATAAAGATGTGGGGTACAATTCAGGGTTAGGTATACAAACATTGATCATGCAGGTACGCTTGTTGATGAGGTATGCCCCTCCCTCCCCTAGCAGTTTCCCTCGACTGCCAGTCCTACCCGCCTCCTCTGACAGTTTTCCACTACTGCCAATCACTTTCTTATAGCATTATAATTGTTCAAGGTCACCTTATGAGTGAGAACATATGGAACTCAGTTCTTTGTTTCTGTGATAAATCACTGAGTATGATAGACTCCAAGTCTATCCAATCTGCTGCAGAGTCCATATATCTGTCCTTCTTTATGGCCGCAGATACTCTTAACCACTCCGATATGCTGCCCCCTCTGGCGTCATCACCTGTGCCCCACTGCTCCTCAGCCTCTCATATGTAAAATGAAGTTAATTGGTCCTTTTGGCTCCTGCTGCAGAGGAGTTACTTGATGGGCAAATGAAAGGCTCTGAAATAGTCATGGAAAAATCCAGAGGCAAGACAGAGTCCCCACGGGCTGGGCAGTCCACTCCTCCCTCAGCTTTGAACACAGGCAAAGCCTCTGTGTGAGCTTTGAGAGGCTTCCCGCCTCCGCTCCCCGGGAAAACCTCGCAGAGGCTCTGTGAAGGCCCCTTGTGCCCAAGCCTCACCAGGCCGGAAGCCCGGGACTTGGCTGAGGCCCCAGGCAGCAGGGCCCGGGAGGTGAGCTGTACCTCAGTCCCAGCTGTGCTCAGCTTGGAGCAGCTTCTGAAGCCTCAGAGAGCCAGGGTGAGGAGGAACCTCAGGGGTCCCCCGGAACACCCCCATTTCACAGATGTGGAAGTTGAGGCACCAAGCGAAGAGCTGGTTAATGGCAGTGCTGGCACTTGGGCTGGGGATCCAGGCTCCCGGTTCAGCATACTTTCCACTTGGCCTCTTTGGACGGCCTCCTCTGACCCTTCTGGAAAGTTCTTTGCAACCTGATGACACTTGAGCAGAAGTGCATGACATCAGAGGATCAGAGCACTTCTGACAAGCAGGGCAAAACACTAAGAAGGAGATGCCCCCACAGTCAGGGGGAATAGAACTTTCCAGGGAAGGCAAAAAAGTGTTTTGAAGTCAGGCACGGTGGCTCATGCCTGTAATCCCAGCACTTTGGGAGGCTGAGGCGAGAGGATTGCCTGAGCCCGGGGGTTCGGGACCAGCCTGGTCAACTTGGCGAGACCTCGTCTCTACAATAAATCAAAAAATTAGCCAGGCATGATAGCGTACGCCTATAGTTCCGGCTACTTGGAAGGATCACCGGAACCAACACTAGCTGGGTGTGGTGGCATGCATCTATGGCTCCAGCTACTTGGAAGGCTGAGGCGGAAGGATCACCTGAGTCAAGTAGGTTGAGGCTGCGGTGGCCAGGAGCGTGCCACTGCACTCCAGCCTGGGTGACAGAGTGAGACTCCAACTCAAGAAGAAAATAAGAAAAAAACAAATAAAAAATTGCTTTGTCTTTTAGCACTTAAAAAAAAACAACAGAAGCCACACTGCTCCTGGTGAGGCCTGAGAGCCTGAGAGGCTCGAAACAGTGCTCACCCCTGGCTGCGCCTTAGAATCCACTGGGGTGCTCTTCGAAACCCCAAAATAATGACATGGGGTCTCTGAGGTAGGACCCAGCATCAGTAGTGCTTTCAGCTCCCCAGGAACTCTACTGAGCAGCCAGGACCGAGCACCACCAGCTCCTGCATCAATTTATGGATCTGACATGGAGCGAATGTGTGATTCTGTTCACCACTCACACTCGTCCCGGCCATCTGCATGGGGAGACCAGAAGGAGAGATGTGACTTTCTCACGGCACCTCCACCGTCTACTCTTACTGTCTTCAGGGTCCTACCCAAGATCCACCTCCTTTAAGAAGTCATTCCAAGCTGGGCGCGGTGGCTCAGCCTGTCATCCCGCGCCTTTGGGAGGCTGAGGTGAGTGGATTGCCTGAGCCCGCGGGTTCGAGACCTCATCTCTACAATAAATCAAAAAATTAGGCGGGCGTGGTAGCGCGCGCCTGTAGTTCCAGCTACGTGGAAGGCTGAGGTGGAAGGATCGCCGGAGCCCAGCAGGTCAAGGCTGCGGTGGCCAGTAGCGGCCACTGCACTCCAGTCTGGGCGACAGAGTGAGACTCCAACTCAAAAAAAAAAAAAGAAGTCATTCCAAACCAGGGTTATTTACTTAAATTATGCCACTGACTTGACTAGGGGCACATGGCCGGCCTGTGAATTTTCCCTTGACTGTTACACCCTGAAGGTCATTTCTGTTTTCAGTTTGAGCTCTCAAGGGTAAGACCCCTATCCCGTACCTACCCTCCCCTGGGCTGTCCGGGAGACTCCAATAAAGACTTGTCTGGGAGTTGAATGGATTCATTGCATGCACTTGAGTCACACTCACACACTTAATTGGGACAATGGCTTCTGGGCAATTGGGACTGCATGATTTTGGTTTTTCTTTCTTTCTTTCTTTTAGAGATAGTGTCTCGCTCTATCATCCAGACTAGAGTGCAGTGGTGTGATCATGGCTCACTGCAGCCTCAAACTCATGGGCTCAAGTGAGCCCCCTGCCACAGCCTCCAAAGTAGCTGGGACTATAGGCTAATCAGTTTTGTTTTGTATTTTTTAGAGATGGAATCTTGCTATATTGTCCAGGCTGGTTTTAAACTCCTGGCCTCAAGCAATCCTCCCAGTTCATCCTCCCAAAGTGCTGGGATTACAGGGGTAAACCACGCTGGCCTGGGACTATATATATCCCACCTCAGCCTTCCAAGTAGCTGGAACCACAGGCACATACCACCATGCCTGACTAATTTTTTTTATTTATTGTAGAGACAAGGTCTCGCCAAGTTGCCCAGGCTGGTCTCGAACACTCGGGTTCAGGCAATCCACTCGCCTCAGCCTCCCAAAGTGCTGGGATTACAGGCTGAGACCTTTTTTTTTTTAATCTCCATATGTTGAGGAGGAACATGAAGTTCAGCAAAGCACATAGTTGGCATAAGGTCACAGAATGAGGAAGTGTCAGCACACCGGGTCATCGACTTCCCTCCCCACACAGGCATTCTACTCAAGGTAAGGGGGTCCTCAGAGCAGGCAGGAGCTAGCTCAGGAGAGGCCCCGCAGGCCTCCCTCCCAGAGAAGGTCTGACTGACCAGGTGGGGAGGCACCTGGGAAGGCCTGTTTGGACTCTGATTCCTCAGGCCTGCGGAGAGGGTGCCCCACGATGTTAAATAAAATGGATGTTTCAGCCGGGTCCAGAGGCTAGATTTCAGCTCCCAGAGTTGCTGGAGCAAAAGGCACATTTTATAAGGAAATATTTGACAGCTGGTTTCAGAACTCTTACGGCCCTTGATGTAGTTGAAGATTGCTTTGTTGGAGATTAAGGGGAATGCTAAGGGAAAGGGTTTCTTTATTGAATGCCTTGTTCTTCCTCTTACAAGGAAGAGAAGCCAAGTGCCTCTCTCTTGAAGCCTCTGAGTGGGGTGCTTCATCAGAACTTTCCAGAAAGGTGAGTGTGGGATCCCTGCATCACGGGAGTCCCAGGGGAGAGCGCCTGACTTCCACAGAGACATCGAAAGCTCTGGACTGGCATGGCAGGCCGACTGCTCAGGGTATGCGCTGAAGGAGAGGCAGCTGTGTTGAGATCCAGCTGGAACTCCTGAGGCTTCTGGGAGAGAGAGGACGCGTGGATGTACCCCATGGGCCAGATGAGAGCCCACAGGTCTATTGTGGATGGGATTGTGTCCCCTGAAAAAGATATGTTCAAGTCCTAATCCCCACTACTTTTTTTTTTTTTTTGAAACTTGCTGTCACCCAGGCTGGAGTACAATAGTGCAACTATAACTCATTGCAGCTTCAAACTCCTGGGCTCAGGCGATCCTTCCACCTCAGCCTCCTGAGTAGGTGGGATTACAGGAATGTGCCACCACACCTGGCTAATTTTTTTCAATTTTTGTAGAGATGAGGTCTCGCTCTGTTGCCCAGGCTGGTCTTGAACCCCAGGGCTGAAACATTTCTCTCACCTCCCAAAGTGCTGGGACTGCAAGGGAGCACCACCACACCTAGCTAATTGTTTTGATTTTTTTTTTTTTCCTGAAACAAGGGCTCACTATGTTGCCCAGGTGGATCTCGAATTCCTGGGCTCAAGTGATCCTCTTGCCTTGGCCTCCCATGTACTGAGATGACAGGCATGGACCACTGCCCCTGACCCCGGTTTTCAATTTTTTTGAATCTATACCTAGAAGTGGATCTATACCTAGCTGGACCATGTGGCTATGGTGTGTTTAACATCTGAGGACCTGCCAAACTGTTTTCCATGGCAGCTGCACCATTTGCCAACCCCACCAGCAATGTGCAAGGGATCCAATTTCTGCACATTCTTGCCAACACTTGTAATTTTTCAGTGTTCTGGTCTGCCTTATTTTTGTTTTGAGAGACATCCTAGGAGGTGTGAGGTGGTATCTCATTGCGGTTTTGATTTTCGCTTCCTGACGACTAGTGATGTTGAGCTTCTTTTCATGTGCTTATTGACCATTTGTATATTTTCTCTCGAGAAATGTCTATTCAAGGACTTTGCCCATTTTTGGTCGGGCACAGTGGCTCAAGCCTGTAATCCCAGCACTTTGGGAGGCCGAGGTAAGAGGATTGTCTGAGCCCAGCCTGGACAACTTGGTGAGACCTCATCTCTACAATAAATATATAAATAAATTAGCAGATGTGGTAGCATGCGCCTATAGTTCTGACTACTTGGAAGACTGAGGCGGAAGGATCGCCAGAGCCCAGCAGGTCAACGCTGGGGTTGCCATGAGTATGCCACTGCACTCCAGCCTGGGCAACAAAGTGAGACTCCAACTCAAAAAAAAAAAAAAACACACAAGAAGGAGCAGGATGAAGCAGCACTTGAAGAATTGATCATAAGATCACAAGATGTGATGTTTGGTTTGGTTGTGTGTCTTGAAAGGACGCAGAGACCTGAGTATTTGCAGGCTGACAGATCCGGGAGAAAGGGAAATATGAAAAGTCACATCTCAATGCCAAGCACATCATCTTTCTGTCTCACAAGTCAGAGGCAGGGGAGGTGAGCACTGAAAGGGACCTTAAGGAAAAGCCCCTTCATTTCACAGATGAAGAGACAGCAGGCAGACAGGGAAGTGACCCACCCAGGCCCCTGGCAGCTGTTTGCTCCTGACATCCAATCTGCCTAGGACTTCTGCATAGTGTACCCTCTGGAAAGACAACTATTTTTTTAATTGCCTTATTTCATGTTTCAACAAGTTGTGAAATGTCTCTTATATTTTTTCTCTGTTCCTTTGCCCTTATCCTTCCTCCCAGGACACAGTGGCTTATGAACCCCTTGTTCTTGCCAAACGCAGCCAAGGAAATGGAAAAGGCCATTGGACTGAACAGGCCAGGAGACTGGAGACTGTGCCCGGGCGGGGATGCCTGGACCGTGGTGAGCCGGGGTCACCAGCTCCCCAGCGCCCCACTTACCCTCTGTGGGCCCCTGTGCTCCGGAGGAGAATCCTAGGATCTTCTTCCCAGCATTCCTTTCCAGCATGGTGCTAGGTTAGATTCTGGCAACACACTGGAAGCACTTGCACCAGAATTGGAAGACTGAAGAGAGAAGCCCTTTTGCAAATTGGCCCAGGCAGATATGTGGTGGACGGCGATGTCCAGGCAAGCTCAGGGATGCCGCAGTTGAGGTGAGCTCCCCCACTTCTCGGCCACCCCGGCACTAGCTGGTGTGTGGGGTCTGGTTGGTTTCAGTGGCTCCCCTGATCTTCCCTCATTCAGCCCTTCCGTTCATTATGAGACCCTCTAAATCCCTTGTACGAAACCCTGCATATTAGGACTACCGAGGGCGACTCCCAGTGTTGACCAAACCCTGACTGGATACACAGCTAAAGAAGCCACGTGAAATGAGGTCAGGGAAATAGCTGATGCCATTTTCCCCACAATGCTAAGGTTGCGCCATCACTATCCCAGTTTCACAGAGTAGAAGCCTGAGGCCCAAAGAAGTCCAGGCTACATGACTCCCAAGTCACACTCTTTCTACCAGATCATTCTAGGAGGAGGTACCCCCAAAACCCCAGAATTTATTAATTAAAAAATTGTGTGTCTGACTGGGTTCGGTGGCTCAACCTGTAATTCCAGCACTTTGGGAAGTTGAGGCGAGTGGATTGCCTGAGCCCGCAGGTTCGAGACCAGCCCGGACAACTTGGCAAGACCTCGTCTCTACAAATAAATCAAAAATTTGCCCAGCGTGGTTGTGCGCACCTGTAGTTCTGGTTACCTGGAAGGCTGAGGCGGAAGGATCGCCAGAGCCCAGCAGGTTGATGGAGGTCGACGCTGGGATAACCATGAATGTGCCACTGTACTCCAGCCTAGGCAGCAGAGTGAGACTCCAACTCAAAAACAAGAAAAACAAATCAAAAAATTGTGTATTTATTCTTACAAGTTTAAACTTCAGTCACCTTCAAAGTACTCTCTGTTTGACTCAATACACCTACTGAGATACTTTTTCTACTGCTCAAACAGTTTTTGAACTCGTCAGTTTTGATGCCTTTTAAGTGCTTCTGCCGTTTTTTGTCTCACCTCTCCACATCGGCAATACATTTCCCTTTGAGGACTTTTTTCACTTTGAGGAAACAGAGTGAATAGGAGGGGTGGGGCGCAGGGGTCACGCTGTTTTGGGTCCAAAACTACTGAACATTCAGAGTGGTATGGGCAGGTGTGCTTGTTAATCACCCACCATGAAATGGGCAAACACACCGAATCTCCAAAAAAATTTACTGAAGCTGAATGCAGCCTCTCACAGCGCTAGTCAGTATACTGATGCCAATGGGTTCCCGGAACACTTACCTAGCAGGGGAAGCCTCAAGAGGCCTGCCCTCCAAAAGATGAGTCTGAATTTTGGGAAGGGGTCCCTCCTTGTATTCTGCTTCTCTTCACAGAAAGGGAGGAAGGGAGTCCAAGAGAAAACAGCAGAAAAGGTCGTGGAAGAGATGGACAAAGGAAAAGGGATGGACAGACTCACATGAAGTAGAAAAGGACAGAAATCCCAAACGTTCTGCAAAGTTGCAGAAACTTCTCCACAAAATCTCTACTCAGACTATGCTTTGCAGGCTCCCCTGCTCTTGAAATTAGCCAGGCAACCACTGTTCACAGCTCTTCACCTGCTCCTTCTTCTCAGGTTTTCTGTGACTCCCGTGTGAACAGAAGACCCAAAAACCCACTGGGTGAAGAATTCTTTGGGTTGCCCCAGCAGCACACAGGGAAATGTTACCCTGAAGGGTGGGTGAGAGCAAACAGACGGTGTCCCCAGCCCCCAGTCTGATGGGAGATGGGAGTCTGATTTGCCCCCGCACCATAGAGCAGCTGATGAAGGATGTCTTGGATACGCTTCTGCCTCTCCCTTCTAGACCCTTCTCTTAGCCCTTCCATTCTCTTCCCTCCAGCTACCCCTGGGATAGTGAAGGTCACAACCCCCACTGCCCTTCTTTGCTTCTGTCTTTGAGAAAGCATGGAGGTTGACGAGCCAAGGCAGGGGCAGATACCGGAATCCTCCGACTATACTCTGGTCAGGGTGCCTCTGTGTACAGATAAGACCAGGCCTGAGCTGAGAGGACCAAAAGGGGCATGTGATAGCCTGAATTCCCCCAGCACCGGCAAGGTCCTCGGAGGTCCTGTAAGCCACTCCCTTCATTTTATTAACAAGGGAATCAAGGACCACAGAGGCAAGAGAAGGCGCCCGAGGCCTCATTGTCTACACACCAGCCCAGGGCCCAGCACCCAGCCCCGAACCCTTCCCCCAGATCCTTACTGCCTGCCAGCCCTGTGTCTCCCCAGACCCGGCGCCCAGTGAGCTAGCATCTCACATGTGATCACAATTACCATGGGCTTGGCTTGAGCCCAGCCACACTGCGAGCCCATCCAAGCCTGGTCACGGGCCAAGTTTCCATCTCAGTAGAAAAATGAAAAAGTTCAAGGGATGCATGTTAATCCCAAACCCACGAGCAAGAAGGAGGGGGTGAGGGGGAGAGGACCAGCCAGAATCTCAGGGCAACACCGGTCCACTCAGAGCTCCCAAGACCCACCCCGGAGGCAGAACGGAATGCCCCTGGCCAGCTGAATTGTGGTGATTTGTTGTTGAACATCCTGGTGTCTCCCTGGGGCCTGAGATGGAGTTCAGCTGGTGGCACTTGGCTGGTGTTCCCCCTAACAGTCACCCTTCTTCCTCAGCTGGCTCCTTCCTGTGTATTTTTCACAACCTTTGTGTGTTTATTCTTTATTTCAGCATCACCAGCACCTGCTGCAGATGAGGAAACTGAGGCACAGAGATCAGAGACTGGACTGAGGTCAGGCAGTCACTGCAGAGTGAAGACCGGCTGGAGCTCAGGGCTCTAGGCAGGCTGGCTGGCACGCAGCCCCTCTCCCGCTGCTGTTGAGATCTGCGGAACAGCCTGGGTTTTGCCCACAGAGTCCCTGCCTCCTCCTGTCCACCTCTTTGCCCAGCATCTGGTGAGCTGTCTGGCCACTTCTGCCCACGTCTTGCTGCATGACCTTGATGGTTCCAAATTCCACCCTGACTGCTGCTGACTTGCACCCCTCTCATGTTGACATCTCACACCCTCGAGTCTTCCAGGCTAAGTTTCCCCAGTCACCTTCTCCTTTGAGACTAAGATTCCTTCTTTTCTCCCAGACTTGAAACATTTCTGAGTAATATACCTCTTCCAGCTTGCTCAACTCCCAGGATCTCCCAGCTGCAAGTTGTGCTTGGTTCCGGCCCCAGGGAGGCCTGGATACTCAAATTTTTGAGTAATGATATATGTGTTTCCTTTGTTGTTGTTTTGTTTTGTTTTGTCTCACTCTGTCACCCAGGCTGGAGCGCAGTGGCACGCTCACGGCCACGGCAGCCTCGACCTGCTGGGCTCAGGCGATCCTTCCGCCTCAGTCTTCTAAGTAGCTGGAACTACAGGCATGTGCCACCACGACCAGCTAATTTTTTGATTTATAGCAGAGATGAGGTCTCACCATGTTGCCCAGGCTGGTCTCGAACCCATGAGTTCAGGCAATCCTCTTGCCTCCTCCTCTCAAAGTGCTGGGATTGTAGGCGTGAGCCACCGTGCCTGGTTGACTAATGATATATGTGCAGATATCCTAATGTCTACCTACCCAGCTTGGATCGCTATTAGGAAAGCTGCCACATTCAGTTTTGGGGGCAATGGAGTTAACATTTTGCTGGGCCTCTACGAACACCATGTGATACGCTGAAAACCTCATGAAGGACAACAACTGCCAGGTAGGGAAGAGCTGTGCACCCCCCGCCCCCCACCAGGGAACAGTGGATTTTTTTTTTTTTTGAGTTGAAGCCTCACTCTGTCGCCCAGGCTGGATTGCAGTGGCATGCTCATGGCTACCGCAGTCTTGACCTGCCGGGCTCAGGCAATCCTGCTTCGGCCTTCCAAATAGCTGGAACTACAGGCATGTGCCACCATGCCTGGCTAATTTTTTTTTTAAATTTATTGTAGAAATGGTCGATCCCATGGACTCAGGCCTCCCAAAAGTGCTGGGATTAGAAGCTTGAACCACTCACACAGCCCAGTTGGGAACAATGGACTTTTTTGGTGGCTCATGCCCCTGAGGGAATACAATGCCTCCGAAAAGGAGGTCTGTCAAGATAAATGTGCTTATTTACACCAGCTCCTAGACTGGCTGAGGTCGGCTCAGGGCCTGCAGCCAGGCATCTGAGCGATGGGGAAAGCTTCACAGAGCAACTTGTTGCCGACTTAGGGATTTATAGGCTCCCTGACAGAGCAGCCTCGGGTTTGAGGCCAGTAGCGGGAGGGCCAGGAGGTTGCCCAAGGTTTTCTCAGAGGCTTTGAAAGCAGTTGGGCCCTTGGAGAAAATGCCTTTGAAACACGGGGGTGTTATCTCCCATCTCCTCTGGAGTCAAAGCAATGGCAGGCGAGGGTGGGTGGGAACCATGAGGGTAGGCGGGTGGGGAAGCATTCTTCCCCAAAGGTTATCTTGCTCTTCTTTCTGCTTTCCAAAGGCCCAAATGATGATTTGTGTTTAAGACACTCTGGTTTCTTTTCTTTCTTTTTTTTTTTTGAGTTGGAGTCTCACTCTGTTGCCCAGACTGGAGTGCAGTGGCCGCTCCCAGCCACCGCAGCCTCGACCTGCTGGGCTCCGGCCATCCTTCCGCCTCCGCCTTCCGAGTAGCTGGAACTACAGGCGCGCACTACCACGCCCGGCTAATTTTTTGATTTATTGTAGAGATGAGGTCTCGCCAAGTTGCCCAGGCGGGTCTCGAACCCGCGGGCTCAGGCAATCCACTCACCTCAGCCTCCCAAAGCGTGGGATTGCAGGCTGAGCCACCGAGCCCAGTACACTCTGGTTTATTTTCAAAAAAATGAAGGAAGGGGCGGGGCACAGTGGTTTGAGCCTGTAATCCCAGCACTTTGGGAGGCCGAGGCGAGATGACTGCCTGAGCCCACGAGTTCGAGAACAGCCTGGGCAACTTGATGAGACCTCATCTCTACAATAAATCAAAAAATTAGCCGGGCATGGTGGCGTGTGCCTATAGTTCCAGCTACTTGGGAGGCTGAGACAGGAGGATGGCTGGAGCCCAGCAGGTGGAGGCTGTGGTGACCGTGAGGGTGCCACTGCATTCCAGCCTGGGCGACAGAGTGAGACTCTGACTCAAAAAAAAAAGAGGCCGGGCTCAGTGGCTCAGCCTGTAATCCCACGCCTTTGGGAGGCTGAGGTGAGTGGATTGCCTGAGCCCACAGGTTCGAGACCCGCCTGGGCAGCGAGACCTCATCTCTACAATAAATCAAAAAATCAGCCGGGCGTGGTAGCGCATGCCTGTAATTCCGGCTACTTGGAATGCTGACGTGGAAGGATCGCTGGAGCCCAGCAGGTCGAAGCTGTGGTGGCTGGGAGCAGCCACTGCACTACAGTCTGGGTGACAGAGTGAGACTCCAACTCAAAAAAAAAAAAAAATCAAGAAAGGAAAAGCTGTTTCTCTAGGTCTAATTATAATAAGCCATAAGGCTGGAAAGATAGAAAAAGTCCATCTCCCAGCTCTTCTTTCACCAGGTACACACCTAAGCCGTGGGGGTGTTGGTGTGTGCATAACCTGCTGAGGGAACTCCATCAGCGCCCCAGCACTGATCTCAGGACACCCACCCTGAGTCCAGCCACAGCCCCACTGCAGGAGTTAAAGTTCTTTTCTCTCATTCAATCCTCACATGAACTGGAAAGTGACCAAGAAACTGGAAGAACCAGTGATCTGGGTCCTCCAGGAATCAAGGAAAGCAATGTGGGTTCTTTCTCCCTCTCACCCTTGGGCACCCAGTGATACTGCCTATATAAAATTAATATCTGGGCTCAGTGGCTCATGCCTATAATCCCAGCACTTTGGAAGGCCGAAGGGAGAGGATTGCCTGAGCCCACGGGTTCGTGACCAGCCTGGGCAACTTAGTGAGACCTCATCTCTACAATATATCAAAAGATTACCTGGGCATGGTGGTATGTGCCTGTTGTCCCAGCTACTTGGGAGGCTGAGCCAGAAGGATCGCCAGAGCCTGGCAGGTCAAGGCTGCAGTGGCCATGAGTGTGCCACTGTACTCCAACCTGGGCAACAAAGGGAGGCTCCAATATAGGGTCACGGGGTAACAGGTGTGGAAGAGATCGTGCCCTGCAAGGTTGCAGCGGTGGACAGAAATGAGCAAATCTGTTGTTTCTCGGTTTGCTTTCACTTCAAAAGAGAGCAATTTTTTTTTTTTGAGTCAGTGTCTCACTCTGTTGCCCAGGCTGGAGTGCAGTGGCACACTCACGGCCACCCCTGCGTCAATCTGCTGGAATCAGATGATCCTTCGGCCTCAGTCTTCCAAGTAACCGAAACTACAGGCACGTGCTACCACTCCCGGCTAATTTTTCAATATAATGTAGAGACGAGGTCTCACCAAGTTGCCCAGGCTGGTCTCGAACCACTGGGCTCAAGCAATCTTCTCACCTCAGCCTCCCAAAGTGCTGGGATTATAAACTTGAGCCACTGCGTTTGGGAGGCGGAAGGGAGAGGATTTCCTGAGCCCAGGGATTCGAGACCAGCCTGGCAACATGGTGAGACCTTGGCTCTACAATAAATCAAAAAATTAGCTGGGCATGGTGGTGTGCACCTGTGGTCCCAGCTACTTGGAAGGCTGAGGCGGAGGAATCGCCTGAGTCCAGCAGGTTAAGGCTGTGGTGTCCGTGAGCATGCTACTGCACTCCAGCCTGGGCAACAGAGTAAGACTTTGACTCAAAACAAACAAAAAATAGCTCTCAGACAGTGCAGAGCCTCACGCTTGTAATCCCAGCACTTTGGGAGGTAGGGGTGAGAAGATTGCCTGAACCCAGGGGTTCGAGACCAGCCTGGACAACTTGGCAAGAACTTGTCTCTACAATAATCAAAAAATTAGCTGCTCACGGTGGTGCACACCTGTAGTTCCAGCTACTTAGAAGGCTGAGGTGGAAGGATCGCCTGAGCCCAGCAGCTCGAGGCTGTGGTGGCCATGAGCATGCCCCTGCACTCCAGTCTGGGTGACAGAATGAGACTCCAACTCAAAAAGAAAAGAAAACAAGCAAAAAAGTCCTAGTCTAAAATTCCTGGAGTGGTGGCTTTGAGAAATATCTCTATCCTCCTTGTTCAACTCCCTTGCGATCATTAAACTCTTTCTCTATTGCATCACTGCTGTCTCAGTACACTGGTTCTTTCCTGTGCAGTGGGCATAAGAACCTGGTCAGGCTGTAACACAGGTCCTGAAAACCTGGACTGTCAGAAAGGGCAGGTCCCAGAGCCAGGGCCGCTGGCAGATCTTCTGACCCTCTGCTCTAGCGGGAGTGGACTAGAGGCTATGTGCCCCAGGGAAGTTTGTCATCCTAAGCAGATCTAGTCAATCTTCTTGCTCTGACCAAGTAAAAAACAATAGGTATCCATCAGATTCCTGTTTAAAATAAGTGCTAGGGGGTGACGCGGAAGCTTGGGGGATGAAAAAGTCCTCTCAGTCTCTCCCCTACTTGCCAAAATCACAAATCTCCAATTCCCCAAGGTGGGAGCAGGGGGCAGGGCGTCGCTGGTCTCCGAGAGCCCCTCTAGCTCTGACCAGCTTCGCATCCTGAAGCCAGGCCTGGGTGGGACTCCCACTCCCCTGCTGCAAGCCTCTCCTTGCTCCCACGGCCGTTCACAGCCCTGATGGCTCAAGATGACGTTTTCCAAACACAGGAGACAGAGATAAGAAGCAGATGGGGAGGGAGAAGGCTGGGAACTGGAGCTGAGCCCAGGGAGGACAGTGGGCTCTTTGCTGAGAGCACACGGAGTCATCCAGACCCAGCGGGAGACGGACACACATGCAGGGACCTCTTGCCCCTGCTCTGACGCAGCACTGAGTCAGAGCCCAACATGGCGGCCAGTGCCTGACCCTTTGGAGTAGACTGCCATTCCCTGGTCAGAACCTGTGCTCCCCTGAGTATCTCCTGTGCAGGTACCTACCCCCACACACACACACCCCTGAGAACTCCCACACACCTGCCCAGAAAGGAAGAATGGGACTGGGTTTCACAAAGCACTGTTCACTGCTGCTCCCCAGTGCCTAGACGAAGCTGGCACATGGCTTTGCAGCACTCAGTAAATATCTGGAGAAAGAATGATTTGCTGTATTAATCCTTCCAAAGGGAGGTGGTATTTTAGCTGGGACCAATTCCCTAGGAATGGACTTTCAGAGACAGAAAGACCAACCAGGTGTCCCTCAAAGCAGCAAACACAGAGGGGCTTAATTAGGTGCAGATGGTTTACATGGGGGCATGGATGGGCTGAGCTCTTAGACCTGTATGGGCAAGCGTGGTGGCTCACCAAACGTGGTGGCTCAGTCCTGTAATCCCAGCACTTTGGGAGGCCAAGGCAGGAGGATTGTTTGAGCCCAGGAGATGAAGATGAACCTAAGCAACATAGGGAGACCATGCCTCTACAAAAAAAAAAAAATCAAAAATTAGCCTGGCGTGGTGGTGCACACTTGTAGTTCCAGCTACTCAGGAGGCTGAGGTGGAAGGATTGCTTGAGCCCAGGAGATCAAGGCTGCAATGAGTTGTGAGCATGCCACTGCTCCAGCCTGGGTGATAGAATGAGACTCCAATCCCACCCCCCCCAAAAAAAAACTGTATGGGGTGTTATTAGGGAAGTCATCCAACAATTAAAATAATAATAATAATAAGGCCAGGCGCAGTGGTTCATGCCTATAATCCCAGCACTTTGGGAGGCTAAGGTGAGAGGATTGCCTGAGCTCACGGGTTCAAGACCAGCCTGGACAACTTGGCGAGAACTCATCTCTACAATACATCAAAAAATTAGCCGGGCGTGGTGGCGTGCACCTGTAGTTCTTGCTACTTGGAGGGCTGAGGAGGAAGGATCACCTGAGTCCAGCAGGTCGAGGCTACCATGGCCGTGAGCATGCTACTGCACTCCAGCCTGGGCAACAGAGTGAGACTCCAACTCAAAACAAACAAACAGAAAACACACAATAACAATGGAGCTACCATTATGCTGAGACTCTTTTGACAGGAGTTCCAAAGAGTCGTTTCAAGGTCACCTCTGGGCTCCCTTGGACCTCTAAAAAACAACCAGACCAGCTTGGCTTGCTTTTCTGCATCCCAGGCCCCCCTGAAGATTAGCAGTTGTTTGGGGGTCCTGGGTCAGACCTCCATCCAATTCCTAGCCCCAACCCCTACCTCCAGCTAATCCCTCCTCCCACTGCCAAAGGCAATCAAATGGCGCCTGCCGAGATCGCACGCTTCCAGAGAGACCTCCATAGCTCAGACATTCTGCAGATGATCTCTGCATCCCCTCTCAGCCTGGACAGGAAGTAAAATACAGCGTCCAGCTGGGCCCAGCTCAGCCATGCCGCTCATGTGGGGCAGAAGCCTTGCAAGGAATCCCATCTCCCGCCCAGGAAAACATGAGTCAGGTGGGGCTAAGCCAGGTGGCTTCTCTCTCCCCTCCTTCCATCGGCACACCCCCAACTCGGAGCCAGTGAGCTGTTTGGGTAACCCCAAAACCCCACTCCCACACCGCCTACAGCCAGCAAGGGCATGCCAGCAGGATTCTTGGCCTGGCTGCGGGTCACTGCCTTTGAACGTTTCAATCCAAAAAAATAAAGAAAGAAGAAAAAAGGAAGTGTGGGCGGTGTGAGGCTGTAGTTTGAGCCCACCTCGAGAAGGGCAGGATCATTCACCCCTGCCGTCCCGCCTGCCCCGGCCTTCTCTGGGCAAGGATCCCTTTTGGGGCGTTGTGATCGTCCTCAAAGGAAGAGCCCACCCCTGCCAGGAGCAGCACAGGGGTCCTATCCAGCAAGTAAAGGAAAGCATCTCCTGATTTCTCTTGCCGTCCCGTCTGGGCCTGCCATGCTCCTGAAGGCTTAAACATGCCTGTTTCCTTGTGTCTGGGAAGCTGCTCTTGCTGCTGGGCTTTATGGAAAAACCTTTCCCACGTTTGTGGCTTCTGGTCCAAAAGCTTCCTCACTGTCGCCTCAACAGAGAAAGAGCTCCAGGGTCTCAAACGCAGGTCCCGCCTGACTTTCTTGTTTTTGTTCACTCTGGAACTGCATTGTCCAATAGAAATATACCATAAGCCGTAAATGAGTCACCTATGCAATTTAATGTTTTCTCTCTGTGTGTGTGTGTGTGTGTGTGTGTGTGTGTGTGTGTGTGTGTTGGAGTCTCACTCTGTCGCCCAGGCTGGAGTGCAGTGGCATGCTTGCGGCCACTGCAGCCTCGACCTGCTGGACTCGGGCGATCCTTCCGCCTCAGCCTTCCAAGTAGCTGGAACTACAGGCGCGCGCTACCATGCCCGGCTAGTTTTTGATTTATTGTAGAGATGAGGTCTCACCAAGTTGCCCAGGCTGGTCTCGAGCACCTGGACTCAGACAATCTTCTCACCTTCGTCTCCCAAAATGCTGGGATTATAGATGTGAGCCACCGCATCTGGCTTAATGTTTTCTAATGGCCACTTTTTGTAAAAGTATGAAGAAAACATCAAGATTAGTTTTAACAATATATTTTATTTAACCCAATATATTTGGATTAACCCAAATGAATATTATCAGATCAATCATGCAATCCATATAAAATAATTAATAAGATATTCTATATTCTTTCTTTTTTTTTTTTTCTTTTTTTTTTGAGTTGGGATCTCACTCTGTTGCCCAGGCTGGAGTGCAGTGGCATAATCACAGCTCACCCCAGCCTCGACCTCCTGGACTTAAGTGATTCTTTTGCCTCAGCCTCCCAAGTAGCTGGGACTACAGATGCATGCCACCATGCCTGACTAATTTTTTTATTATTTTATAGAAACAGAGTCTCACTATGTTGCCTAGGCTGGTCTCGAACTCCTGGGCTCAAGCAGTCCTCCCTCCTTGACCTCCCAAAAGTGCTGGATTACAGGTGTGAGCCACCATACCTCCTTTTTTTTTCATACTAAGTGTAGTAGTTTTCTAAGGTTGCTGTAACAACTTCCCACAAGTGGGGTGGCTTAAAACAGTAGGAATTTATTTTTCTCACAATTCTGGAGGCTAAATCAAGGTGTCAGCAGGGGCATGCTCCCTCTGAAGGCTCCAGGAGAGACCCCCTCTGTGCCCTTTCCTAGCTTCTGTTAGTTGCTGGCAGTCCTTGGCTTTCCTTGGCTACAAGCTGCTTCTTTCCAGTCTCTGCCTCTGTCACCACATGGTCTTCTGTGTGTGTCTCTGTGTCTTCACATTATTATAGTCTGAGTAAATTATTAGCTGCTCTCTCTTGACACCAATAAATTGAGGGGCAGGGAACTGGCAGAAAGAAGTTTATTTCTGAATTCAGAACTCAGGGAGCAGAACCTGGCTCCTGGCATTTCTGGGACCAGTCGGCTCACATATTAGGTTTCATAGTCCGTTTTTATAAGTTTAGGGTTGCTGGCACCTATACATTGACTATGTGACTGACAGAGCATTGTATAGAACTCAAGCTACAGCCGCATTTTGTTGACAGTAACATTTATGATCTGCATTTCCTGGCGCTGGCTACCAAAAGGCAGTTCACAGTGTTATCAGTAACACCAGACTGAAGAATTGAATAAGCTTGCCATTGAGTAAGGGAGTCAACAGAGCCTGTTACAAAGTAAAAAATTATTCACTACAACATATATTTTTTTTTGAGTTGGAGTCTCACTCTGTCACCCAAGCTGGAGTGCAGTGGCACACCCGTGGCCACACCGGTGTCAACCTGCTGGGCTCCAGCGATCCTTCCGCCTTAGCCTTCCAAGTAGCCGGAACAACAGGTATGTGCTACCACACCAGGCTAATTTTTTTTCATTTATTGTAGAGACAAGGTCTTGCCAAGTTGCCCAGGTTGGTCTCGAACCCACGGGCTCAGGCAATCCACTAGCCTCAGCCTCCCAAAGTGCTGGGATTACAGGCTGAGCCCCCAAGCCCGGCCCGAATTGTTGATTAGTAGTTATAACATGCAAAAAGTTTTTGGCAATTACAAGGCTTATGGCTACATGGGTGTTATATTTTCAAATCTATGACCACTGATAAAAGGGAATGAATAGGGATTTATTTCTCTCAGTTGAGTCAGCCTAGTCTGATAGGGGGCTAAAGATTCTTTGAAGTGACAACAGGGAATGTATAGGAGATAAGGGAATATGCCCGCTTTTGCTAATTCTCAGGAATGTAGTGACATGCAGGCCCGCTCGAACGTTATTCCTTTCTTTTTTTTTTTTTTAAGTTGGAGTCTCACTCTGTCGCCCAGACTGGAGTGCAGTGGCCGCTTCCGGCCACCGCAGCCTCAACCTGCTGGGCTTGGCGATCCTTCCGCCTCAGCCTTCCGAGTAGCTGGAATTACAGGCATGCGCTACCATGCCCAGCTGATTTTTTGATTTATTGTAGAGATGAGGTCTTGCTGCCCAGGCGGGTCTCGAACCCGCGGGCTCAAGCAATCCACTTACCTCAGCCTCCCAAAGGTGCAGGATTACAGGCTGAGCCATCGAGCCATCGAGCCCAGCTTATTTCTTTCTTTAAGGGTTGTAACATATGAATAAACAATGGGGCTTCCATACCAACATGACCTTCTTACAAGGATACAAGTCATTGGACTTATGAACCACCCTAGTTAAGATGAGATTTTACTCATCTTAACTAATTACAGCAGCAGAGACTCTATTTCCAAATAAAGTCACATTGTGTGGTTCCACATGGACATGAATTTTAGAGACACTACGTAGCCCGGCACAATGTGGGTTTCAGCCTTATCTAGTCAGCAGAGTCAGTGACCACTCACCCAACTTACTTTAGGCTCCCAAGATCCTGTTGCTACTACCTGTTCTTTAGTCGTCTTCATTGTATTTTTTTGAATTGGAGTCTCACTCTTTGTCGCCCAGGCTGGAGTACAGTGGCATGCTTGCGGCCACCGCAGCCTCAACCTGCTGGACTCAGGCAAGCCTTCCGTCTCACCCTCCCAAGTAGCTGGAAATACGGACGCATGCTGCCATACCCGGCTAGTTTTTGTGATTTATTTTAGCGATGAAGTCTCATCAAGTTGCCCAGATGGGTCTTGAACCCCCGGGCTCAGGCAATCCTCTCACCTCGTCCTCACAAAATGCTGGGATTACAGGCTGAGCCACTGTGACCAGCCTTTAGTTTTATTTTTAGTTTGGTGGGCCTTGGAGCAGGACACGAGGTAAAAAAAAAATGGTGACATTAATTTTAACAACATAGCTTATTTAACCCAATATATCCAAAATATTATTTCGACATGTAATTGAAACTGCCTTTGTAAAATTAATAAAAGGCCACAAGATTAGAATGGCGGTAGGGCCCTGAATTTTGTTAACACACAGGCATAGCTAAGTCATATGATGTTTGTTAGTCTTATCTTCTTTTCTCATTGACCTTTTCTTCCTCCATGCATGATTGCTTGCACATAGTCATTTCAATGAGCTGTACTCCCCTAGTAATTGAGTATCTTAGCCCCCAGGGCTGCATGCAAGATGAATGACCTTTTTTTTTCTTTTAAAGAACAATGATCCAGCTGGCCACAGTGGCTAAGGACTGTAATCCCAGCTGTTTGAGAGGTGGAGGCAAGAGGATTGCCTGAGCCCAGGAGTTGTAGACCAGCCCTGGCAACTTGGCAAGACCTCGTCTCTACAATAAATCAAAAAATTAGCTGGGTGTGATGGTGCACACCTGTAGTTCCAGCTACTTGGAAGGCTGAGGCAGAAGGATAGCCTGAGCCCAGCAGATCGAGGCTGCGATGGCTGTGAGAGTGCCACTGTACTCCAGCCTGGGCAATACAGTGAGACTCCTAACCAAAAAAGAAAATAACTAAATAAATAAAAGAACAATGATCCTTGGTTCATGCATACCTCTTTGATAGCATCTAAAAGTTTGATTGGCCAAAGGAAGTGAGCAGAGCTCACCACATCTCATCTCCCCTATACCTTTCTACTAAGCTGTAGACATAGTTAAATAATACCCAGCCAATGTTTTTTTCGTTTTTTTTTTTTTTTTTTTTGAGTTAGAGTCTCATTCTGTCACCCAGACTGGAGTGCAGTGGCCACTCTCGGCCACCGCAGTCTTGACCTGTAGGGCTCCAGCGATCCTTCCACCTGAGCCTTTCAAATAGTTGAAACTACAGGCGTGCGCTACCACGCCCGGCTGATTTTTTATTTATTGTAGAGATGAGGTCTCGCCAAGTTGCCCAGGCAGATCTCGAACCCGCAGGCTCAGGCAATCCACTCACCTCAGCCTCCCAAGGCGCGGGATTACAGGCTGAGCCAATGTTTTTTAACGTTCTTTTCTTTCATTGCTTACTGCTCAAAAGTCATGTAGTCTGGTAGTCAAAAGATTTGTAACTTCCTCAGTTGCTCCCATAGATAGCATTGCTATCATGAAACCTAAGACTGGTCTTTAAGAAATGTTCAGACATTGCATTCTGGGGGACTACCTGATGCAACCAGACCAATGACCTGTGACCACCCTGACCCAGAAACTCAGCATACAAAGACAATCTTGACAGCCCTATGATTTCATCCCCAACCAATCAGCAGGACCCATTCTAGCCCTCTGCCCACCGAACCATCCTTAAAAACTTGGCCTCCATGGGGACCAAAGGGAGGCCCAAACTTTACCAAAGGGAGGCCCAAATTTGTATACCTAACCCTGAATTGTACCTCACATCTTTAAAATAAAAATCAGATCAATGAAAAGTTAAAATTTGACAAGGTACTTATGATATGGATTACAAGTCAAAGTAGTCTGTAAAACATGAACTGATCAATGAATGGGATTGGGACAATTGGTAGCCATCTAAAATAATATAAAGTTGAAAATATACTTTACATATAATTTTGATATAAGTTCAAATTTATCATAAAAATATAATAGAACTTGGAAAAACTATAGAAGATTGTTTTCAACTCATAGTGGGAAAAACTTTTAAATTATGGTATAAAATTTAGAAGACATTAAAGAAAACATTAATAAAGACAAAAGCAAAGATTTTCTTGGCATGTCATGAACCATCATAATCAAAAAAATAAGTTGAGAAAATCTTGGTAATGTATATCATAGCCAGAGTGTTAATTTCCCCTATTTATTAAAAGTTTCTGTAAAATGATCATTCAAAATCCAAAATACTAATAAGGAAATGACTATAGGTTATGAGTCACTCTTTCTAGAAAACAAAAACAGCTCTTACACATATGGAAAGATAAGAAACTAAACTCAGAATAAAAGACATTCAAATTACAAGTACACAGAGTTGTATGTTACTTATTGAAATATGAAAGGCCAAAATGTTTGGTAGCAACAGTGTGGACATGACACGGGCCCAAGCACTCTCTCTCTTTCTAGTGGTAGTGCAAATGATTGCAACCTCCGGGGAAGGCAACTTTCAACATATATAAGCATATATAAAGTATCATATGGCCAGGCGTGGTGGCTCACGCCTATAATCCCAGCAATTTGGGAGGCCAAGTTGAGAGGATTGCCTGAACCCACGGGTTCGAGACCAGCCTGGGCAATTTGGCAAGATCTCATCTCTACTATAAATCAAAAAATTAGCCACCCGTGGTGGCATATGACTGTAGCCCCAGCTACTTGGAAGGCTGAGGTGGAAGAACCACCTGAGCCCAGCAGGTCGAGACTGCAGTGGTCGTGAGTGTGCCACTGCACTCCAACCTGGGCAACAAAGAGTGAGACTCCAACTCAAAAAAAGAAAAAGAGAAAAGAAAAAAAAGTATCATATTTTTCTCTCTCTAATTCCTAATTTACAAGTTTATTCTAGAGATATGTTTGTGCATGTTCTAAGACATGTGCAAAGTTAATAAGTGCAGCAAAAAAAAAAAAAAAAAAACCCAAAAAACAAACAAAAAAAAACCCACATGGCCTCCAAATTCTTGGGAAGGCAGATTTAAGGAATATCTCCTATCCTTGCTCAGCTGCCCTATGATCATTAAACTTTTTCTCTGCTGTCTCAGTGTATTGGCTTTCTGTACGGCAGTCAGGCAGTAACATAATCAGTATAAAATATTATGACCGGCATTTTGTACGTATTTTTATGTGAGCTCTTCAAAATTCTTGTATGTGTTTGACTCTTACAGCACATTCCAATTCAGAGCAACCATATTTCAAGTGCTCAATAGCTACCTGCGACCAGTGGCTATCTTATTGGACAGTGTAACTCAGGACACTAAGGGGAAAAAAAAGCGAGTCCTCTAGCAATGCTGGGAAGCCCCTGGTTCCCAATGGTTCCAGGAAGTGGTATTTACCTGATGACTTCACTACCTCCAGCGTCTTTGTTGATTATCTCTCATTTGTTGTCTCATGATTGTGAAGGGAGGAATTTATGTGAGATAAGCTCTGCTGGAGTTGGCCAGAAGGTGGATTTGTTCTTTCAAAGAAAAGTGGTTGTCTCATAATTATGAAGGGAGGAATTTACGTGAGATAAGCTCAGCTGGAGTTGGCCAGAAGGTGGATTTGTTCTTTGAAAGAAAAGTGATGAAGCAGCTCGGTGGCTCAGCCTTAATCCCGCGCTTTGGGAGGCTGAGGTGAATGGATTGCCTGAGCCTGCGCGTTCGAGACCCGCCTGGGCAACTTGGCGAGACCTCATCTCTACAGTAAATCAAAAATCAGCCGGGCATGGAAGTGCATGCCTGTAATTCCGGCTACTCGGAAGGCTGGGGCGGAAGGATCGCCAGAGCCCAGCAGGTCGAGGCTGCAGTGGCTGGGAGCAGCCACTGCACTCCAGTCTGGGCGACTGAGTGAGACTCCAACTCCAAAAAAAAAAAAGAAAGAAAAGTGATGAACGCCTGGTTGCTCCCTCACCATACAAGTAGTCCCTCCCTTCCGTGTAAGCAAAGTTCTAGGGGAGTCATTCCTGGGTACCTGGGCTCAGAACTGAGTGCAAATGATTGAAAATGAGCTCAGGGGTTTGAGACCAGCCTGGGCAACTTGGTGAGACTTCATCTCTACGATAAATCAAAAAATAAGCCAGACGTAGTAGCACACACCTGTAGTTCCAGCTACTTGGAAGGCTGAGGCGGAAGGATCACCTGAGCCACTGCACTCCAGCCTGGGCAACAGAGTGAGACTCCGACTAAAAAAAAAGAAAAGAAAACCTCAGGTAACAACAGAGGGAGACACATACCTCCCCAGCAGAGGCATGCCATTGCTGGGGGACAGCCAGACTCCCTATCCCCGGGCAGTGTGAGATGAGTGTGGCCCCATGCCTGGGGACTGGTACACCGGGCCCCTCCCAACCCACATCCTTTCCCTCTAGACATGTGGGGGTCTCGCTGGTCTGGGACCCATTCCATCTCTTTTTTAGGATGACTCTGCCTCTGTCTGCTTTGATTTCTGTGTGTTGTCAGTTTTATGTCCAAACTCTCAAAGAGTAACTTTATTCACCCAGTGTGCTCCCTTGAGATGCCTGCAATTCTTCATTCTCCTGGACACTGTACTACACCCTCTCTGTTTTTCTGAGAAAACTGGAAACCAGACCCAGAAGCTGGGCCCCAGGCGTGTCTTCTCCACCTCTTGGACTCTGGCGCCCATGCATAGTAGGGGCATAGCCCCTGTTCGGGATGTGCGTGCTGAGAAGTGGGGTGTCCCCTCCAAGTGGCCCACCTGTCCTCAGGTCCTGATAACTGCAGTGGTCCTGAGCCAGGACAGCAGGATGATAGGGTCATCATGCTTGCACTCTGGAGCAAAACAAAAACACTGGATGGAAATAAAATGAATACAGGGGATGAGGATGCTCTGATGTGAATTCAGGGCTTGCTACTCGTCCCTTAAAATTGCAAATGATGTGAATTCCGCCCCACCTCTCATCTTGAGAGCCTTCCATTTTTTTTCTCCTGCAATGCACGGACCTTGCAAAAAGTGACTCAGCCTTACATAAGAGATGGGAATTTGAGGGGGACCAACAGCATGATGACTCAGTGCCTTGAAATTTCCAATGGGATACACATGTTTTTGTAGATGATTTTTTTTAAATGTATCTTTAATGATTGTCCAAAAAATGGCTTGGGAGGCAGATCGAGGCGAGGATCCTGCGTCAGAGCAGGAAAGAATAGACATGATGGACAAGAGTGGACAAGCGGCTCAGGACAGGGCCCTCTCAGGTCCGGCCTCAGAATGTTCTGGTGAGAATTCAGAACTCTCCTCTCAAGACCTCAGGGTGCTTCAAGACATTTAGTAATATAATTATCTCATACAGCAAGAATCCACCCCTGCGGTCTCCAGGAAGTACCTCGATTTGGAGAAGTTGTGACCAAACTCGATGTCACCCCCGACTTAAAAGCTGCCAAAGACTATAGGGCAAGAGGATCTCAGTCCTGTTCACAGGCTAGAATTCCCTGGGGAGCTTCATAAGATCCCAATGCCCAGACCAATAAATCAGAACTTCTGGAGATGGTGCAAGGTAGCAGGGTTGTTTTTTGTTTTTGTGGGTTTTTTTGGTTCCCCAGGTAATTCCAATGATGAGCACCCCCTGGGCTAAAGGGTTGGGGCCATTTAATATGGTGGATAATTCCAGAAGTGGTTACCACCCTGATTCTTGGAGGGTTATTAATGATTCCCTCAATTTTCAGATACAGCCAGCTATCGTTCTCCAGGGAGCTTGAGATTCTTTTTCCTCCCTTT
Source organism: Cephalopachus bancanus (assembly GCA_027257055.1). NCBI lineage: Eukaryota > Metazoa > Chordata > Mammalia > Primates > Tarsiidae > Cephalopachus > Cephalopachus bancanus. Next base: position 55,739 of record JAPVLO010000264.1, on the reverse strand, counting down.
TCTATCTTGTTGCAAAAAGCCCACAGGAAAGCAGTTCCCTTCAGGGAAGACTGGTGAACGCAGAGAGCAGACAAGTGCGGAGGGCCCTTGAACTCACCTACAGGAGCCCAGAGTCTTCCACACCAACCCACCTCTGCCTTGCCACCTCTAGCCTGCAACTGCATTTGTGCCAGTGTCCCCCTGTCAGGGCAGTTCTGCCTAAGCCATTCATGGCTCCCCTGACCACTGGATAAGGTCATGGGCTTCATGCTGGCACTTGAGGCCAGGCCCCAGCCCAGGAGTCAAACTTCTGAAAAGGTGGTGAGGAACACTGGGAGATAACTAGGATATGGGATCTGTCTATAACTTACTGTAACTAAACCCTCCTTGACCTAAATAGCATTTCCTCCTATGCCACTCTGTACTGTAGGACTGTCATGGTTAGCTTGGTCAGAGGGCGAGAGTGGCCTCAGTAATTCAACACTCCAGTTTATTCTTGAAAGGACATAACATGGATTTAATATACCCAGTGAGCAGTCATTCTAACATTGCCTAAATCTCTTGTTTTTCTAGCGGTTCACTTAACTTACCCTCTAATTGTAGCCAAGGACAGAACCAGTTTCTCAGAGGTAGTTGTTGATAGTTGTTTTATAACACTCTCCCCAATTTGTTACTAATTAGCTTTTCTTTTTTTTTCTTTTTTTTTTTTTTTTGAGTTGGAGTCTCACTCAGTCGCCCAGACTGGAGTGCAGTGGCCACTTCCAGCCACCGCAGCCTCGACCTGCTGGGCTCTGGCGATCCTTCCGCCTCAGCCTTCCAAGTAGCTGGAACTACAGGCGCGCGCTACCACACCCGGCTAATTTTTTTGATTTTTATTGTAGAGATGAGGTCTCGCCAAGTTGCCCAGGCTGGTCTCGAACCCACGGGCTCAGGTAATTCACTCACCTCGGTCTCCCAAAGCATGGGATTACAGTCTGAGCCACCGAGCCCGGCCCCTAATTAGCTTTTCTATTCCAAGTATTTGCCTTCATCCAAAAGACCCAAGTTAACCTAATCAATCCTTTGTGACCTATGTGACATAGATCCCCACCTCCATGGCAACAATCATGTGACTAACTCACCATCTGCCTGCTGTCCGTCACCTGACATCAGTACCTGTCCCTTTATGATGACATGGAGCAGACCACCACCCAATCACCTTAATGACCTTCCCCCATCAAAGGGAAGGATTAAAAGGACTCAGCCACAAGCAGCCATTTGCCATTGCCTTACTGGACTCTGGTGTGGCCATGTACTCTTTGAGCTATGGCTGTCGCCATGTTTCCTGACTTTGGCCCCCTCCCCTATCTTGAGGAGGTGAATCTCTTCTTCCTCTCTCTCTAATTTACTTTCTAAGTAAACTATATTTTAGTGCAAATTTTTGCTTCTTTCTCACAGCACTGGATCACACACCAGACACCCACACCCTGAAGGGCCTGACCTAACATTCTGGAGGGCTCCCTGGGAGTGTGACCTAACAACTCTCATATTCATATCAACAATTTCCAAAGGATCATAAAGCAAGGATCATCTTTGACAATTTTATCTTTTCTTTTTATTCAGGAGACCCTTGTAGGCTGTCGGGACAATAATTCCTAAAGTCTGTTCCATGAATCTCAAGTTTTGTGAGATGTTAATCGATACTATGTTTTTTAAAAAAAAGTAAAATAGGTTTGGGAAATATTGAATTTTAAAAATGCATATGTGGAGCCAGGCTCAGTGGCTCAGCCTGTAATCCCGCACCTTTGGGAGGCTGAGGTGAGTGGATTGCCTGAGCCCGTGGGTTCAAGACCCGCCTGGGCAGTGAGACCTCATCTCTACAATAAATCAAAAAATCAGCCGGGCATGGTAGCACATGCCTGTAATTCCAGCTACTTGGAAGGCTGAGGCGGAAGGATCGCCGGAGCCCAGCAGGTTGAGGCCGTGGTGGCCGGGAGCAGCCACTACACTCCAGTCTGGGTGACAGAGTGAGACTCCAACTAAAAAAAAAATAAAAATAAAAAAAAATGCATATGTGAATGTGTTTTCTTTATTGCATGATTCTGAGACTTTATTAATTGCATTAGTGGTGGGTAGAGTGTTTTCTGGAAGAATCCACTGAGGCGAGGTGGGTCAGTGCTGAGGCTGTGGGAATAATGCAAGATTGCAACGAGGAAGAAAGTAGAAAGAAGTAAAATTTACTTTTTTATTTTTTTTATTTTTTATTTTTATTTTTGAGTTGGAGTCTCACTCTGTCGCCCAGACTGGAGTGAAGTGGCCGCTCCCAGCCACCGCAGCCTCGACTTGCTGGGATCCGGCGATCCTTCCGCCTCAGCCTTCCGAGTTGCTGGAACTACAGGAGCGTGCTACCACGCCCGGCTAATTTTTTTTTATTTATTGTAAAGATGAGGTCTCACCAAGTTGCCCAGGTGGGTCTCGAACCCGTGGGCTCAGGCAATCCACTCACCTCAGCCTCCCAAAGTGCTGGGATTACAGGCTGAGCCACTGAGCCCAGCTATAAAATTTATTATTTACCTTTCACAGATTGGAAAGGGAGTTGACACTCAGAGGCAAGTGTGACCTTGAAGGGCCAAGAAATGGGTATATTTAAGTTCCTTTGGGGTAAGGGTTTTTGGCCCAGGCCAGGCAGAGTGTTCAGGGCTGCAGGCCTTTGATGTTGATTATAGCCTCATGAGTCTTAGATCTTGAAGTTGCCAGACTTTAGCACCTCATACCCTCAGATGGTGGGCTAGATGGGAGGAGACAAGGTAGGGGGTTTTCCTGCAAGAGACTTGTCAGATATTTGCAATCCACAAACTTCTTTTCCAAAAGGTGGTCTTATTATTATTTCTATGGCAAGGTCTTGCCAAGTTGCCCAGGCTGGTCTTGGACCCCTGAGTTCAGGCAATCCTCTCGCCTGGGCCTCCCAAAGTGCTGGGATGACAGGCATGAGCCACCGTGCCCGGCCTCTTCCCCTTTTAAATACTGTGGACCTAAGGAAAAAATCATCTTTATATGGCAATGAACTGTGCCGTTTGTGAAGTCACATTTTGATCATTTCCTTATGCTAACCATACACAAAGCCTGAGATCTGGGAAATGAAGAAAGACGGCCTTGGATCTAAAAGTGTGTTTAGCAAAGTATAAATGTCATAGAAATCCAGCAACCGGGGTATGATCAGATAAATAAGGGCATGCCACCACTTTATCATACCATGAGACTGTGTAGCACACGGAAGTTTGTCACAATATCACATTAGGTAAAAGAAGGCCTTGATGTCGAAGGAAGAATTGTTAGTTTACAAGATGGTGGCAGCATCTTCCAGAAAGTTTCTGTCTGGCCTACTTCCAAGAGGCCTCTTTGTTGTGAAATGTGAAGCCCCCCCAGGGAATGGCCTGGATGGGTTGAAAGCAACCCCAAGGGAGTGGGGGCGACTGAATTTTTTTTTAAATAGCAGGAATTTAAGCCAGCCACGATAAATTTAGCAGGAATTTAAAATAGCTCATGCTTGTAATCCCAGCACTTTGGGAGCCTGAGGCAGGAGGATTGTTTGAGTACAGGAGTTTGAGACCAGACTGGGCAACATAACAAGATCCCCACCTCTACCAAAAAAAAAAATTCATCCATAAGCAGACCCTGAACAATAATCACAATACTATAAGAAAGGGCTTGGCAGTAGTGAGAAACTGCCAGGGGAGGAAGTGGAAGGGCACATGTCATCAAGGGTACCTGATCTCAAACCAGGTGATGCAGGGACCAAAGTAAGGCCCAAACTTTACCTGTACAATGACCATTTGTATACTTAACCTTGAATGAACCCCACATCTTTAAAATAAAAAAAATTTTTTTTAATTATTTTTAAAATTAGGCAGGCTTGGTGGTACAGGCTTGTAGTCCCAGCTACTTGGGAAGCTGAGGCAGGAGGATCGCCTAAGCCCAGGATTTCGAGGCTGCAGTGAACTAAGATTGTGCCACTGCACTCTAGTCTAGGTGACAGAGAAAGACCTGGTCTCTAAAAATACATAAAATTTAAAATATAGAAATAGTTCAGCCTGTAATCCCGCGCTTTTGGGAGGCTGAGGTGAGTGGATTGCCTGAGCCTGCGGGTTCGTGACCCACCTGGGCAGCAAGACCTCATCTCTACAAATAAATCAAAAAATCAGCCGGGTGTGGTAGCGCATGCCTGTAATTCCGGCTACTTGGAAGGCTGAAGCGGAAGGACTGCTGGAGCCCAGCAGGCGAGGTTGTGGTGGCCGGGAGCGGCCACTGCATTCCGGTCTGGGTGACAGAGTGAGACTCCAACTCAAAAAAAAAAAAAAAAGAAATAGCAGGAATGAGAGTTGGGGCTGGCAGCCAGAAGACAGCAGGGAGCTGCCAAGCAGGACACCCAGGCATTGAATGGACATCTGTGTGAAGGAGAGCCCATTTCGAATTTCTCATGGCAGAGCATCTTAGAGGTGTGAAACCTTCTGTTGTAAGTAATTTTCTATATGGTCACATGAGCTCATCCCCCACATGCTCAAGTCTTTTGTAAGTGACCAGGGCAGAGTCTCCCAGTGCAGGAGAGCTGAACTGGGGCGGCTCCCACTCCCACTCTGCAGAAATCCTCAGAGCTGCAGAAAGGGCTGCTGGGTCTGCCCCACACCCGGGTATCAGGCAGGGCCCAGCCGGAAACAGCATGCTCAAAATGGATGAATGTGGCCAGGCACGGTGGCTCACGTCTGTAATCCCAGCACTTGGGGAGACTGAGGAGGGAGGATAGCTTGAACTCAGGAGTTCAAGACCAGCCTGGGCAACGTAGTGAGACTTCATCTCTATAAAAAAAAAATCAAAATATTAGTCGGGTATGGTGGGGCATGCCTGTAGTTCCAGCTACTCGGGAGGCTGAGACAGATAGATCACCTGAGCCCAGGAGGTTGAGCCTGCCATGAGCCGTGATCATGCCACTGCACTCCAGCCTGGGCAACAGAGCGAAATCTCAGCTCAAAAAAGTGAATGAGGCAAGCAGAGTTGAATAAAGAGACTATTGACAACAGTGTGGGCAGGCCATGGGGAAATCAGAAGGGCTGTGCTGTCCCCAGGGCAATGACAGCTTGGCACCATTAACTCCCTCAGGCCTGAGGCAGGCGGGGAGAGGGGATAGTGGGCTGCCTGACAAAGCTGTGACCTTCTGCTAAGGGGCATGGCTAGCCCTCAGTGACCCCACAAAGAAGGAGTAGGGGGATGATGTTGTAGGCTGAATTGTGTCCCCCCCAAAATCTATATGTGGAAGCCCTAGCCCCCAGTAGTTTAGAATGTGACTATATCCAAGAGAGGGCCTTTATGGACATGATGTATAGACACGATTAAGTCAAAGCTTGGGGCAATCTGACTGGTGTAGTCATCAGAAGAAGTAATCTGGACATACAGAGACACCAGGGTCACCAAAAGGCGGGGAAAGACTATGTGAGGACACAGGGTAATGTTGGCTGTCCGCAAGCCAAGAAGCAGACTTTTCAGAAGAAACCAAACCTCAGATCGGACATTTTGGGAGGCTGAGTTGAGTGGATTACCTGAGCCCATGGATTTGAGGCCAGCCTGGGCAACTTGGCGAGACCTCATCTCTACAATAAATCAAAAAAGTAGCCAGGTGGAGTGGTGCATGCCTGTAATTCCAGCTACTTGGAAGGTTGAGGTGGAAAGATCACCTGAGCACAGCAGGTCAAGGCTGGGTGACAGAGTGAGACTCCAACTCAAAAAAAAAAAAAGAAGAAGAAACCAAACCTAGCTGGGCATGGAGACCCAAGCCTATAATACCAGCACTTTGGAAGGCCGAGGTAGGAGTTCTAGACCAGCCTGGGCAACAGAGCCTAACCCCGTCTCTACAAAAAATATATATATATATTTTTATTTGCATTGTTTTAAAAGGAGAAACCAAACCTGTCGATACCTTGATGTCAGACTCCCAGCCTCCTGAACTGGGAGAAATAAATTTTTGTTGTTTACGCTGCCCGGTCTGTGGTACTCTGTGATGGTAGCCTGAGCAGACTAATAAAATGAATACCCCAACTTTATTCTCCTTCCTCCTTGTGGTCTCTGGCCGGTGCCTGCACCATTGGACAAGTTCCATCAAAACCCAGAGGGCTGTCGATATGAGTCAGCCTCCCAGGTCCAGAGCAGGAGAGGGAGGTGGCGAGGGACCTGGAAAGACAGACAGAGGGTGTTTAATACATCAGTGGGATGGGCAACTGGACTCCTGACCCCAGCTTTACAAAGAATGGCATGGGGAAGCAGACCACCACTTGGACCAAGACAAGACTGGGAGAAAATAGGAAAAATGTCAGTGGTTGGTGGGACTGTGGTTGGTGGTTTTTTTTACCTCCTAACTTTTCTTTGCCAATATGGTTATGTTGTTTTTAGACTTAAAGGAGGCAATCCAGAGGCAGATTTTTCAGAAGAAACTGCTTAATCTAGCTTGGGGAACAGCTGTCAGGAACAGGGAGGCTGCAGGGGTAGAAGGGTGGCATACGAGGGCCGGCAGCTCCCTTGAAATATTTTAAGCCCCACAGATGCCCATGCCATAAGAGATAAGACAGACAAATGGGACCTCATCAAACTGAAAAGACTCTGCAAAGCAAAAGAAACCATCAAGAGAGTGGGGAAACAGTTCACAGAATGGGAAAAAATATTTGCCAACTGTATATCTGACAAAGACCTAACATCCAGGATCTACAAGGAACTCGGGCTGAAAGGAAAATTAACAAGCAGCCCTCTTAGAAAGTGGGCAAAAGACATGAATAGATGCATCTCAAAAGAAGGCATAGGAGCAGCCAACAGACACATGAAAAAATGCTCAGCCTCACTAATCATCAAAGATATGCGAATTAAAACCACAATGAGATATCACCTAACTCCAGTCAGGATGGCCATCATCAGTAACTCAAAAAACGACAGATGCTGGAGAGGATGTGGGAAAGGGAACATTTCTACACTGCTGGTGGGAGTGTAAACTAGTATAGCCTCTGTGGAAAACAGTGTGGTGTGGTGATTCCTAAAATCTAAAAATTGACCTCCCATGCGACCCCACAAATCCCCTACTGGGAATATACCTGGAGGAACGCAAATCATTCTAAAAAAAGATAAGTGCACACGCATGTTTGTTGCAGCTTTACTCATAGTAGCAAAGACATGGAACCAACCACGCTGCCCATTGAAAGTGAACTAGATTTTTTTAAAATGTGGTACATACATACATTGGAATACTATGCAGCCATAAAAAAGGAAAAATTTATGGACTTCGTAGCAACTTGGAAGGATTTAGAGTCTATCATACTCAGTGATCTATCACAGAAACAAAGAACTGAGTACCACATGTTCTCACTCATAGTGGACCTTGAACATTTACCATAATACTATAAGAAAAGGATTAGTCGGGCTAATTTTAGTCATGCCTATAATCCCAGCACTTTGGGAGGCAGAGGCGAAAGGATTGCCTGAGTTCAGGGGTTCCAGACCAGCGTGGGCAACTTGGTGAGAGACCTCATCTTTATAATAAATTTAAAAAATTAGCCCGGTGTGGTCGTGTGCGCCTGTGGTTCCATCTACTTGGAAGGCCGAAGCAGAAGGATCATCTGAGCTTAGCAGGTCGAGGTTGTGGTAGCTGTGAGTGTGCCAGAGTGAGACTCCTACTCAAAAAGAAAAAAGAGGGCCAGGCGTGGTGGCTCAGCCTATAATCCCTGCACACTTTGGGAGGCCGAGGTGAGAGGACTGCCTGAGCCCGCGGGTTCAAGAACCTCCTGGGCAACTTGGTGAGACCTCATCTCCACAATAAATCAAAAATTAGCTGGGCGTGGTAGCACACGCCTACAGTTCCAGTTACTTGGAAGACTGAGGCAGAAAGATTGCCTGAGCCCAGCAGGTCGAGGCTGCAGTGGCCAGGAGCATGCCACTGCACTCCAGCCTGGGCAACAAGAGTGAGACTCCAACTCAAAAAAAAAAAAGAGAGAGAGAGCGGAATTGGCAGTAGCAGAACGCTGCCAAAGAAAGCGGGGTGCACATAACATCAATCAACCTGATCTCAAACCCCCTGAAGTAGGGTCTAAAGGGAGGCTCAAACTTTATCTCCCTAATCCTGAATTGCACCCCATATCTTTAAAAGGAATAAAAATAAATGTTAAAAAAAGAAATAGTTTAAGCCCCATCAGAGGAGGCGTGTCTGGGCCTCCCGAGCACCTGGGCCCCTGGGGTCTCTTGTGGTACAGGACAGACCAACAGTGGGGACCGTCTGGGTGCGATGGGAGTAGGCACCCAGGGCACCGTTCAGAGAGGAACAGAAGCTTGGGCGCTGCCCTCAGCGCCCCTCGCCCCTCACGTCTTCCCTGGACTCCCAGGGAGCCGCCATTTGTGACGTTGCCCAGTGTTCTCGCCGTCAGTCCATGGACACCGTGGGTTTCCGCCTTCCGGGTGAGCTGGGTGAGGCTGTGAGCTGCCTGCCCCAGCTTTTCTCCCTCCTGGAGTCCCAGGACCGCCCACCAGACCACCCTCCATGCCAACCCCAGGCCCTCCACACCTTGATTTTCCAGGCTAGGAGGTGCTGTTTGTCCCCCTCTGTTCTCCTGGGGACCTCAGGCAGGGCCAAGTGGGGGAGGTTCTGAAGATATGCCTGTCCCCCTTACACAGGGCAGCAATGAGGACATGTACTCAGCTGCTCCCTGAACCTCTTTGACTTCCAGAAATTGATCAAATGGAAACATTAACACAGAGCCACCTACCCCATGAAGCCCACATGAGGGCAGGATGGAATTCAGGTCGGGGGGGGGGGCGGTCAGAGTGCATGGCACACAGGTGTACGTGACAAACAGGGTAGGGACGGGTAAACCTCAAACCACTAGATTACCAAGGTCCCTGGGAAAGAGCTCGGTCTACATTGGTTAACCTAAGATCAGGATAACAGCTCACAACTCCTAGGCACTCCCCATGTGCCAGACCCGAGCGGGCTCCTTGTACCTCTTCTGTTTACACTCATGACCACCCTAGGAGAGATGCTGGAATTCTCCCCAACATATAGATGAGGAAACTGGGATACAGAGGGGTCACATAACCAGTTCACAATCTCACGAGTAATGGCGCAGCCAGGATTTGAACCTAGGCAGCTTCCAAAGGCTGCTCCCTGAATCACGGGTCTCCATTTCCTCCTAGCTGAACGTAGCAGGGAAGAAACTTAATGCCTACAGCAAAACAATGTGTATTTCCGTAAGTAAGAAAGAACCCTCGTGAGAACAAGAGAACTGGTCATATGAAGTCCGAAAGAACTCCCTGCCGGCCGGGCTCAGTGGCTCGGCCTATAATCCTAGCACTTTGGGAGGCCAATGCGAGTGGATTGCCTGAGCCCGCGGGTTCGAGACCCGCCCGGGCAACTTGGCGAGATATATCGTCTCTACAATATATCAAAAAATTAGCTGGGCATGGTAGTGCGTCCCTGTAATTCCGGCTACTTGGAAGGCTGAGGTGGAAGGATCGCCGTAGCCCAGTAGGTGGAGGCTGCGGTGGCCGGGAGCGTGACACTGCACTCTAGTCTGGGTGACAGAGTGAGACTCGAACTCCAAAAAAAAACCTCCCTGCCTTCTCCTGTGCCCACAAACTGAGGTTGTCTCTGGAGAGAGCAGACCTTCCCTTCCCCATTGGGGCTCAGCTGGGCTCAGGGCCCCTGCAACCCTAATACCCAGAGTATCAATGCCTAGATTCAGTCTGGGCCTTAACAGAGCTCCCTAGGAGGAATTAATCATGGGTAACAGGAGGCACAGTTCCTTTCCAATCTGCCGCATCCTCCCTGGGGGCTGTTTGACTTGAACTCTTTGCCTTCCAGTATCTTAACAGAACCTTACTTGTTTAGAACGCATTAGTCAAATACTGTATGGAATAAGGGAGTCCACTTGGGCAAAAGTGGACTCTCCCTGACCACTGCTGCAACCCCTACCTCCAGCATCTCAGAAATAGACAAAGAACAAGCTGTCCAGCTTGGAGGTGGGGGGAAAGGGAGAAGAAATGGGCCTTTAATCTTCCTCTTCTGCTTTTTTTTTTTTTTTTTTAATTGGAGTCTCACTCTGTTGTCCAGGCTGGAGCACACTGACACGCTCATGGCTACACAGCCTTGACCTGCTGGGCTCTGACAATGCTTCTGCCTCAGCCTTCCAAATAGCTGGAACCACAGGTGTGCACCACCACGTCCAGCTAATTTGTTGACATCGTCTCTCCAAGTTGCCCAGGCTGGTCTCGAACCCCTGGACCGGGCAATCCTCTCACCTCTGTCTCCCAAAGTGCTGGGATTATAGACTTGAGCCATTGCACCCAGACTAATCTTCCTCTTCTTGACACCAGAAAGTACCCTACATTAATAAGTCCCGCATTAATCAGCTCCTCCTCCAAGCAAAAAGCTGAGCCGAGTGAGTCCCAGATGGGACAGTGTCTCCATTACTCATTATTAGAAAGTCAGAGGTATCCAGTGGAGATCGGTGGTGTTTCTAGTCCTCAGCTCATATATATTGAGGGACCCCAGACATTCCAAGGCAAAACTAAACAGTAGATACTTCATAATTCACCAATATTGTCCAACACAAGCTTGCATGTAAAATATCTCATAATTCCAATTAATAGCATGTACTGAGCCAGGCATCCATAAAACAAGTAGTGAGAGACATTTACTGGACAGGCACTTGCTAAGATCAGTTTGCATCTGCCTTAGAGGATAACGGACCCGCCATAATAAGTCCTATCTGGCAAAACAGGCTGAGTGTTGGAAGGCAAAGTGGCTGTTACCTGAGCCCGCCCATCTCACCACCCAAGGGATGTGTTTGCATGCTGGGTGGTGGGAGAATGGTTTGCTATTTGAAAAACTGTAAGAGAATGACACCTCAGGAAACAAACCACCCAACTGTGGGACCCTCTAACATGGGAGACAGAACATACTTGTCCATCGATTTTTCAGCAAAGCAAGAAGCAGTAAGGACACCTATAACTGTCATGAACAGAAAACCCAACTCAAAGGGGTTTATACAATAAGAAATTTATTATCTCATAGTATAGAAAACCACAAGGTAGACTGGCTCCAGCAAAGGTGAATTTAGCAGCTCAGTGATGTCACCAAAGACCCAGGTTCTTTCCATCGCTTTGCTCTGCTGCCCTCGGTGCTATTGTCAGCTTCAGGCTGGCAGCTGGATGCCTACAGCAGATCCATGCACAATATCCAGTCATTTGTTTGTTTATAGTTGGAGTCTCACTCTGTTGCCCAGGCTGGAGTGCAGTGGCACACTCACGGTCATCCCAGCCTCGACCTGCTAGGCTCAGGTGATCCTTCCACCTCAGCCTTCCAAGTAGCTGGAACTACAGTCACGTGCCACTAGGCTTTGCTAATTTTTTGATTTATTGTAGAGATGAGGTCTCGCCAGGTTGCCCAGGGTGGTCTCAAACCCGTGAGCTCTGGCAATTGTCTCACCTCAGCCTCCCAAACTGGTGGTATTATAGGCATGAGCCACAGCAGCCAGCAACATCCAGAGGTTTAAAGAGACCATTTCTGCCGGGCTCGGTGGCTCAGCCTGTAATCCCGTGCCCTGGGAGGCTGAGGTGAGTGGATTGCCTGAGCCCGCGGGTTCGAGACCCACCTGGGCAACTTGGTAGACCTCATCTCTACAATAAATCCAAAAATTAGCTGGGCATAGTAGCGCGCGCCTGTAATTCCAGCTACTTGGAAGGCTGAGGCGGAAGGATCGCCGGAGCCCAGCAGGTCGAGGCTGCGGTGGCCCGGAGCGGCCACTGCACTCCAGTCTGGGCGACAGAGTGAGACTCCAACTCAAAAAAAAAAAAGAGAGACCATCTCAGCCAGGCCGGTGGCTCACACCTGTGATCCCAGCACTTTGGAAGGTGGAGGCGAGAGGATTGCCTGAGCCCGGGGGTTCGAGACCAGCATGGGCAACTTGGTGAGACCTCGTCTCTACAATAAATCAAAAAATTAGCCGGTGTGGTGGCACACGCCTGTAGATCCAGCTACTTGGAAGGCTGAGGGGGAAGGATCACCTGAGCCCAGCAGGTCAAGGCTGTGTTGGCTGTGCGTGCCACAGCACTCCAGCCTGGGCAACAGAGTGAGACTCCCATGCAATACATACATACTACAAACATGCATACTTACATACATACATACATACCCACACACAGAGACCACCACCTCCTCCTGTGAGAATGAGATGAGAAACCTGCCCCTGTACTGGCCCTTACAGATTTCCTCTTTTATCTCATTGGCCAGAATTGGGTCACATGCCCATGCCTAAGCCAATAACAGGTAACACTAGTGGGAGCATTCTGATTGGTTTGAACCAATCAAGATCCACCTTTGGGGGCCAGGAATGGCCCCAGCTGGGCCGAAACCCGGGGCTTGCTGAGAGGAGGTGGACGGCTCTGTTGGGGAAAGGAAGGTCACCTCCAGTTGAGAAGGCCAACCCCAGGAGTTAGCATACAGCAGGCATTCAACACATACAGGTATTTTATTTCAGAGGCTTGCCAAAGGGCACAGAGCTATGCATGGTAGAGCCAGAGCTCAAATCCAGGAGGCGAACAAGGATGCTAAAGATAAACTGCGCTGGTTCGCCATTGCTCCCTAGTTCAGTCTCCATGATGAAGGGGCCTCTTCCTCTGGGGAACTGGTTGTTTTGTCATCCTGAAAGGGAAGGGCACAGCAATGGCTTTCTGAGGCAGGGGACCCCCCCCCGCCCCGCCCCCGCCAACATCCAGCCAGCCCAGCGCTCACATCACAGCTGCCTCTTCTGTACAAAATAACTCCAAGAAGGCTGACAGTTTTCCCTCTGTCCGCATTTGATTTATGGCTGCAATTACAAGCTTTCCTTCACAGCGCCTGCATGCCAACAGATGTCTTTTGCAAGTCAGCGATGCTGCCATCCCAGAGGCTCACTCAAATCCCCAGCATGTGTGCTACTGAGGACTCTTCCCCTGGCATCCTGAAAGATGCCAGGCCCTGCCCCCACCCCCACCCCCACCCCCCACGCTTCCTGGGATGCATCAGAGCTGGGCAGGAGACTAATGATCTCTTTCAGCAGACCCTGAAAGACAGGAGAGACTACTCCCTCCACCCAAAAACCACCTGGGATGGCTCACACATCAAGGGCTGCAGTCAGAGTGGGGGAGAAGGGGTGCCCACCCAGGCCTTCCTCCCGAATGAGGTCTTTCTCATATGCTTCAGGGAAGCCCATCCTTAAGAACAAACAAGCCCCCAGGCCACATTTCATTAGTACCCCAGCCTCATTTCTGACCCTTTTGGCTTCCTAAAATAACCATGCTGGAGTCAGTGTCTCTGGGTTCAAATCTTGGTGCTTCTTGTTTTTTGAGTTGGAGTCTCTCTCTGTCACCCAGGCTGGAGTGCAGTGGCCGCTCACGGTCACCCCAGCGTCGACCTGCTGAGCTCCGGGTGATCTGTCCGCCTCAGCCTTCCAAGTAGCCCAAACTACAGGCGTGCACTACCGTGCCTGACTAATTTTTTTTTTTTTTTTTTTTTGAGTTGGAGTCTCACTCTGTTGCCCAGAATGGAGCGTAGTGGCCACTCCCGGCCACCACAGCCTCAACCTCCTGGCCTCCGGCGATCCTTCCGCCTCAGCCTTCCGAGTAGCCAGAATTACAGGCATGCGCTACCATGCCCGGCTGGTTTTTTTATTTATTGTAGAGATGAGGTCTCGCTGCCCAGGCAGGTCTTGAACCTGCGGGCTCAGGCAATCCACTCACCTCAGCCTCCCAAAGGTGCGAGATTACAGGCTGAGCCACCAAGCCCGGCTAATTTTTGACTTATTGTAGAGATGAGGGCTCGCCAAGTTGCCTGGGCTGGTCTCGAACCCACGGGCTCAGGCAATCCATTCACTTCGGCCTCCCAAAGTGCCGGGATTACAGTCTGAGCCACCGAGCTCGACCAACTCTTCTTCTTGAACAAGGTTACTTACCTCTCTGTGTCCCAAGTACCTTTTGTAAGGGGGGAATACCAATAGTGTCTTAGTTCGGGCTGTTATGACAGAATATCACAGATTGGGTGGCTTCTACAACCAACATTTATTTCTCACAGATCTCGAGGTGGGACGTTTGAGACCAGGATGCCAGCACGGTCTAGTTCAGGCAAGGGCGCCCCCCCCCAGGTTGCAGACTGCTGTCTTCTTGTGTCTTCACGTAGTGGAAAAAGACCTAACTAGATCTCGGGCCTCTTCACCCCCCCCCTCGAGTCAGAGTCTCACTCTGTTGCCCAGGCTGGAGTACAATGGCATACTCAGGGCCACTGCAGCCTCAACCTGCTGGCTTCAGGCGATTCTTCCACCTCAACCTTCTAAGTCGCTGAAACTACAGGCATGCATCACCACACCCAGCTAGCTTTCTGAATTATTATAGAGACGAGGTCTCGCCAAGTTGCCCAGGCTGATCTCGAACCCCTGGACTCAAGCAATCCTCTCGCCTCAGACTCCCAAAGTGCTAGGATTACAGGTGTGAGCCATGGTCCCTGGCCTGGGCCCCACCCTCATGATCTAATCACCTTCCCAAAGTCCTTCTAACACCATCACAATGGGGGTTAGAGCTTCAGCATGTGAATTTTGGAGGAACACAAGCATTCAGTCTATAACAGATAGTGCCTACCCCATAGAGCTTTTCTGAGTATTAAATAAAATTACTTATTAAATAATTAAATAATAATTATTTATTATATAAGTCCTTAGTGTCTGGTATGTAGTATGCACTATTAGTCTTTAGTATTACGTGGGTTTCTTTTCCAATCTGGAGGGACTGTTACTGCTCACTGAGCATCTTACTGGGCATTTTACTGGGCAATCTTCTTGTCTCAGCCTCCCAGAGTGCTGGGAACACAGGCATGAGCCACTGTACCAGGCCGACATCCCTTTCTAGCATCTTTTTCTTCCCCCGCCCTAATGCCCTGCCCATTCAGACTAGATGAACCTGAGTCTCTTCCCTGGCAGGCCACCTGGACCACGAATGCCTGCACATCAGAGCACGCGCTGCTTCCTGGGCTGGCTTTTGCTCACCTGGGACCAAACTTGGTTGCAGGAGGAAGAGGCTTTTTGGCCCAAGATCCCAAGGCCTGACTGGCTGAGGAGAAAGTCGGCCCAGGTTGCTTCCTAGGTTTGGTATTAAGGCCCCAGCTAGCAACGAGCTGGCCTATCAATTTGCTTTACCTGCTTTTGTGAAGGGTTGAGAGGCCAGGAAAGATGTGAATATTTCTGGGTCCTTTGATCAAATAGCCATCTTAAGTTCATCTCTATGTTACTGTGATAGCTAGAGTGAATGGTGGCGAATATAAATATACTGGAAAGCCGGGCTCGGTGGCTCAGCCTGTAATCCCGCGCCTTTGGGAGGCTGAGGTGAGTGGATTGCCTGAGCCCATGGGTTCGAGACCCGCCTGGGCAGCGAGACCTCATCTCTACAATAAATCAAAAAATCAGCCAGGCGTGGTAGCGCATGCCTGTAATTCCAGCTACTTGGAAGAATGAGGCGGAAGGATCGCCGGAGCCCAGCAGGTTGAGGCTGCGGTGGCTGGAAGCGGCCACTGCACTCCAGTCTGGGCGACCGAGTGAGACTCCAACTCAAATAAATAAATAAATAAATAAATATACTGGAAAAGAAAGAGAGAAAGAGAGAGAGAGAAGCAAGGAAGGAAGAAAGAAAAGAGAAAAAGAAAGACAAGGGTGGGCTGTGTCCTCCGGCCTTTGGAGATAAAAGACGGTGTCTTCAACCCTTGGGAGTTCGCAGTTGAAAGGCCCACGCACTTCCCAGACATGCGTTCCTGACCCCAACATCATGGAATTCAGTAAAGGAAACAAGTCCAAGAAAGACAGACGCCAGGGTTTGGAGGACAGATCCCAAGAGGAGGAGCGCAGAGCTGGACAGAGAGCCGTGTGCTGGGCCCTGTGCTGCTGACCAAGTGCCTCGACACAGATCCAAACCTTCCATGTCTGTTGCACAAGCTCCAGCCAACCCAAGGCAGCAGGGAAGGGGCTAGATGCCGCTCCTGACACACTGCCCGTGTGTCCCACAGCAGACCAGGGCCTGGTCTCAGGCCTTCGGTCTTCAGGACGAGCATGCGACAGACAAGGCCGAGGTCTAGCTGGCCAGTGGGAATGGGGGTCAGGTCCCTGGGAGGAGGTTGCGGCTGGGGCTGCACGTTTGGAAGCACAGACTGAGCATACAGTAATGGGTGACTGGGTGGGGGTGACTGGGGGTGAGCAGCGAGGCCAGGACGGCTGGCCTCGGGAACATGGTGTTCTCAGGAAACAGCAGTTCCCGCGTCTACCCTGACTCCTCGCCTGTGACAGACTTCCTGATTCTGAACTGCACGATGGTCCTCAGTGCTGGCACCTTCCCCGTGCAGAGGGGGCGTGTGGAGGGCGGTTCTCCTTCGTGAAGGCCTATGATGTGCCAGCAGCACCCTGCGTGACACCCACCCTGAGCCCCTCGGAGGCGGTACTGCTGTTCCCATGATGGAGAGGTACACGCAGAGGTGAAGGACGGAGGCTGAGCCCACCTCGCAGCATCTCAGAGTCAAGGCCACAGCTTGGAGGGATCAGCCTGCTTTTGATGCAGCATCCTCCCCAAACTGGGATGCAGGGACCCACCTTCTCGTCCCGGCATGAGGCAGTCATTGACTACCTGGCCTTTCTTTGGCTCTTGGCTTCCTTGCCTGTCAGCAAGGATATTGGATCTCAGAGCCCCTTTCCAATTTCACAGTTCTAGAATTCCACTTTGGAACTAGTTTGGGGCCATGTGAACAGCTTGTTCGTTGTTTTTTGGTTTGCTTGTTTGTTTGTTTTTGAATTGCAGTCTCATTCTTATCGCCCAGACTGGAGTACAGTGGCACACAGCACAGTTCCACTACTTCCTTTTACTTCTCACCTCTGTCCTGTGTTTTCTGCTCCCAGAAGCTGGGCCCACAGGAGACTTCTCACTGTCAGGGAATCGCCCTGGGTGACCACATCTAGGGGAAGGGAGACATCCGGTCATTAAGCCTTGATGTCCAGTCAACCAATCTGCAGGTTCTGGTGATAAATTAGCTACTACTAATGTTGTTTTTGTTATTTAGCACTTTCTCATCAAAGGCTCACTTGGAACAACCTGGCTGTTAGATCAAATCTAAGTCTCTCCCCGTGAGTGGCCCCAGCTGGAGGAGTGTGAAGTCCTCCTAACTCCTGACCCATCTCCTCTGGCCACTTTGGCCTCCCATTGTCAATGTCAGTTGATTGCTGTAAAGGGAGGGGAACAGGAAAGGGAGAAGCTCCATCTTCCTTTCCAGACCAGGTATGCCCTGAAGGTGTTGCCTAAGGATATCTCAAAGGCAAGGACCGGACCCCTTCTCCACACTGGGACGTCCAGTCTGTCTCTTTCTCTCATGAGCGTTATTTTCGTTGGTTCTGGGGATGGACTGACAGCGGGTACCTGGGACCCCTCTGCTGCAGGAGAAAGTCAGTGAGGGACAGACGGCAGAGCCACTAGCCTGGCTAGACCTCACCTGTCTGAATTGGCAGCTTCCCTGTGCCTTGAGATGAGTTTGGGTGTGGTGACCAAACTAGGCCGGGGACTGAGGACAAGGTGGGGGAGGTCTCCGCCATGCCTCCTTTCTTGATCTGATTGATACTTAAAGGCCACCATCAGCATTTTTATCCCTGCTTGACCCCAGCCCAGGCCCTTCCTTCTTTCCTCCCCACCCTGAGTCCTGGAGCTCGGAAGAGACCAAACACAGGAGATGTGAGTACCGAGCCACGATGGCCACCAGCCCTGATCAGCTTCCAAAGTTACTGTTTCTGTATCTCTCTCTGATTCATCCTCCTTCTGTCTAGACTAATAGGTCCGAAGCTGAGCCGTCCTTCAAGGCTAACCTCAGACCTCACCTCCTCCAGGAAGGCTTCCCTAAATCCAGCAATGGTGCTGTCTCTCTTCTCAGGATACAGAATTAAGCTGGTCGTTTGAATCCGTCTTGCAGTCTTCCTTCTTGTCCTCAGATTCATCAGTCTTCCTGTTCCTACCCTTGTTGAGTAAATAGATGACCTTTCACCTCCACAGCTGGTGACCTGGACAGGGTTATCTGCTGGTGGCTGTGCCCACCAAAGCCACTGAGAGCAATGGTTCTTTTTTTTTTTTTTTTTTTTTTTGAGTTGGAGTCTGACTCTGTCTCCCAGACTGGAGTGCAGTGGCACGCTCACGGCCACTGCAGCCTTGACCTGCTGGGCTCAGGTGATCCTTCTGCCTCAGCCTTCCAAGTGGCTGAAACTATAGGTGCACACTACCACACCCAGCTTACTTTTTTTTATTTATTGTAGAGATGAGGTCTCACCGAGTTGTCCAGGCTGGTCTCGCATCCCTGGGCTCAGGCAATCCTCTCATCTCGGCCTCCCAAAGTGCTGGGATTACAGGCTTGAGCCACCTCGCCCAGCAGCAGTGGGTTTTCAAGGGACAAAGGGGATGCCCTCCAGAGTCACTCTAGATCGTGGGCATCCTGCCAGGGTGGACCTGAACTCCCAGTACTGTAGCTCTCTCCTTATATAGAAAAGATGTCAGGAGGTCAGTTTTGGGGAAATCGCCGTCTGTTCTGAATGCCCAGTGCAGAGTGCTGTGCTGAAATCTTTGGTAAATTGTTTTGTAAAATAACACCCGCACCAGACACCCCCCATTGCACAGATCTGGCAACTTCCTGTAGGCCCCCCCATTTCCTCTTAAATGAATGAACTGTTCTCTCTCCAGGGTCCTCTGCTTGGAGGTGGAGACCGGGTTGGGGAGACCCTCCATCGTGGAGGATGTAAAGGGACTATCGTGAGACGTTTGCCGCCAGGACCCAAGAACCGGCAGGCCCATGAGTCACCAGCGATGAGTCACCCCTGCATCGTGTGTTGATGATCCTTGGTGGAAGCTGCAGACTGCAAGAAGAGTTGCCGTTCTCATCTCGCTCTGGGTATGTGAACCGGTGCGTTCACGTGTGTGTGTGTGTGTATGTGTGTGCACGCATGCCTGTGGGCTTGGGGCCCTACCCCCTGAATGCACATGGGGCAGGGTGTATCTGGGAGATACTATTTCCTGACATGCTTGGGGTAAAAATGACTTTTAGCCACAGCTTGAGTCTCAAAGATAACACCGGGCCACCAGGCGTGGTGACTCGCGCCTGTCATCCCAGCACTTTGGGAGGCTGAGGCGAGAGGATTGCCTGAGCCCATGGGCTCGAGACCAGCCTGGGCAACATGGCAAGACCTTGTCTCTAAAATAAATCAAAAATTTAGCTGGGCGTGTTGGCCTGCACCTGTAGTTCTAGCTACTTGGAAGACTGAGGTGGAGCAGGTCGCCTGAGTCCAGCAGGTCGAGGCTGCACTGGCTGTGAGCGCCCCCCTGGACTCCAGCCTGGGTGACAAAGTAAGACTCCAATTCAAAAAAAAAAAAGGATGAGGGAGCCATGGGCAGACTGGGTGTCAGCCAGGGTAGTCTGGATGTCAGGCAGGAACAATTCCTTAGAGGTTGCAGGGGGAATGCAGAGCCAATGCCCTCAGCACCCACCCCATGCCCTTTCCCTGGGAAATGCCCTCTGCCCACCAGTTCACTTGGTTACAGCCATAGACCTGCCGTGTGCTCTGCTTCCATACCTGGATGCAATTTGCAAGGCCAGGAGCACTAGACTTGGAAAACTGCAACTGAGACTGTGATTCCCGCCTTGGGCCAACTGCCCTCGTGACCAAAAGCCACAGAATGTGAAAGCAGTGGGTGGCCGTTTGTCCCACCGTGGGGGTGCTGAGAGACAGGAATGAATGCCCAGCGCCCCGAGGAGCTGGGGGAAGCTGCTTCTTCTGTGTACACTGCTTGTTCATTTTCAATGTCTATCCCTCCCCATTCCTGTCCTTGTCTTTCAAGACCCACTCTGGACTATGCCCTCAGTGAGGCCTTTCTCTATTCTCCCACACAGGGCACCTTCCCCCAATGGGTCCCCTCCCTCTCTTCTCACCAGACACGTCGAAGTTGTTTTTGCTTCTCCCTAGACTGAGCTCCTTAAGAACAAGCACTGTGGCTCTTTGACCATTGCACGCTGCACAACGTTGTGCGGAACAGTGCTCGTAAATACTCTTGGAATGATGAGTCCAAACTGCCGTGTCCTGTGGCCAGTGTTCTGTTCCCTGGACAGTCAGGGGAAAGAGACAGGTTTAACCTTGGTCTTTCCTGCTTCTGTGGAAGCCTGAATTCCTCTTGGTTTATAGGATAGAGAATCGCTGGTCTCCTTCACATGTCTTTCTGACCCTATCCTGGGGAAACTGAGGCGGGTTAAGGTGTCTGATTTCTTCTCCAATGACATGGCAGCCAGGGGAGCATTCTGAGGAACCCCAATGTTTCTGAATTGGCTGTGATATGTTTGGCTACCAGTGACTAAAGTCTCTTTCAGCTGGCTCAAGGAACTTAGTTTAAGGAATCGAAGGTGAGGCTGGGTGCGGTGGCTCAGGCCTATAATTCCAGCACTTTGGGAGGCAGAGGTGAAAGGATTGCCTGAGTTCAGGGGTTGGAGACCAGCCTGGACAACTTGGTGATACCTTATCTCTACAATAAATCAAAAAATTAGCAGGTGTGGTTGCACACGCCTGTAGTTCCAGCTACTTGGAAGTCTGAGGTGGAAGGATCGCTTGAGCCCAGCATGTCGAGGCTGTGGTGGCTGTGACCATGCCACTGCACTTCAGTATAGTTGACAGAGTGGGACTCTGACAAAAAAAAAAAAAAAAGAAATGAAGATGAGTCTTAAACCAGGGCTGAGGGCCTTGGAAACCTTCCCAAACATTTATTTGTTTTGTTTTGTTTTGTTTTTTGAGTTGGAGTCTCACTCTGTCGCCCAGACTGGAGTGCAGTGGCCGCTCCCGGCCACCGCAGCCTCGACCTGCTGGGCTCCGGCGATCCTTCCGACTCAGCCTTCCAAGTAGCCGGAATTACAGGCATGCGCTACCACGCCTGGCTGATTTTTCGATTTATTGTAGAGATGAGGTCTTGCTGCCCAGGCGGGTCTCGAACCCACGGGCTCAGGCAATCCACTCACCTCAGCCTCCCAAAGGTGCGGAATTACAGGCTGAGCCACCGAACCCGGCTCTTCCCAAACATTTCTATATAAATGTGTGCACATATAAGTTTGTACAAACATGAAACCACACTGTACATCCTCTCTTTTGTTACCTGTCATTTTCATTCAGTGATACATTACAAATATTTGTCATGTTAATGCACCCAGAAGAGCTGTGTGCAGTGGCTTACAACTATAATCCCGGCAATTTGGAAGGCTGAGGCAAGAGGATTGCTTGAGCCCAGGTGTTTTTGTCTTTTTATTTTTTTGAGTCAGAGTCTCACTCTGTCACCCAGGCTGGAGTGCAGTGGCACACTCCCAGCCACTGCAGCCTCCACCTGCTGGGCCTGTGGGATCCTTCCCCCTCGGCCTTCCAAGTAGCTGAAACTACAGCCACGCGCCACCACGCTGGGCTAATTTTTTGATTTATTGTAGAGACGAGTTCTCACCAAGTTGCCCAGTCTGGTCTCGAATCCCTGGGCTCAGGCAGTTCTCTTGCCTCGGCCTCCCAAAGTGCTGGGATTATAGGCTTGAACCACTGAAATCGACCAGAGCCCAGGAGCCCACTCTACCCCCCCAGCCTGGCGACAGAGTAAGACTCCAACTCGAAAATAAAAAATAAAAATAAAAGTAAATAAATCTAGATTGTACATTACTGATACACACCAGTTTCCGGTACATTTGCATTCACTACTGGTTGTGTGTCCGTGGTAAGGTTGTGTCAGAGTTAGAGATGCATGTGCCCTGTTGTTGGACATTTGTGTTATTTGTGGTTTTTACACTGCAACGACACTAGGAATGAAACTGTTGTAATGTGCCTCTGGGCTGACCATCTGCACTGGTTAAGTTATTTATAGGAACGTTGTTGGACTAAAGGGTAAGTATTTTTTTTCTTTAAGTTTTTTGATGTATAACACTGTCAAAAAGCAGAGCTACACCAAATTTAGTATAAAGATCTTCACTGGCTTTTATTTGCTATTCTGGAATTGCACAACACCATTCTACACAACAGAATGAATGTTCTGAAGGTCTGAGCAAGGAGTTTGGTTGTATAGACAGAAATGGGCTGAGAAAACAGAAGCAGAACAAAAAGTAGCTCGGTTGTTATTTTATTTTATTGTATTTTATCTTATCTTATTTTGTCTTATTTTATTTTAGCCAGTCTTATTCTGTCGCCCAGGCTGGAGTGCAGTGTCACGCTCATGGCCACAGCAGCCTCAACCTGCTGGGCTCCGGCGATCCTTCCACCTCAGCCTTCCAAGTAGCTGGAACTACAGGCGCATGCCACCTCGCCTGGCTAATTTTTTTTTATTTATTGTAGAGACAAGGTCTCACCAAGTTGCCCAGGCTTGTCTCGAACCCCTGGGCTCAGGCAATCCTCTTGCCTTGGCCTCCCAAAGTGCTGGAATTACCAGCTTGAGCCACTGTGCCTGGCCAGTTGCATTTTATTTTTATTTTTTATTTTATTTTATTTTTATTTTTTTATTTTTTTGAGTTGGAGTCTCACTCTGTCGCCCAGACTGGAGTGCAGTGGCCGCTCCCGGCCACCGCAGCCTCGACCTGCTGGGCTCCGGAGATCCTTCCATCTCAGCCTGCCAAGTAGCTGGAACTACAGGTGCGCGCTACCACACCCGGCTAATTTTTGATTTATTGTAGAGATGAGGTCTCGCCAAGTTGCCTAGGTGGGTCTCGAACCCACGGGCTCAGGCAATTCACTCACCTCAGCCTCCCAAGGTGCAGGATTACAGGCTGAGCCACCGAGTCCGGCTTATTTTATTTTATTTTATTTCATTATTTTATTTGGAGTCTCACTCTGTTGCCCAGGCTGGAGTACTGTGGCACACTCACGGCCACTACAGCCTCAACCTGCTGGGCTCGTGTGATCCTTCCACCTCAGCCTTCCAAGTAGCTGGAACTACAGGCACGTGTCACCACAGCCAGCTAATTTTTTAATTTATTGTAGATATGAGGCCTCACCAAGTTGCCCAGGCTGGTCTCAAACCTGTGGACTCAGGCAATCCTCTCACCATGGCCTCCCAAGGTGCTGGGATCATAGGTGTGAGTCACCACACCCGGCCTGCTTGGTTGCTTTAAAGTTACTGTGCTTATAGTGTTTAGACAGAGGGGATTACTTTTTTATGCCTGCCAAACTGGCCTGTTTAGGGATTTGGCTATTATCTTTCTTTCTCTTCTGGTTTCTCAGAAGATCTGATAAATAACTTATTTTTGGCTTGGTGGCATGAAACTTCAGCACGAGTGACTCCATTTGATTTGGTCTGTTGGGCCTGATGCAGGAGCTCAGTTCAAAGCAATGGCCTCCTATAAATTTTATTTAACAATACCTACCTGCCCTCCAAGAAAAGACTGCCCCAACGAAAACCCTCTCTCTCCAGTAGCCTATGAGCGTGCACATTCTGTCAAACCTCCACCAATGTTGGGTTCTCGGATCCTGCAAATGATTTTCAAAGAGTCAATTCATCAGCTATAAGAAAGAAATAGGCTTCTGCCATGGCAGCCATTGAAAAACAGCAGCCATGGCCCTGCACTGCCCCATGGCCGTGGGCCTCGACAAGGGCCACAAGGCGACCTAGAACGTAAGCAAGCCGAGGCACAGCCGCCGCTGTGGGCGCCTGCTGAAGCGCACCAAGTTCATGTGGGACATAATCTGAGAGATGTGTGGCTTCGCCCCCAATGAGTGGCGTGCCATGGAGCAGCTCAGGGTCTCCAAGGACAAGCGGGCGCTCAAGTTCAAGAAATGGGTGGGGACACACATTCGTGCCAAGAGGAAGCGTGAGGAGTTGACCAACGTCCTGGCCGCCATGTTGAAGGCAGCAGTCAAGAAGAACTAACCTTCCCGGCCCCCCAGTAAAGGGAGGGAGGGAGGGAAGGAAGGAAGGAAGGAAGGCAGGAAGGAAGGAAGGAAGGAAGGAAGGCAGGAAGGAAGGGGCTCATGCCTGTAATCCCAGCACTTTGGGAGGTGGAGGGGAGAGGATTGCCTGAGCCAGGGGTTCAGATCAGCCTGAGCAACATTGCAAGACTTTGTCTCTACAATAAATCAAAAAATTAGCTGGGAGTAGTAGCGCACACCTGTAGTTCCAGCTACTTGGAAGGCTGAGGTGGAAGGATCACCTGAGCCCAGCAGGTCAAGGTTGCGGTAGCCATGAGCAGCATGCCACTGCACTCCACTCGGTGACAGAGTGAGACTCCTGTAACATATGCCGAGAAGGAAGAGACAAGCAGCCGGTGGTTAAAAAGTTTATTAAAGAAAAGAAAAGAAGAGGCGTTGGTCGGGGCTGACTCTATACAGAGAAACCAGCAGCCTTTGTTCTTGTGCAGGCCACTTATAAAACCCCAGTTGAGGCTTATTGGGTTGGAGAAGTAGTTTAGGGATTTGAGCTGTCGGTCACCTGGCCTTAAGATGTAGATGTCAGCCGGGCTCGATGGCTCAACCTGTAATCCTGCGCCTTGGGAGGCTGAGGTGAGTGGATTGCCTGAGCCCACGGGTTCGAGACCCGCCTGGGCAGCGAGACCTCATCTCTACAATAAATCAAAAAATCAGCTGGGCGTGATAGTGCATGCCTGTAATTCCAGCTACTCGGAAGGCTGAGGTGGAAGGATTGCCGAAGCCCAGCAGGTCGAGGCTGCGGTGGCCGGGAGCGGCCACTGCACTCCAGTCTGGGCAACAGTGAGACTCCAACTCAAAAAAAAAAAAAAAAAAAATGTAGATGTCAGCCCAGTTCCAGTGGCTCACGCCTATAATGCCAGCACTTTGGGAGGCCGAGGTGAGAGAATTGCCTGAGCCTGTGGATTCGAGACCAGCCTGGGCACCTTGGCGAGACCTCATCTCTACAATAAATCAAAAAATTAGCTGGGCATGTTGGCACATGCCTGTAGTTCCGGTTACTTGGAAGGCTGAGGCAGAAGGATCACCTGAGCCCAGCAGGTCAAGGCTGTGGTGGCCGGGCGCATGCCACTGCCCTCCAGCCTGGATGACAGAGTGAGGATCCTACTCAAAAAAAAAAAAAAAAAAAAAAGGATGTAGATGTCAGCGCTGTTACAGGCTGCTGGTCCCACGGCCTTGAAGTGCAAATGTCTGCACTAAGCCAGTCACTATCAGAGATGTTGTTACTCACTTGTCCCTGAAATGCAGCCTTAGGAAAGCAAACACTGACAGAACCAGGATGAGCCAGTACCAGTATGTTATCAGTCACATAGCTTTGGAATGCAGTTTTGGGAAAGCAGATATTGGCAATAAGGCAATCAGTAACAGGACGCTGTTAGAGCAACGTGTTAGCTTTTTGGACCGTTGCAACCCTATGCTCTGTTTGTGAGGTTCACGTGATGTGTTGTTTTAACTTCAACCTCCTCTCCTATCCCCCTACAAACCCTATCAACTCCTACTCAAAAAAGAAAGAAAGAAATATTGCCCTCAGCTGCTTCAAATATAGCTTTGCAGGAGAAAACCCAAATTTTCTGGCATGGCCGGGAGCAGTGGTTCACACTTGTAATCTCAGCACTTTGAGAGGAGAGGCGAGAGGATTGTTTGAGCCCAGGAGTCTGAGACCAGCCTAGCAACACAGCAAGGCCTTGTGTCTCAACCGTGTTGCCCATCAAAGCTAGACTGGATTTTAAAAAGTGGTACATATATACAATTGAATATTATTCAGCCATAAATAAGGACAAACATATGGACTTCGCCGCAACTTGGATGGATTTGGAGTCGATCATACTCAGTGATTTATCACAGAAACAAAGAACTGAGTTCCACATGTTCTTACTCATAAGCTGACCTTGAACCATTAAAATGCTATAAGAAAGCAATCGTCAGTAGTGGAAAACTGTCAGGGGAGGGGGGTAGGATTGGCAGTTGAGGGAAACTGCTAGGGGAGGGAGGGGCATACCTCATCAACAAGGGTACCTGCATGATCAATGTTTATATACCTGACCCTGAATTGTACCCCACATCTTTATAATTTAAAAAAAACTGAATAGCCGGGCTCGGTGGCTCAGCCTGTAATCCTGCGCCTTTGGGAGGCTGAGGTGAGTGGATTGCCTGAGCCCGCGGGTTCGAGACCCGCCTGGGCAGCGAGACCTCATCTCTACAATAAATCAAAAAAAATCAGCCGGGTGTAGTAGCGCATGCCTATAATTCCGGCTACTTGGAAGGCTGAGGCAGAAGGATCGCCGGAGCCCAGCAGGTCGAGGCTGCAGTGGCCTAGAGCGGCCACTGCACTCCAGTCTGGCCGACTGAGTGAGACTCCAGCTCAAAAAAAAAACCCAAAAAACTGAATAATGTTCTATTGTATGTATATACCATGTTTCATTCATTCATCAATAAATATTTGGGCTGCTACAAAAAAAAAAAAAAAGACCTCGTGTCTCTACAAAAAAATTTAAAAATTAGCCAGGTAGGGTGGTACACACCTGTAGTCCCAGCTACTTGGGAGGCTGAGGTGGAAAGATGGCCTAAGCCGAGGAGGTCAAGGCTGTGGTGAGCCATGATGGTGCCACTGCACTTCAGCCTGGGTGACAGAGTGAGATCCCGACTCAAACAACAGCAAACTCCCTGGGGAGGGCCTGACACATATTGAACAGCTTCTAGTAGGTGCTAGGTACGAGACACGTCTGCTCTAATTTAATCCTACAAGGTAGACGTTTCTGTTCCCATTTTACCACTGAGTAAGTGAACGTTCAGAGAAGTTAGATAATTTTTTTTTTTGAGTCAGAGTCTCACTCTATCACACAGGCAGTGGTGCTCTCATGGCCACTGCTGCCTGGACCTGCTGGGCTCAGGTGATCTTTCTACCTCAGCCTTCCAAGTAACTGGAACCACAAACGTGCACCACCATGCCCGGCTATAGATAATTTTTTTAAACTCCCACCCTCAGCCCTGCAGCCCAAATCCTGTGAGGGACAGGTGTTCACAGGCCAGTGTTGAGTGAAGAAATTGGGTAATTTGTCCAAGGTCACACAGTTAGGAAGTGGCTGAAATCTGGCTCTGACCGCAGGTCTGAGGACAAGGCCTGGGCCCTCCTTCCATGTGGTTTTTGTCTCTATATGACACAGAACAATCTGGCCCTATCCCATGTATCTTCCAACCTTGTCCCTTCCCCATGCCTTTGCCACACAAGTCTCCTTGGATGGGTGTCCATCCTGTATTGGCATGGGCACTGCTAGATGATGGAATCAGAGATAACCTTTAAAACTGCATATCAGCCAGGCTCGGTGGCTCAGCCTATAATCCCGTGCTTTGGGAGGCTGAGCTGAGTGGATTGCCTGAGCCCGCGGGTTCGAGACCCACCTGGGCGGGCGAGACCTCATCTCTACAATAAATCAAAAAATTAGCCGGGCGTGGTAGCGCGCGCCTGTAATTCCAGCTACTCGGAAGGCTGAGGCGGAAGTATCGCCGGAGCCCGGCAGGTCGAGGCTGCAGTGGCCGGGAGCAGCCACTGCACTCCAGTCTGGGCCACAGAGTGAGACTTCAACTCAAAAAAGATATAAATAAATAAATAAATAAAATAAAACTGCATATCAGTATTTCCTTTTTTATTTTTTTGGAGTTAGAGTCTCACTGTCGTCCAGGCAGGAGTACAGTGGCATGCTGCAGCCTCGACCTACCAGGTTTAGGTGATCCTTCCGCTTCAGCCTTCCAAGTAGCTGGACCTACAGTCATGCGCCACCATGCTCAGCTGATTTTTTTTTTATTTACTGTAGAGACAAGGTCTAGCCATGTTGCCCAGGCTGTTTTCCAACCTGTGAGCTTAGGTAATTCTCACCTCGGCCTCCCAAAGTGCTGGGATTATAGGACTGAGCCACCGTGACCAGCAGTATTTTCTACCACAGCAATATTTTATGTATTTAAAAATAATTATTTTTTTGATTTGGAGTCTCACTCTGTCACTCAGGTTGGAGTGCAGTGGCACACTCACGGCCACCACAGCCTCAACCTGCTGGGCTCTGGCGATCCTTTCACCTCAGCTTTCCAAGTAGCTGGAACAAGCACGTGCCACCATGCCCAGCTAATTTTTTGATTTATTGTAGAGACGAGGTCTCACCAAGTTGCCCAGGCTGGTCTTGAACCCCTGAGTTCAGGCAATCCTCTTGCCTTGGCCTCCCAAAGTGCTGGGATTACAGGCATGGGCCACTGCACCCGGCTGAATTTTTTTTTTTTTAATTAAAAAAAAAACTCATTACCAAGATTCTCTTGGAGAAAAGAAGAGTCTCCTGAAGAGTTGTCTCAGGTTAAACACACACACACACACACACACACACACACACACACACACACACACGGTGTCCACCTGGGTCTGCCGGCCACAGGCTATAGGTAGGAGTGAGCAGAGCACCTCAGATACATCCTGTGACCTTCCAGGGCCACAAAGGAAGGCCAGGACCAAGCTTGTTCCCATCTATTCTCCCACACCAGGCCATTGGTCTTTGAGGATGTCCCAGAGCTAACTGCTGGCCTCTGTCCCTCAGGGCCCTGACCTTCCCCGACTCAGGCTGACTGACTCTGACCAGGATAGACCCTCCTCCAGCCAGGCCCTGGGGAAATAGCTGGAACCAAATGACTCCAGTGGCTGCAGCTAAATAGCCAGGACTTCCAAAACAAGCAAAGGGAAGCCAAGACCGCCTGCATCAACGAGAGAGTCAGTTGAGGGCAACGAGATGGGGCAGAGCCTGGGAACATGCTGCTGGGTGGCATGGGGGCAGGGCAGTGGTAGGAGCTGGTCTAGGAGAAGTCCCTCAGCCAAAGGGTAGGCACTGGGGAATAGAATGGAGGACAGGGCATGCCCCCATTATACCTACATCCATACACATACACCAGAATGCATGGTCTTGAACCCCTGAGTTCAGGCAGTCCTCTTGCCTTGGAACTTTTCTGGAACTTCTGCGATATACTTAAGACTTAGATGAAATACAGTACATATTGGGTAGATGAATGGATGGATAGATGGGTGGGTAGGTAGGCAGATGGATAGATGAATGGATGGATTGATCGATGGGTGGGTAGGTGGATAGATGATGGATGGACAGGTGGGTTGGTGGATGAAAGGATGGATGGACAGATGGGTGGATGGATAGATGGGGTAGGTGGATGGATGGAGGGATAGATGGGTTAAGTGGATGCATAGGTAGACGAATGGACAGGTGGTTTGGTGGATGAAAGGATGGATGGATACATGGGTGGGTAGGTGGATGGATGGATGGATGGATGGATGGATGAATGGATGGATGGACAAATGGACAGGTGGGTTGATGGATGAAAGGATGGATGGATGGATGGATGGATGGATGGATGGATGGATGGATGGATGGGTAGATGGATGAATAGATGGGTGGGTAGGTAAATGGATGGATGGATGGATGGATGGATGGATGGATGGATGGATGGATGGATGGATGAACGGACGGACAGACATGTGGGTTGGTGGATGAAAGGATGGATGGATGGATGGATGGACAGACGGACAGACAGACATGTGGGTTGATGGATGGATGGATGGATGGATGGATGGATGGATTAACAGGTGGGTTGGTGGATGAAAGGATGGATGGATGGATTGGTGGATGGTTGGATAGATGGGTGGGCAGGAGGATGGATGGATAGATGGGGTAGGTGGATAGATGAATGAATGAATAAATAGATGGATGTGAGGGTGGGTGGATGGATGGTTGGATGGATAGGTGGGTAGGTGGATGGATGGATAGATGAGGGTATGGATGAATAAACAAAGCAAGGATTGCACGCATTTATGGTAATAAGCAAACAGGCCTGGGATTTTCTTTTAGGTCAATAACACCAGGGTGGATCAAGAGTCATAAATTCATACTTATCGAGTCTTTCCTTAGTCCCATTTTTGTGAACTTGTTCCAAGGAAATAATTCAGAGGAGGAAAATTGTTTTGGTCCCCAAAGCTTTCAGTGCCCCATTGCTCGTAATGTAGCAAAGTCAGAGTGGCCTAAATGAACCACAACCTGAGCTGCTGAGTAAATTAGGGTAAAATGTTCAATTTTGCAGCCATTCAGATGATGACGAGAGTGACATGTAGAAAATGGTAAGCACAAGCCGGGCTCGGTGGCTCAGCCTGTAATCCCGCACCTTTGGGAGGCTGAGGTGAGTGGATTGCCTGAACCCGCGGTTCGAGACCTCATCTCTACAATAAATCAAAAAATTAGCTGGGCGTGGTAGCGCGCGCCTGTAGTTCCAGCTACTTGGAAGGCTGAGGCAGAAGGATCGCTGGAGCCCAGCAGGTCAAGGCTGCGGTGGCCGGGAGCGGCCACTGCACTCCAGTCTGGGCGACAGAGTGAGACTCCAACTCAAAAAAAAAGAAAAAGGTAAGCACAATTTATTTATTTATTTATTTAGAAATAGGGGTCTCATTATGTTGGCCAGGCTGATCATGAAACCCGGATCTCAAACAATCCTCCCACTTCGGCTGCCCAAATCGCTGGAATTACAGACACAAGCCACTGCACCCAGCTATTAATGACACTTCTGAAATAAAATTATGTTATAAAAGAGTTTAAAAGGGGTAAACGTGAAGAGCTATGTTAAAAACTGAGAGGTATAGGGCAAAGTGGCTCACTTTTGTAATTCTAGCACTTTGGGAGGTAAAGGCAAGAGAATTGCCTGAGCCCAGGGCTTTGAGACCAGCCCAGGCAACTTTATGAGACCTCGTCTCTACAATAAATTAAAAAATTAGCCGGGCCCGATGTCACATGCCTGTGGTTCCAGGTACTCGGAAGGCTGAGATGGAAGAATCACCTGAGATCAGCAGGTCGAGGCTGTGGTGGCCAGGAGCATGCCACTGCACTTCAGCCTGTGTGACAGAGTGAGGCTCTGACACTAAAAAAAAATAAAGAAGATCTGCCCACTTGCATCTCAGATGGGGTATTTTATTTTATTTATTTTTTGAGTCAGAACCTCACTCTGTCACCCAGGCTGGCATACAGTGACACGATCTCGATGATCATGGCTCACAGCAGCCTCGACCCCCTGGGCTCAGGCAGTCCTTCTGCCTCAGCCTCTCTGGAGTAGCTGAGACTACAGGCACGCACCACCATGCCCGGCTAATTTATTTATTTTTTGTAGAGATGAAGTTTCACTATGTTGCCCAGGCTGGAGACCGGTCATCTTAATGTCTTATCCACTCTTTCTGTAACCCTGTGAAATGGAGACAGGGCTTCCAAACGGCCAGGCCTTCCAAAATAAGCAAAGGGAAGCCAAGGAAGCCAGGACTGCCAGCATCAATGAGGGAGTCAGCTGAGGACTGGGGGCAGAGCCTGGGAACACACGGCTGGGTGGTGTGGGGGCGGGCCAGTGGCAGGGGCTGGTCTAGGAAAAGCCCCTCAGTCAAAGAGTAGACACTGGGAAGTAGAATGGAGGGCAGGGCATGCCCCCGCAATACCCACATCCACACACATACACAAGATGCACGCTATTTCTAGAACTTTTGCACCTCCGTCTCTCGGTTGGAAGGACGGGGTTAGCTCTCATATGTGAGGGTGCTTTGAAACTGTAAAGTTCCAGTCACATGCTGTGCAAAATTACATATGCCTCTGGGTTGAGATTAGAAAGAAAGTCAAATAAAGTGACTGGGCAGGGAGCAGCGGGTGGGAGGGGCGGCACGGGGGCAAGATAGAGCTGGCATTCAGGGAAATGCAAATTACAACAAAAATAATACAATATTTCACCCATATCCGATTGGCCAAACAACACACAACTGACAAACAAAAAGCACACACACATTGGCCGGGCGTGGTGGCTCACACCTATAAATCCCAGCACTTTGGGAGGCCGAGGTGAGAGGATTGCCTGAGCCCACAGGTTGTAGACCAGCCTGGGCAACTTGGTGAGACCTCATCTCTACAATAAATTTTTTAAAGTAGCCGGGCATGGTGGTGCGTGCCTGTAGTTCCAGCTACTTGGAAGGCTGATGCGGAAGGATCACCGGAGCCTGGCAGGTCGAGGCTGCGGTGGTTGGTGAGCGTGCCACTGCACTTCAGCCTGGTGACAGAGTGAGACTCCAACTCCAAAAAAAAACAAAAAAAACCCACACACACAATGTCCGCTGTGCCTGATTAAACTACACCTGAATTCTGGTTTGGCTACCTGGCCCTTGCTGTCCACCTGGACCAGGCAGAGCTGGGTTGTGGGCATGGACCCGGGACTGTGGGCTGGAGCATCAGGAGAGGGAGGGCTCTACCATCTCTCTGGAAAAGGACCAATGAATTCAGATTCACTAAGTGCCAAGTACCTTCTTTGTGGGGCAAATTTATGGGAGCTAGCATGACAACAAACACTCACATAGGTTTGCTGTGGGCCAGGAAGTTTGCAAGTGCTTTTTGGGGGTTGGGTTTGGAGTCTCACTCTGTCTCCCTGGCTGCAAGGCAGTGGCACACTCATGGCCACCACAGCCTCGATCTGCTGGGCTCAGGTGATCCTTCCGCCTTAGCCTTCCAAGTAGCTGGAACTACAGGCATGTGCCACTGTGACCGGTTAATTTTTTGATGTATTGTAGAGATGAGGTTTGGCCAAGTTGCCCAGGCTGGTCTCGAACCCGTTGGCTCAGACCATCCTCTCACCTTGGCTTCCCAAAGTGCTTTGGGAGCCACCACACCTGACCACAAGTGCTTTTTATGTATTAGCTCAGTTTAATCCTCATAACAGCCCATTGAGATAGATAGTGTTGTTCATCCTTTACAGATGGGAACACAGAGACACCGAGTTAGCTAACTCTGCCCAAGACCACTCAGCTGGTAACTGGCCGAGTCAAGCTTGGGAACCCTTACCACCCGTGCCCATCCAACCTCTCACCCTGGCCTGCCTGTCTCTCCCTGACCCACCTGCTTCAGTGTCCTGAGATCACCAGGGGTAGCCCTAGGATCACAACACAGGTGTCTCTGGTTCCACTCCAGGGCTCTTCCCAGAGGACAATCCCATTCGTTTGTCAGCCGTGGCCATTTTTTTCCGGATTAGTAGGTGTTCTTGCTGCACTGGAGCAGTGAACCCGGCCTAGACCAACCCTGGGCGCTCATACCCCATTTTTCTTTCTGGGGCATCCATCTCCAGCCCTGGGGCTCTGAGCTCTGTACCCTTACCCTGGGGAGGGAGGTTCCCATCACTTCTCCCTCTTCATGGTGCCGCTCCCAGTAGCATCCTCCAGGGGGCACCTTGCTTGGGAGTACAGATTGCCTGGGGACCAGGACCCTTAACCGGGGCCCTGAGCCTGGAAAACCAATGGAAGTGAGGAACTAGCTCTGTGACTTCGATAATAGCTTACCTTCTCCGATCCACATTTCCTTACCTGTCGGTGAGAAGAACAAGAACTATTGTATTCCGAGGTCCACCTGCCATGCAGGGCTGCAGGTGACGGGGAAGGCAGCCTGGAGTGATAAGGGCCAATCAGCAGTCATGTCAGGCACTCAAGTCTCAGGTGGGATGAGGGGGGCAGCCCCTGGTGTGCTGATGGGGTGGACCAGGTGCCCTGACAGGTAGAGAAAATGGGCCTGAAATCCCGCAATAGAACTCACCGCTGGCCCTAACTCACAGCTGTTTCGAATTCAGCTCCCAAGGATTTACTCTGCTCTTGCTGCAAATGAAGTGGTGTTTGTAGGCTGGGTGCGGTGGCTCACGCCTGTAATCCCAGCACTTTGGGAGGCCAAGGCAGGAGGATTGCTTGAGTCCAGGAGCTTGAAACCAGGCTGGACAACATAGTGAGACCTCTCATCTACAAAAATAAAAAAAATCAGCCAAATGTGGTGGTGTGGCCTGTAGTCCTGGCTACTCGGGATGCTGAGGCAGGAGGTCGATACTGCGGTGAGCTGTGACTGTGTCACTACAGTCCAGCCTGGTGACAGAGTGAGAACTTGATTCAAAAATATATACGCAGGGGCTGTCAAAAAACGTATACACATTTTAAGTATGATGTCCACTCAAAAGAATGCTAGCATCACCGTGCGACAGACAGGACAGTCAAAGAAAATGGTGGAAGCATGGTTGAGCGAACGTCATGCTACACATTGGTACCGTAATTTAATTCAACTTCCAAAAGTGATACATGTATAACATCTCTTAAAATGTGAATACTTGGCTGGGCGTGGTGTCTCACACCTGCAATCCCAGCACTTTGGGAGGCCGAGGTGAGAGGATTGCGTGAGCCCGCAGGTTCAAGACCAACCTGGGCAACTTGGTGATACCTCATCTCTAAACTAAATCAAAAAATTATCCGGGCATGGTGGCACGTGCCAGTGGGTCAGTTACTTGGAAGTCTGAGGTGGAAGGATTGCTTGAGCCCAGCAGGTGGAGGCTGCAGGGGACAGAGTGAGTCTTCAACTAAAAAAAAAAAAAAAAGTGAATACTTTTTTTGGCACCCCCCTATATATAACAAATTTGTGTTTGGGCCCCTGTAGGGAAAGAGAGTAACAGGAAGCAGCAGTCGGGGGCTGAAATGAACCATTGCCCACTGGACACCAGACTTTTCCCATGCGTCACCTCATGTCACCCTCACTATAACCCCAAGAAGTCAACGTCGTCACCCCTTCACATTCAAAGATGCAGAGGCCCATTCCAGACAGAGGGGATGGGCCTGAGAGGAGCTCCTTGCCAGAGCCTCCAGGGTCCCGGATGAGTCACCCGGCCTGGCTGTCCATTCCATATCCTCTCTGTTACTCACTGACCGAGAAAATGACTTAAATCCCGCGGGCTATGCCACTAAGCACATGAGGAAACGGATAATGATTGTGACACTGACGCTAAAAGCCTCAATTACCCTTCGTGACAGCAGCGTGGGACATTTTTAGAGAGAGAGAGATTTTTGTCTTGTAAATCGCACTTGTGAGAAATCAGCACATGCTGGGGGGTGACCATGGTTACATCGTCCACAACCAGAGGCAGCCTCCCCTTCCCCCTCTGCCACCCCGCATCCCGAGAGGGGGTCACCCAGATCACACCTGCCCATTAAGCCCCAGGGAAGCATTGAGAGGAGTGCTCAGGGTTGGCCAAGGTGGCATCAGGCCAGGGCTGGCAACATGAAGGAGTGAGTTCAGATAGAGCCCAACTTTCAATCCCGGTGCTCCTTGGTAGCAGCTCTGGGGGAGGGAAGGGTGGTAGAGGGGCTTTCCAGGGTCCTGTTGCCCAGGTCCCACCCCAAAGATTCTGATGTAATTGGTCTGGAATGGAGCCTGAGCCCCGAAGCTGTAAAAGGTGGCCAGTCGACACGAAAGCTCAATAGACCTTACCCTGCCTGTCCAATTGATCAAACAACAGTTTTTTGTTTTGGTTTTTGCTTTTTGCTTTTTTTAGTTGGAGTCTCACTCTGTCACCCAGACTGGAGGGCAGTGGCCGCTCCCGGCCACCGCAGCCTCGACCTGCTGGGCTCCGGCCATCCTTCCGCCTCAGCCTTCCA
Source organism: Cephalopachus bancanus (assembly GCA_027257055.1). Lineage (NCBI taxonomy): Eukaryota > Metazoa > Chordata > Mammalia > Primates > Tarsiidae > Cephalopachus > Cephalopachus bancanus. Next base: position 20,234 of record JAPVLO010000264.1, on the reverse strand, counting down.
AGTAGCTGGAACTACAGGCGCGCGCTACCACGCCCGGCTGATTTTTTTGATTTATTGTCGAGATGAGGTCTCGCTGCCCAGGCGGGTCTCGAACCCCCAGGCAGGTCTCGAACCCGCGGGCTCAGGCAATCCACTCACCTTAGCCTCCCAAAGGTGCAGGATTACGGCTGAGCCATTGAGCCCGGCTGTTTTTGTTTTTTTGAGTCGGAGTCTCACTCTGTTGTCCAGGCTTAAGTGCATTGGCACGCTTATGGCCACCCTAGCATAAACCTACTGAGCTCCCGCCATCCTTCTGCCTCAGTCTTCCAAGTTAGCTGGAACTACAGGCGCGTGCCACCATGCCCGGTTAATTTTTTTTTGATTGATTGTGGAGACAAGGTCTCGCCAAGTTGCCCAGGCTGGTCTCAAACCCCTGAGCTCAGGTAATCCTCTAGCCTCGGCCTCCCAAAGTGCTGGGATTACAGGTTTGAGCCACTGCCCCTGGCCAAACAGCAGCTTTTAGCAAGTGCAGACGGGGGAGCGGACCAGGTAGGATGCAGTGTCTGTCCCGGAGAAGCCTTTAATGGGGCCTGTTTACACAAAGCCAGATCGCTGGCCTCTACCCCCTACCATAAGCAACAGAGCCCTGGGAGGATGCCAGGGTGCAACTTCTGGCATCTTGGGGAGCAGCAGCTGTACCTGGTCCAAGTCCAGGGCCCCGGGGGCTCTCAGAAGCCACTGCAGGGGTCTCACTTGTTTGTTGCTTGCAACTCTCAGCTTTGGAAGTTGAGACGGTACCTGTTTTGTTTTTTGATTTTTGGTTTTTTTTAAGTTATATTTATTTGTTTGTTTGTTTGAGTTGGAGTCTCACTCTGTCGCCCAGACTGGAGTGCAGTGGCCGCTTCCGGCCACCGCAGCCTCGACCTACTGGGCTCCGGCGGTCCTTCCGCCTCCGCCTTCCAAGTAGCTGGAACTACAGGCATGCGCTACCACGCCCGGCTGATTTTTTGATTTATTGCAGAGATGAGGTCTTGCTGCCCAGGCGGGTCTCGAACCCGCGGGCTCAGGCAATCCACTCACCTCAGCCTCCCAAAGGCGCGGGATTACAGGCTGAGCCCCCGAGCCCGGCTGAGACAATACCTGTGGGCCCAGCCACCCGGCTTTGGATTTGCTCTTTTCTCAGTCACTTGTTTCCTTGATGAACCCCATTCACTAGTTCTTTTCTTTTCTTTTCCTTTGAATTGGGGTCTCACTCTGTAACCCAGGCTGGAGTGTAACCCAGGCACAATCATGGCTCACCACAGCCTCAACCTCCTGGGCAATCTTTCTGCCTCAGTTCCCTGATAGATGGGACTGCAGGCACGCACCATGTCCAGTTAATTTTTTGATTTATGGTAGAGATCAGGTCTTGCTATGTTGCCCAGGCTGGTGTCAAACCCCTGGGCTCAAGCACTCCTCTGGCCTAGGCTCCCCAGAGTCCTGGGATTACAGGCGTGAGCCACCGTGCCCAGCCACTACTTCTATTTTTCCTCTCTAGAAGTTGGAACTGTGTCTTGTGGGTCACAGGTGTGCCCACTGTTCAGCACTGACTCGCTTGGGAAGATTCTGTGTGTTCCTTAGAGACTTCTCATGTGGGAGATGCCAGCCTGTAGTTCACTGAACTTACGTCTCCTCCTGGAAACTCACACAATAGGATAAACCCCTCTTAATATTCAGTTACTTACACGGTATTCAAAACTCTGTAGGTTTTTATTTCTGATGTTATTGTTCGTTTTTTCGGGGGTTTTTTTGGAGGGTGGGTTGAGTTGGAGTCTCAATCTGTCGCCAGAATGGAGTGCAGTGGCACACTCAAAGCCACTGCAGCCTCAACCTGCTGGGTTCAGGGGATCCTTCTGCCTCAGCCTTCCAAATAGCTGGAACTGCAGGCATGTGCCACCACGCCCAGCTAAATTTTCTGATTTATTGTAGAGATGAGATCTCACCAAGTTGCCCTGGTCTCAAACTCGACTCAGGCAATCCTCTTGCCTCCACCTCCCAAAGTGCTGGGATTACAGGCGTGAGCCACCACGCCCAGCCCAGTGCCTTCTTTTTTTTTTTTTTTTTTTTTGAGCTAGAGCCTCACTCTGTCGCCCAGACTGACCCGCTGGGTTCAGGGGGTCCTTCTGCCTCAGCCTTCCAAGTAGCTGGAACTACAGGTTCGCGCTACCACGCCTGGCTAATTTTTGATTTGTTGTAGAGATGAGGTCTAGTCAAGTTGCCCAGGCGGGTCTTGAACCCGCAGCCTCAGGCAATCCACTCACCTCAGCCTCCCAAAGCTAAGGATTACAGGCTGAGCCACTAAGCCCAGCTCCAGCGCCTTCTTAATGGGAAGGCCGGTTCCGGCTCAAACCCCCTTTTCTCAACTGCAGCCAAACTGCCGCTGAATTTCAACTGTATTTAAACTTTAGAAAGATCCGGGGCGTGTTCTGGGTTAGGGAGAGGCTTTTTTCCTTCATTTTAATCAGTTCATAAGTCAAAAAGCAGCTTGGGCAATAAAGCTTGGACTTTGAGAAACCAAAGACCCAAATTACCATTTGCATTCACACCCAGGGTAGACGGTCTCGGCTCCCGAGAATTTCATGTTTGTCTTGGAGAAAACCAAGAGCCCAAGTACAGCCAAGGGAATGAGAAAGAAACGCTGCTTCCCCCTACAAAGGCGGGGGTGACGATCACAGGACCATCATGCAGGCGGGGAACACAGTCAAGGAAAACAGCTGTGTAGCTGTGCTGGTCCAAACGATTTCAGACCATCTCACCCGGCCCTCGGTGTGTTTGTGTAAGAAGATGCACAAACCCATCTGCTGAAGGCAGCCTCCAAGACTTGGCTCGGTCACCATTCACAGGGAATTCCCTCCCTCGTGGGAATTTCAGTTTTCCAACTAAACTTAAGACTTTGTAGTTAGGAACGTTGTCGGATCTGGGGAATGTGTTTGTCTTGAAACCACCCACCCACCCGGGGCTCTGCACACTGGCTCTGCAGTCATGGGTTGGGTTGGGGGGACAGAAAGAACAGCTAGCCCTTCGTATCTGTGGGCTTCCCATCCACAGTATTTTGGATCAAGAATACTCAGAAAAACAATGAATCGCTGTGTCTGTACTGAACATGCACAGACTTTTATCCTTGTCATCAGTCTCTAAGAAATATGGTATAGCAACTATTTACATAGCATTTACATTGTATTAGGTATTGTAAGTAATCTACAGATGAGGTAAAGTATACGGAGGATATGCATAGGTTATATACAAATACTACATTTTTATTTTTATTTTTTATTTTTTTATTTTTATTTTTGAATTGGAGTCTCACTCTGTCACCCAGACTGGAGTGCAATGGCCGCTCCCGGCCACCACAGCCTAGACCTGCTGGGCTCCGGCAATCCTTCCGCCTCAGCCTTCCAAGTAGCTGGAACTACAGGCGCGCGCTACCACGCCCGGCTAATTTTTTGATTTATTGTAGAGATGAGGTCTCACCAAGTTGCCCAGGCGGGTCTCGAACCCGCGGGCTCAGGCAATCCACTCACCTCAGCCTCCCAAGGCGCAGGATTACAGGCTGAGCCACCAAGCCCGGCTAACATTTTTATTTTTATTTTAAAGATGTGAGGTACAATCGGGATAAGTGGTCATCGTGCAGGTAAAGTCTGGGCCTCCCTTTGGTCCCCACTTCACCTGGTTTGAGATCAGGTACCTTTATTGATGTTATGGGCCCCCCGACCCCCCCCCCCGGCAGTTTCCTGCTACTGCCAATCCCTTTCTTATAGTATTATGGTAAATGTTCAGGGTCTGCTTATGAGTGAGAACATGTGGTATTCAGTTCTTTGTTTCTGTGATAGATCACTGAGCGTGATGGACTCTAAATCCATCCAAGCAGCTGCGAAGTCTACAATTTTGCCCTTCTTTATGGCTTCATAATATTGCATCGTGTATATGTACATTTTTTTGTATCCAGTCCACTTTCGATGGGCAACATGGTTGGTTTTTTGTTTTTGCTATTGTGAATAATGCTGCAATAAACATGCATGTGCAGGTGTCTTTTTCATAGAGCGATTTGAGTTCCTCTGGGTATATTCCCAAAGGGGAGTTTGCTGGGTCCCATGGATGGTTGATTTTAAGGGTTAGACACTACATTTTTTTTAATTCAAAAAAGTTTTATTTAGAAGGGGGTGTCCCTCTGTCACCCAAGTTGGAGTGCGGTGGCACGATCAGGATTCACTACAGTCTCGAATTCCTGGGCTTAAGCAATCTTCAAGCCTCAGCCTCCTGAGGAGCTGGGACTACAGGTATGCACCACAATACCTGGCTAATTTTTTTTTTTTTTTTTGTAGGACAAGGTCTCGCTATGCTGCCCAGGCTGGTCTCAAATTCCTGGGCTCAAGCAATGCTCCCGCCTCAGCCTCCCAAAGTGCTGAGGTTACAGACACAAACCATGCGCCCAGTCTTAATTTCCACAGCCTCTCCTCTGCCTATCCCCACACTCACTGTAACCCCAGGAGTGGCCTTGTTCCCTGGGCAGTCACCTAATGAAAAGGAGAAAATCTCGTTTCTCCACGGCTCAGCTATGACCTGTATTGTAAGAGAAAATTGCACGGAAACTGACAAAGCATGGATTCCTTCTCCATGGTCTGGGCACAGACTGCTTGAACCAGCTCACCCTTTACTGGGTCTGCAGCACCCCGTCACCTCTCCCTTTTCTGGTCATCACTTCCGTTGTTTGGGAAAAGGTTAATAGTCTGGGCATTTTTATTTGTTTTTTAGTGCTTTTGTTGTCTTAGTTTATACATGGGGGGGAGGGTCCCTAGCGGTCATTTGATACTGGAACATGTGAAAAGGAGTCACTCCTGGAAAAGTGACACAACCCCTGGGTGGGATACTAAGGGCCAGAAAGCGACATTCTGTGGGATACTGCTCCCATCTAGTGGTGGATCTGCAAATGACAACTACCGTATTGGGAAACCTAACGAAAGGGTTTCAATAGTCATCAGGATTGGTAATAAAAATCTCAGAATCTTAAAATGTTGGCATTCAAAGAGTCACAGCTGTACTGTCAACGAATACGGAATGAGCCCTCCTTGTGGGCACAGCCCTTGCCAGGGAGGGTCAGGGAACAAGAGAAGACAGATGCCGGTCCACTCTGCATGAGAACCCATCAACCCGTGGTAGGTGAATGGGTGGAAGGAGTGATGAATTTGAGTCCGCAGCTGCTTGGCTTGCATCGTTCTGGACATATTAATTTGGTGGTCATAATGAGTGTATGGTATGTTGCTGACCACGTTCCAAGGTAAGGGTTCTTTTTTTTTTTTTTGAGTAGGAGTCTTACTCTGTCACCCAGGCTAGAGTGCAGTGGCAAGCTCACAGTCACCACAGCCTTGACCTGCTGGGCTCAGGCGATCCTTCTGCCTCAGCCTTCCAAGCAGCTGGAACCACAGGTGCACGCCGCCATGCCCAGTTAATTTTTTGATCTTTTCTAGAGAGGTCTCACCAAGTTGCCCAGGCTGGTCTCGAACCCCTGGACTCAGGCAATCCTCTCACCTCCACCTCCCAAAGTGCTGGGATTACAGGTCTGAGCCACCATGCCCAGCTGGGTGCATGGTCTACCAAACCTTTCTAACCACTGTTCAAGGACTCATAAACTGGGGTGGGGGAAAAAAATCTTTATTTTGATGAACCGCAAGCAGAAATTTAGCATTTTTATCAATTACAAATTAGGCAAAAAGCCATGATAGAACCTGAAATGCATCACTGGTAGAAATCATACATATTTTTATATCACATTACTGTTGTTGTCTATATCTCAAACCGTTTAGTCACCACTACTTTGAAATGACTGATTGTTAGACTTGGCTGCTAGATCTTACTATGCTAATTAAGGAGCACATATATCACGCCTGTAATCCCAGCTCTTTGGAAGGCAGAGGCGAGAGAATTGCCTGAGCTCGGGGGTTCGAGACCAGCCTGGGCAATTTTGTGAGACCTCATCTCTACAATAAATCAAAAATATTAGCCGGATGTGGTGGCACTTGACTGGTTCCAGCTACTTGGAAGGCAGAGGTGAAAGGATCGCCTGAGCCCAGCAGGCTGATGCTGGTTGGCTGTGAGCTTGCCATTGCACTACAGCCTAGGCAACAGAGTTAGCCTCAGCCTTCCAAGTAGCTGGAACTACAGGCACACACCACCATGCCTGGCTAATTTTTTAAAAATTTATTTATTGTAGAGATGAGGTCTCACCAAGTTGCCCAGGCTGGTCTCAAACCCGTGGGCTCAGGGCAATCCTCTCATCTCCACCTCCCAAAGTGCTGAGATTATAGGCGTGGCCCAATGCCTGTATTTCAATACAATTGATTTCCTTGAAATTCTTTATTTTATTTTATGAATTTGGAAACCTTATTCTGTAAAGGAATTAAAGGCACACAAAAGGCCAAGGATCCTTGCTCTGGAGGCTCAGAAAAGGAACAGCAACCATGGGCAGGACTAGTCAGAAAGGGCTTCCCAGAAAAGGAAAGAAAGAGGTCTTTCTTTATTAAAAGGGGGACCCCGGCCAGGCACAGTGGTTCACTCTTGTAATCCCAGCACACTGGGAAGCCATGGTGGAAGGATTGCTTGAGCCCTGGAGTTCAAGAACAGCCTGAGCAACATAGCAAGACCTCTCCGCTACCAAAATTAAAAAATTAACCAGGCAACCCCACTGTGGGAGTTTTTCTGTCCTCTCAATAAATCCTGCTTTCTCAAAAAAGAAAAAAAAACAATCAGCCAGATGTGGTGGTGCATACCCTGCGGTCCCAGCTATTTGGGAGGTTGATGCAGAAGGATCATCTGAGCCCAGCAGGTCGAGACTGGGGTGGCTGTGAGTATACCACTGCACTCCAGTCTGGGTGACAGGAGTGAAACTCCAACTCAAAAAAAAAAAAAGAATGGGTAATTTCAAACCCTTCCAAAAAGTCCAGGGACACGTGGCTTAGCACCTGCCACATCCTTGTCCCTGCACATAGGGTCACTCTGCCCCTATGTGCAGAACCCATATAATTTAGCTGCAGACACAGCTGTGTAGTGGGAGTCTTCCACAGAGAGACAGGACACCGAGGCTTATTTATTTGTGCTGGCACCAGCTCAGTGGATTCACATCCAAAGGTTGAGCCCCAAATGCAGCGGGGCACTGCCTTATATACTTTTGTTAACTTCCCTTTATATGACAACCCCTTTGACTTCCTTATAAGGTAAGATATTGGCACCAATTTGATTGAATTTTCCATAGCTTGGTGCTACCATTAGTCTTTCGTGTTGCACATTGATTGGTTTTACATAATCATCTCATTTACAAGTGCTATTTGCTGATTAGTTTATAGGATTACTATTCTGATTGGTTTCCGCCAAAACTTTTTTTTTTTTTTTTTTTTGAGTTGGAGTCTCACTCTGTCGCCCAGACTGGAGAGCAGTGGCTGCTCCCGGCCACCGCAGCCTCGACCTGCTGGGCTCCGGCGATCCTTCTGCCTCAGCCTTCCGAGTAGCCGGAATTACAGGTGCGCGCTACCATGCCCGGCTACTTTTTTTTTTTTATTTTTTTTATTGTAGAGATGAGGTCTCGCTGCCCCGGCAGGTCTCGAACCCGCGGGCTCAGGCAATCCACTCACCTCAGCCTCCCACGGGGGATTACAGGCTGAGCCACCGAGCCCGGCCCGCCAAAAGTTTAAACATGTAGCCTGCCAAAGTAAAAAGCCCAGGAAAGAGAAAGCACAAAGAAGCAGGAAGTAACTTATTTTCCCTTTTTTTTTGTTTTTTCTGCATTTTCCAAAGGACCTCTGCCTCATTCCCCCTTTGATGCTTAGACCCTTTTAGGGTCAAAGAGCATCATCTTGGTTTAGGACCTGGTGTTGCCATAGCATCATTACATGTGCTGCCATTTTTCTTTCGACCATGGCCTCAATGAGGATGAAGACAGATCTTATGATTAAAGGGGCTAAGCAGAGTAGACATATTCCTGCAATTGCTAATACAGTCCCGATGAGAGTTTTGAATCCCGTAAAGGCTGAGAATCATCCCCTAAACAAGTTTCTGGGGTTCCAGCCTTTCCTGGTTTAAGCTGGTACACATGCTATTAGTAACCTTTCACCACAGGTCCAGCTGTCTGGAGCAACCATCGCCAGACCCACAGCAAAAGCCAAGGCAAGAATTACAACAATGGGCACTAGTAAAGGATGATACCGCATTACAATATACCACAGTCCATTTGTTGTTAGGTTGTTGACTTCTCAGGCTTCTACCATGCATAGATTAGTTAGCTTCCAGATTGACTAAAACAGGGCTGTTGTCCTGTAGGGTCCTGAGGTCGCAGCTTGCTTTCTTTGAATAGTCAGCTTTCCTGGCGCGGACGGATCAGAAGTGCATTCCCAGTCTCGCAAGGCCAGTTTCACTCCGCTGTGCTGAATCCAGGTGCCCACCTCTGCTACATTTATTGCAGTGGGGGTGGACAAAATGACAGTGAACGTGTGGCAGGATGCAGCAAATTCTCAAATATATTTCTTGTATGATTGAGTGAATAAACACAGAAACACACGTAGCTGATTCGGGATCAGCAGTTGGCCTCACCTGGGCTGCCACTAGCCCAGCGGCACGAAGGAGGGAATAATAGCAGTTAAAGGTATTTCCTTATGAAAGGCAAGTTGCAACTTTAAAGACCGCCAGGCTCCGCGCAGGTTTTGTTTGGGAAAGGCCAAATTGCCCAAAGACTAACCATTTAATGGATATGCAAAAGAGTGGCTAATTCACAGATTTATCCAAAAACCCCCCTTCTGAAGTTGACAGTTTACAAACCTGCAGTTCCTGGAAACCATTTGTTCTTTGAAAAATCTGATTTTGCTGAGTACAACCTTGTAAGATTCCAAAGGAAATATGTAATCACTCAACACAACCCCCCCTCTTACCTAAACAAGGGTATAAGACCCCGGTCTCCTGTTCTGGGGCGCTCGAGTTGGACGCATTAAATTCTCAGGCCCGCTGTGCTAGCCAGCATAATAAAGTGCCACTTCCTATAATAGTCTTGGTGTCACGATCTATTTTTCCTGCTACAAACAGACCTCTCCAAAGAGGCTTTAAGGGCTGGATGTTCCATTCCTTTACCCATGCAGCGTCTCCTGGTTTAAAGGGATGAGCATCTGTGGTTAAGTTTATAGGCAACCACTCTCTAACTCAATGATGTATAGCAGTGAGATCCGAACCAAGAGCATGCATTGGCTGTTTTAGAACAAGATTACCCACTTCTTTTAAATCCCCCTTTATACCCTTAACAATAAAGAATTTCAAAAGGGGAGAACCCTGTCTGCTTAGTGGGACTAGACCTAAATCTTTTTTTTTTTTTTAGCTGGAGTCTCACTCTGTCGCCCAGACTGGAGTGCAGTGGCCGCTTCCGGCCACCGCAGCCTCAACCTGCTGGGCTCCGGCGATCCTTCCGCCTCAGCCTTCCAAGTAGCCGGAATTACAGGCGTGCGCTACCACGCCCGGCTGATTTTTGATTTATTGTAGAGATGAGGTCTCGCTGCCCAGGTGGGTCTCGAACCCACGGGCTCAGGCAATCCACTCACCTCAGCCTCCCAAAGGCGGGATTACAGGCTGAGCCACCGAGCCCAGTTTAGACCTAATTCTTAGCAAAGCTGTTTGGCAACAGTTGATCGCAACGTAGATGGGTTTCTTGGCATAGTTTACTTAGCTGCAACTTTAGAGTCTGGTTCATTCGTTCCACTTTTCTGGAACTTTGGGGTGCTAGGCAGTGTGTAACTTCCATGTAACTTTCGTGTAATTCCTAAACCCATGCCATTAACTATATTACCTCGGCTACAAAGGCTGGCCCGTTGTCTGACCCTATAGTGATCAGGATTCCAAATCAGGGAATGATTTCCTTTAGAAGCAGCTGTGCTGCTTCATGTGCCTTTTCGGTGCAGGTAGGAAAGGCCTCAACCCAACCTGAGAAAGTACATACAAAAACTAACAGATATTTGCAGCCTTGGACCTGAGGAAGCTCAGTAAAGTCCCATGTTTTCAGATGGGTCCCTTCCAACATTCTGCAGATTTTAGACCCCTGCCATGGGTTGTTTTGGTCACACACTTCCTGTTGCTCACATACTGCCTGGTCTATGCTGGAGAGTCAGGGAACATAAAAGTACCAGCCTAACATGGTCTCAAGAGCTGTCTGACCCATGTGGGTTTCCTGATGAAACTGCTTGACGGAGGTTGGGGCCAAAGCCTCAGGAACAGTGACTCACCCGTCCTTAAATTTCCACCATCCACCTGGAAGATAGTCCCCGTCTTCTGTTTTGAACCACGTCTGCTTGTGCTGTGAATAATTAGGGTCCCATTCTGCCAACAGACTTGGGAATAATGCTGCAGCAAAAGCTGCCAGCTCTCCTGTTTCCTGGGAGGCTGTAAGCTTTGCCTCCTGGTCTGCCTTTCGGTTTCCTTGAGTGACCCTTGAGTCACTCTGGTGTTCCCTGCAGTGCATAACTGCTACCTTCTCAGGGTTCATACATCATCCAACAGCTCAAGAATTTCTTTATCATACTTTATGTCTTTTCCTCCTGAGTTGATCAGGCCCTTTTCCTTATATAGAGCCCTGTGTGCATGGAGGGTGGTGAAGGTGATTTAGTCCTAGTCGGGCTCGGTGGCTCAGCCTGTAATCCCATGCCTTTGGGAGGCTGAGGTGAGTGGATTGCCTGAGCCCGCGGGTTTGAGACCCGCCTGGGCAACTTGGCAAGACCTCATCTCTACAATAAATAAAGAGAGCCGGGCGTGGTAGCGCACGCCTGTAATTCCAGCTACTTGGAAGGCTGAGATGGAAGGATCGCCGGAGCCCAGCAGGTCGAGGCTGCGGTGGCTGGGAGCAGCCACTGCACTCCAATCTGGGCGACAAAGTGAGACTCCAACTCAAAAAAAAAGAAAAAAAACCCAAAAAACCATTTAGTCCTGCTGCCAGCTGGAGAGCTCAGGTGAGCGCAATTAATTCTGCCTTTTGTGCCTTTTGTGCTCTGCCTCAGTGGTGGAATGCAGGGTTACTATAGAATATGCTGCAAATCGTTCTCCTTCCCTTATGAAGCTGCTGCCATCAGTGAAATTTTCCATATCAGGGTCCCTGAGAGGTTGCTCTGTCATGTCAGGTCAGCTGGAAAATACCTCGTCCATGACCTCCATGCAGTCATGACAGGGCTGACCTGGCTCCGTGGGCAGCAAGGTTGCAGGACTGAGGGTCCGCACCACTTCTAAATAGATGCGTGGATTCTCACACAGCATTCCCTGATATTCGACCATCCAGGCATTAGTCAGCCAGTATTGCCCCTTATATTTCATTAATGTCAACACTGAGTGTGGTACTCAGACTGTTAATTTCTGTCCCATTGTCGATTTGTCAGCCTCTGCCACTAGAAGGGCTATGGCAGCGAGTGCCCACAGACAAGGCAGCCAGCCTGGGGCAACAGTGTCAAGCTGCTTGGAGAGGTATGCTCCCCGGCAGTGCCAGGACCCCAGCATTTGGGTGAAGACTCCAACCGCTATTCCAGTATGTTCATGTATGTGCAGGGAAAAAGGCTTAGACATGTTGGGGAGTCCCAGGCTGGGGGTGCTAACAAGGGCCTGCTTAATTTTCTCAAAGGCATTTTGTTGCGCTTCACCCTATAACATAGGTTCTCGTTCTCCCACCCTTGTGGCTTCATAGAGAGGCTTTGCCAGTTGAGAAATTAGGTATCCAAATTCTACACAACCCCGCGGCCCCAAGAAATTCATGAGCCTGGCATCTGGTAGTTGGACCTGGAATGGAGCAGACGGTTTGTTTTCTCTATGGACCAAGTTGATGTTGCCCCTGGGATAAATGGAAGCCGAGGTATCTTACCTTCTCTTGGCAAATTTGGGCCTTCTTCTTTGAAACTTTGTAGCCGGCCCTCCACAAGAGAGTGAGGAGCTGCTGTGTTCCTTCCATGCAGTCCTTCCGTGTTTGTCCAGCCAGCAGCAGTTTGTCCACATAATAGAGCAGCGTACAACCACACTGGGAAGGCCTTTAAGACAGAGGCGAGGCCGGGCTCAGTGGCTCAACCTGTAATCCCACGCTTTGGGAGGCCAAGGTGAGCGAATTGCCTGAGCCCGCGGGTTCGAGACCCACCTGGGCAACTTGGCAAGACCTCATCTCTACAATAAATCAAAAAATCAGCCGGGCGTGGTAGCGCACGCCTGTAATTCCGGCTACTCGGAAGGCTGAGGCGGAAGGATCGTCGGAGCCCAGCAGGTCGAGGCTGCGGTGGCCGGGAGCGGCCACTGCACTCCAGTCTGGGCGACGGAGTGAGACTCCAACTCAAAAAAAAAAAAAAAAGACAGAGGCGAATGCTGTGCCGGAAATGGTTGGGGAATTTGGAACACCTGTGACAGTCTAGTCCCAGTTAACTGGCCTTGGTTGCCGTTCTCAGGATTTTCCCATTAATAAGCAAACATCGGTTGACTCTGAGGAGCCAAGCAGGTACAGAAGAAAGCATCTTTGCGGTCTAAGCCAGTAGAGAAGGAGGCTAGACCAATGAAATGGCTCTCAGGGGTCCTATATGGTTGGAGTGCAGGCTGGTATTATCCCTGAACCACCTGGCCTCTTCCTCTTCCCTGGGGAGCTGGACAACACTCTTCTGACTCTGGACATTCATCTTCCCAGTGCCCTTCTCGGAAACAGCGCTTTGGTTTCGCCCTAATCTTGTCACCAGGCAGGGTGGCCTGTTTTGCTGATCTCCCTGCCGGCCTTGACCCCGGCTGCGACCTTGGCCTCATCCTGATGGGACAGCTCCCCGGGAGTGTCACTGCCAAGGCAGCGGCAAGCAGGTCTAGTTTCTCATTTTTCCGTCTGCTTCCCTTCGGGCCTCCTGGTCTTGGTTGACAAATACATTTGTTTTAACCTCTATCAGCTGGCTAGCATTCATCCCAGCAAAGCCCTCCAACTTTTGTAACTTGTGCCAGGTATCTCCCTGAGCCTAACCAACAAAGGTCGCGTTAATCATTCTCTGATGTTCAACTTCCTCTGGGTTGAAGGGAGTGTAATTTTGAAATGCCTTGCATAGTCTCTCATAAAACTGGCTGGCTCGGCCAGGCGTGGTAGTGTGCACCTGTAATTCCGGCTACTCGGAAGGCTGAGGCGGAAGGATCGCTGGAGCCCGGCAGGTCGAGGCTGTGGTGGCCGGGAGCGGCCACTGCACTCCAGCCTGGGCGACAGAGTGAGACTCCAACTCAAAAACAAAAAAAAAACCAGCTGGGGCTTTCTTCAGGGCACTGGAGCACCTCTGAGGTTTTGCTCATGTTCATGGCCTTTTCCCCTCCTCTCATACCGCCCAAAAGGGCTTCTTGATAGCGCTCAAGCATTCAAATTTCATGGCCATCATTAGGCTCCTACTGGGGATATTCCCTGGGAAACTGATTCTGAGTGTAGGCCTGAGCATTCACTACTCCACCAGGAGCGTGCTCTACTAACCATTTCAAAGCTCCCTGAGTCAGCCAGGCTCGGTGGCTCAGCCTGTAATCCCGCGCCTTTGGGAGGCTGAGGTGAGTGGATTGCCTGAGCCCACGGGTTTGAGACCCGCCTGGGCAGGTGAGACCTCATCTCTACAATTAATAAAAAAAAATTAGCCAGGCATGGTAGCGCGTGCCTGTAATTCCGGCTACTCGGAAGGTTGAGGCGGAAGGATCGCCGGAGCCCAGCAGGCCGAGGCTGCGGTGGCCGGGAGCGGCCACTGCACTCCAGTCGGGGCGACAGAGTGAGACTCCAACTCAAAAATACAAAAAAAAAAAAAAAAAAGCACCCTGAATAATTTGGCAGCATTCCTTAGTGTTAAAGTTAAGAGAAGCTGGTGGCAGTCAGTCCAAGGGGTGTTTCAGGTTCCTTCAGGGAAGGGATGCATTCTGGGGTGAGACCAGCCCCTGACATGGCCCCAGCTGCGGCAAGTGGGGGGGCGGTATAGACAGCAGTGAGGGGTACAGTGGTGCATAAGCCGGGGGGTTTTCCTTAGGGTCTTCAGCCAGAATGGGCTTTCCTGATTCTGGTCAGCATTTCGAGGGAGTTGCTGCTCAGGCCAGCATGACTTTATAGTTTTCTTCTAAACAGACCTTTACCCAAGGTGGTCGGGAGAGAATGACCCTAAACACCTTACTAACTAGTTCTTTGACTAGTGACGCCTCAGAGGGCCAGGCCACGCCAAAGGACAGCCAATCTACTTCACAGAGTGTCTGGAGCCTGTTGGGAGTTACCTTGATCCCATAATCCCCTGAATATCCCCCTTTTGAAATTCTTTACCATGCTCTCTAAGGGGTAAGCTTGCTCTGTTTGCCACCCATTTTCACCCACTAAAAGATGACAATCACACTCAAGATGGGAAAGAATGGGAAAGGAGAAGGGATGGACGCACGGTTCGTCGGTCTCCAGCTGTTCCTCACGCAGGGATATTTCAGGTGCCTTCTGGAAATAGGCGAGTCAGTATAAACCCCCAACCAGGTTTCGATTCAGATCAGCCTTCCATGTAGCTGGAGCCACAGGCATGCGCCATGCCTGGCTAGTTCCTGAGCCTACTCACGCTGTTTAGACGTGTGAAGGTCGCCACCAGGACCAAATCAGGACTACTGCACTCATTATGCCACCAGGTGATGTCTTGTTCACTCGCATTCACACAACGTCTCCAACCCACCACCCAGTGCCTTATAGTTATGGTTTTACCCCCCTGTGGGAATACTCGGGCATCTCTGGGAGGTGATCAGTCTCCCCTTCTGCCTGTTGGGGGCAGGTCTACCAAATCGAACCCAGGTTCTTACCAATCTGATGGGCGGCGCTCCCCTGACTGGTTCCTTCGTCTCACCGAGGTTCCTTTGTGCTCCCGGGGTCCTTACCCCAGCACACCAGGAGGGCTAGTCCCCTACAGATCAAATGGTCTGCTGGCACCAGGCAAGGTCACCTCCTCTGGTATCCCAAGGGTCGTATCCCAGCGACAAGGGAGGTGGGAACACCATCTCTGTGTTTTGATACCAGGCCAACGCACCAGAAATGTAGCAGGAGTCTTCCGCAGAGAGACGGGACATGGAGGCTTCTTTGCCAGGAAGCAGTGTTTATTCATGCTGGCACCAACTCAGTGGATTTGCAACCAAAGGCTGAGCCCCAAATACAGTGGGGCATTGCCTTATATACCTTGGTTAACTTCCCTTTACGTTGTAAACCCTTTGTCTTCCTTATAAGGTAATATAGTGGCACCATACAATTTGATTGGATTTTCCACAGCTTGGTACTACCTTTAGTCTTACATGTTGCACGTTGATTGGTTTTACATAATCATCTTATTTACATGTCCTATTTGCTGATTGGTTTACAGGATTACTATTCTGATTGGTTTCCGCCAAAAGTTTAAACATGTAGCCTGCCAAAGTAAAAAAACTTGGGAAAGAGAAAGCACAAAGAAGCAGGAAGTAACTTATTTCCCCCTTTTTCTATTTTTTCTGCATTTTCAGAAGGGCCCCTGCCTCTGTGGACTATGCCTATAATCCCAGCACTTTGGGAGGCCGAGGTGAGAGGATTGCCTGAGCCCACGGGTTCAAGACCAGCCTGGGCAACATAGCGAGACCTCATTTCTACAGTAAATCAAAAAATTAGCTGGGCATGGTGGTGTATGCCTGTAGTTCCAGCTACTTGGAAGGCTGAAGCGGAAGGATCACCTGAGCCCAGCAGGTTGAGGCTGCGGGGGCCATGAGCGTGCCACTGCACTCCAGCCTGGGTGACCGTGAGACTCCAACTCAAAAAAACCAAAAAAATCAGCCAGGTGTGGTGGTGTACACCTACAGTGCCAGCTACTTGGGAGGCTGAGGCTGAGGATCACCTGAGCCCAGGAGTTTGAGGCTATGGTGAGCTGTGATCGTGCCACTGCACCCCAGCCTGGGTGATAAAGGGAGATCTTGACTCAAAAAAATAATTAATTAATTAATTAAAAGAATAATTTTGCTACAGACACCAGAGACTGCCTTATGGATGAGCCCTCACTTTTTCCTGTACTCTGAGCCCTTGGTACCTAGGAAACGAAGGATCTTTCCTCGAGGTCTCCTTGATTTGGACGGCTTTTGGACCTCTGCTCTCAGGTTCACCAACTACGGCACCCCCCCCCACCATCTCTCAGGCTGTACCCACGGCTGGTGGCAAGGAACATACAGCCTGCTTCAGTGCCCTGGGGACAGCAGCCACTGCGGCCAACCCCACACTTCCACCCCAAACCCCTTCCTCAAACTCTCTGTCCCCTCCCTGGACAACAGGGCTCTTCCCTCTTGGCAGGTGTGATCTGCATGTCCTTCCCCAGCCATCCAGTGGGATACTGGAAATTCTTGGACAGAAAGTACCCAGCAACAATGTTTCCTTTCGATTCTGGCAGAGCAAACAAATTCTCCGAAAGTCTTGGGGAGTGACTCTTAATAGGGAGCATTCCCAGTCTAGTCCCTGGGGCTCTAACACTAGGCCTAATCTAACACTTTCCCGGAGGTCCCAGACTTCATGCTGCCATTGTGGTGTTGAAAAGACTATGTTGCTTTCAATAGTTTTTTAAAAATTAAACTTTTCATTTTGATTACTGTAGATACATATGCAGTCGTAAGAAACAATGGAGGCCGAGGTGGAAGGATCGCTTGAGCCCAGGAGTTGCCCAGCCTGGGCAACATAGCAAGACCTTGTCTCATCTCTACAAAAATTAAAATAACTAGCTGGAAGCCGGGCTCGGTGGCTCAGCCTGTAATCCCGCGCCTTTGGGAGGCTGAGGTGAGTGGATTGCCTGAGCCCACGGGTTCGAGACCCGCCTGGGCAACTTGGTGAGACCTCATCTCTACAATAAATCAAAAAATGAGCCGGGCGTGGTTGCGTGCGCCTGTAGTTCCAGCTACTTGGAAGCCTGAGGCGGAAGGATCGCCGGAGTCCAGCAGGTCGAGGCTGTGGTGGCCGGGAGCGGCCACTGCACTTCAGTCTGGGCGACTGAGTGAGACTACAATTCAAAAAAAAATAAAAAATAAAAATAACTAGCTGGGAGTGGTGGCATGTGCCTGTAGTCCCAGCTACTTGGGAGGCTGAGGCAGGAGGATCACTTCAGCCTAGGAGGTTGATGCTGTGATGAACCATGCATGATTTTGCCACTGCACTCCAGCCTGGGTGACAGAGTGAGACCCTGACTCAAACAAAAAAAAAGAAAGAAAGACTAGACAACCTGTGTACCCTTGACCCCGTTTCCCCCCATGGTAGCATCTTCCATCTTCACGGCTCACTGTAATGCAATATCCCAGCCAGGATATTGACAGGGATACAGTCAAGACACAGAATGTCCCATCACCACAAGGATTCCTAATGTGACTCCTTTATAGCCACACCCACTCTCTCCTTTCCCATCCCTCTTTAATTGTGGCAACCAGAAATCTGTTCTCCATTTTTTGTTTTGTTTTGTTTTTTGAGTTGGCGTCTCACTCTGTCACCCAGGCTGGAGTGCAATGGCATGATCACGGCTCACTGCAATCTCCACCTCCTGGGCTCAAGCGGTCCTTTTGCCTCAGCCTCCTGAGTAGCCGAGACCACAGGTTCATGCTGCCACACCTGGTTCATTTTTTGTTTTGGGGGGTTTTTTGAGTTGGAGTTTCACTCTGTCATCCAGGCTGGAGTGCAGTGGCACGCTCACGGCCACCACTGCCTCGTCCTGCTGGACTCAGGCGATCCTTCCACTTCAGCCTTCCGAGTAGCTGGAACTACAGGTGTGAGCCACCATGCCCGACTAATTTCTTGATTTATTGTAAAGACGAGGTCTCGCCAAGTTACCCAGGCTGGTCTCAAACCCCTGGGCTCAGGCAATCTTTTCGCCTCGGCCTCCCAATGTGCTGAGATTACAGGCTTGAGCCACCATGCCTGGTTTGATTTTTTTAATATAGAGACAAAGTCTCACTATATTGTCCAGGCTGGTCCCAAACTCCCGGATTCAAGTGATCCTCCCACCCTGACCTCCTAAGTACTGGGATTACAAATGTGAGCCACCACACACTGCTGATTATAATTTTTTTTTTTTTTTGAGTTGGAGTCTCACTCTGTCGCCCAGACTGGAGTGCAGTGGCCGCTTCCGGCCACCGCAGCCTCGACCTGCTGGGCTCCGGCGATCCTTCCGCCTCAGCCTTCCAAGTGGCCGGAATTACAGGCATGCGCTATCACGCCCGGCTGATTTTTTGATTTATTGTAGAGATGAGGTCTCGCTGCCCAGGCGGGTCGCGAACCCGCGGGCTCAGGCAATCCACTCACCTCAGCCTCCCAAAGGCGCGGGATTACAGGCTGAGAAACCAAAACAAACTGAGAAAAGGAACATTGAGGAAACTGAGATAATGTGGGGACTAGAAGATAACATGTTATCTACCTCCCAAAGTGCTGGAATTACAGGCATAAGCCACCTGGCCAGCCTATAGTTGTTTTTTAGATAAGAAACTAAAGTCTTGAAACTTGGCCAGACGTAGTAGCTCACACCTGTAATCCCAGCACTTTGGGGGGCCGAGGTCAGGGAATTGCCTGAGCCCATGGGTTTGCGACCAGCCAGGGCAACTTGGCGAGACCTCATCTCTACAATAAAATTAGCCGGGCATGGTGGCACGTGCCTGTGGTTCCAGCTACTTGGAAGGCTGAGGTGGATGGATCACCTGAACCCAGCAGGTCAAGGTTGCGGTGGCCGTGAGTGTGCCACTCCCCTCCATCCTGGGTGACAGAGTGAAACTCTGACTCAAAAAAAGAAAAAGAAAAGAAACTTGACAGCTGAGGTGTAGCAAAGCTAATATTTCAGCTCAGATCTGCTTGAGTCCAAGCTTATGCTCTTTCTTCATTTAAGACTGCCTCTCGGTGTATCTATCTCCATTTTAGAGATAAGGAAACTGAGGTGCAGAGATGCACCTTATACATTCTGAAAAATTCTCAAGGCAGGTCATGAGAGAAGGTCGAGGACTCCCCCAGGGAAGATCAAGGACGTGTAGGGGAATTTTCTTTTTTTTTTGGGTCGGAGTCTCACTCTGTCACCCAGGCTAGAGTGCAGTGGCAAGCTCATGACCACGGCAGCCTCTACCTGCTGGGCTCAGGTGATCCTTCCACCTCAGCCTTCCAAATAGTTGGAACCACAGGCATGAGCCACCATGCCCGGCTGATTTCTTTATTTTTTATTGTAAAGATGAGGTCTCACCATGTTGCTCAGACTTGTCCTGAACCCCTGAGCTCAGGTAATCTCACCTCCACCTCCCAGTGTTGGGATTACAGGCGTGAGCCATCGCGCCTGAGGAAACTTCCTTTTCAATGGGGAGAACAAGGCATGTCATTCCCAAAAGCCAAAGAAGACTTGTGTCTTCTTTTGCCTGGGCCTGGAATGTTTTCAATAATGCTGTCTCATTAAATTTTCTGGCAAAGAAATAATAGTCACCAGACTCAGGGGTGGGGGAGGCTGTGTATTCTCCTAAACTAGAGAATGCTGTCCTAATCTAAATTTGACCAGAGAAGATCCAAAAATGATTTCATTAGGAAGAAAAAAATGTCTAAAAGGGGAAAGTAACTTGGAATAGTGAGAATTTACCCCCTGCAGAGGAGTGGGGCCCAGGCAAGGACAGTCGTGGGACCTGTGCTGAATGCAGGCGGGTGCAAACATCTGTATGAAACAGACACCCTTCACATGGCAGAAGGAGACGCCGATGTGGACAAA
This sequence comes from Cephalopachus bancanus, assembly GCA_027257055.1. Taxonomy (NCBI): domain Eukaryota; kingdom Metazoa; phylum Chordata; class Mammalia; order Primates; family Tarsiidae; genus Cephalopachus; species Cephalopachus bancanus. Next base: position 501 of record JAPVLO010000264.1, on the reverse strand, counting down.
ATCACCTGCTCTTTATCATGATTCATCAGTTTTATTGGTCATATATCCAGAATTCTTTATATAAATCTTTCAAAATAACAAGATATTACAAGAATAGTTTACAAGTCAGCTCTGATTGCACAAATACTTGACACAGGAAAACATGTTTACAAGTACATATATTTTCTTATAAGAATACTTTAATAAAGAAAATAAGTCTCTATACAGCTTATGGCAAATTTTATGCTGTCTCTTTTTCCCATTCACCCATCACTAACATCCAATAAACCAAATTACAATCTGCTGCTCCCTCTCGTTTTCAAACACCATTGAGAACCACGCTGTTAGGCTTCTTTGCTCATCTTTCCAGATGGACAAGAATCCATGTGTTCAGACTAGCAGAGGTCAATGAAACATTCTTTCCAAATAGAACTTGTACCAGGTCAAGCACTGTGTCTGGCGAGTGATCTTTTCGCCTCCCACTTAGGCTGGACCAGGTAGAAGTTTTACCTCTGCTAAGTC